>JAWDHB010000387.1:0-355882 GCA_033439405.1 Fusarium sp. NFCCI 5145
AGTAATATACCTTAAGTAATTAATTTATTATATTTATATTAGTATTAATTACTTTTAAAATTAATAATAAAATTTATTAAGCTTAAAAAAAATATCTTTTTTATATTTATAAATTAAGGCTACTTATTTAATTAAATTATAAGGTTTAAGTAATAATTATAAATTATTAAGAATTTTTTTAGAAAGTTATTATATTTTTAATATAGTATTTTATATTTATTATTATATTTAAAACTTATTATATTATTCTGGCTATATGGCCCTGATCTTATTATAGGAAAATTACATTTTAATAGCCCTATTAGGCTTTGCAGGAATTATTCTATTAACAGGGGTCAGTCTTGGCAGGCAAGGACTTTTAAAGGCTGCCTTTGTACTTTGCCTTTGATTCTATATATGTTATGGTCCGTGCATCATGTAAGGCTCCTATCAACTCCACCGTATTTTCTGGGGAAGCGTTCACCATAACTTCAACTTAACCTCTTCATAAGACTGAGGATATCTCAAATCTATCCCCTTGCGCCACCCCCAACACGCGCAAAATGACTCGCGCAATTAGAGGTTTGTTCTATTACTCAAATTCCTTCCCATCACTCTTCTAACCGTCCATCCCAGGCGTCCTCATCGAGTGCGACCCTTCCATTAAATCCATCATCGTCAACATCGACAGTGTCAATCATGACTACATCATCGAGGATCTGGATGATGAGCGTGTGGTCGTCAAAGAGAGCATGGTCTCAATGCTGAAGGCCAAACTTGAGGACGTACGTTCAATCCATAACACTGCCTTTGCGCGGGTTGCTTGCGACTGGATATTGACTTTGTATTAACACACACACACACAGCGACTTAAAGAAAACCTCCCCCCTGAAGAAGAATCCGGCTCCGAATAAGCCCCAAGCATATTCTGTTATTTTATACTACCTATACATAGTACGAATCCATACTCCAACGGGGTCTATCCACGATCCAACTACAACTTTTCGAACCTCGGCTTCGTCTTCTTCAGCCCACTCATCAGCGCCAGCGAAAAGTCCTTGCCCTGCACAGCCGCCGCATTCCACACCTGTGTGTACCTCAAGCTATCAGAAACAGTGTGATCCCTGCTGTGGTTAAGCAGCTCCTTCGTTCCCTGCACAGCAACGGGGCTCTTGTCAGCAAGCGTGGTCGCAAGAGCCACGGCAGCCTGCACAGCCGCATGTTTACTGTCGTGGACCTGGCTTACGAAGCCCACCAATAGCGCCTCTTGTGCTGAGAAGTCTCGCGCCGTGAGACAAACATCTTTGATCCAAGATGATGAGCCAACAAGCTTGGGAAGACGAGACAGCGTACCGATATCCGCGGCCATACCAATGTCGACCTCTTTGACGGCAAAGCGCGTGTTGGAGGCACACATGCGGATGTCTGCGCAGCAGGCTATATCAATAGCAAGGCCAATAGAGATACCATGAAGAACGCAAATAACAGCTGCAGATGTTGAAACCCACGTATAAGTTATACATTTTTACAAATGCTCATATAAGTGACACTTACGTTTTTCGCACTTCTCCATAGCACCAATCGAGTCCTGGAACTCCTCAATGTGATTCCTCAGGGCTTTTGCCTTCTTGGCGACATCTCCTTCGTTGCCGAAGAGGATGCCATCACTGGACGCAGATTGCACGTCCAAGCCTGCGGTAAAAGCTCGATCACCAGCGCCGCTTACTACAACGGCGCGGACATCTTCGTCACCACTGAGCTGCTTGAACACGCGACCAAACTCAAGCCACAGTTCTTGTGTAAAGGCGTTGAGCTTCTGGGGGCGGTTGATCTCGACGTGAGCGACGAAAGGATTTGGTGAGCTGACGACAATGTTTTTGTACGCCGTATAAGCGGGAAGAGGCGTGGCAGAAGACATCGTGGCTTATAATACAGATGTAATTATTTTGGATGGTTTTTAAATGAGTATAAATGCGATTATCAAAATGCTTATAAGGGATGAAAGAACCTCGGGCTAACCTGTCCCATGGGGTAAGGTACCTGCTTGAACTTGGCTACGGCATGGGCTGTGGAAGAGGTGGGTTATCGAGATGCCGAGGTTCCTACCTCTTCTGGTCACGCTCCATGGCTAGCTCCAACTCACGTGCGATATTCATCAACCGTTATAACAACGTCCAATGATCTGCCTTACCTGGGTACCTAGCCATAGCAGTTTAACGGAGAGCACAATATGTAGCATCTGTATTAATGGAGAGAGTAATTCTTCGTATCGAGTTTAATGAAAGTCTATTGAATGTGCTTCCGCACCAAATCCTTTTAACTAAACCGGCAAAACGGCAAAGGCGTTAACCGCCCAGACAGCATTATAATCATTTCCGGGTCGTCTGCCCTGCCCGGGTTAGACGCCAATGCTCCTGTTGAAAAAATACGAACCCGACGTGCCCAGCGCATGTAATCAAGCGCTCTTCACCAACATCCTGTGCCTATCATGAAACCCAAGAAGGGGAGCCAAGCTCACAGCTCTAAGGCAATCCCCACATTAACAAGGAAAACAAAAACAAAACAGCATGTCTGCCATTTAAAGAAGAAGGGTTCCGAAGAGGGTGAAGATGGACACGGTGGCGGATACGTAAAGGGCTCCGAAGCCGAGGCTGGCAGCACCGCTGTCTTCATCATCATCACCAGAGGCAGAAGCCTCGCCAGTAGAGGTAGAAGAGCCCATAGCAACGCTGGCAGTGGCAGTGCCGCTATCAGTGTCGAAGTGAGAACCCTTGCCGTTGATACCAGGACCTTTGCCGGCACCGTCCTTCATGTACTTCTCGGCCGCGGCGGGCATCTCAGGGAGGGAGCTGGGGTCAACCTGCCAGACAGACTCGGAGGTAGGGCAAGCAACGCCATGGGAAGCCTTAGCAGCACCGCCAGTGCCAGTGGGCATGGGATACTTAGAAAGAGCAGACTTGAAGAGGTCGAACTCCTTGCTAGTCTTCACACTGTCACCCTTGAGTGTGACGATACCGTAGTCATTGTCTTCGAGGGAGTACTCGTACATGAGGCCACCGGAGTAGACGGAGGACATCTGGTTGTCCATCATGGGCTCAAGCTCCTCGAACTTACGGGGGCGGTTCTCAATGCAACCATACTCGGACAGGCTGGCGCAAGGTTAGTCGAGAGACCTGTATGCGTGATAGACTAACTTACAAAATGGGGATACCGTAGTCGGTGAAATTCTTGACCTTGACGTCCCAACCGGAGGTCTTGAAGTCGCTGTTGCACCAGGAGTAGTCATTGAAAGCGAAGAAGTCAGATCGGACCTCATCAGAGCCACAGTTCATGTAGTGGGCGGTCTGCATGCGGTTGGAGGCAACATCGGCAGCGGAGTATCCAACAGGAATCTTGCGGAGTTTGCGAGCCTTGATGTAGTTTCGCATATCACGAGTGATAGCCTTGACATAAGGGGCAGACTTGTCGGTATCCTTCTCGTCATTCATAACTTCGTTGCCGGAGAAGAAAGCAAGGGTGTTGTCGTACTTGGCGAACATCTCGACGGTGGCCAAAACACTCTGGATGTAGGCAGCGTTGTAAGAAGGACCGGGCTTAGCACGGTTGATGGAGTACTTGGGGTTGTTAACATCGAGAACGAGGTAGATGCCAGCGTCGTCGAGGGCCTTCATGCACTCATCGTGATCGGCTTTGTTGTCGACAGCGTAGACGCGGATAGTGTTGACGCCGAGCTCCTTGAAGTACTTAATATCGCGCTTGCAGATCTTGGGGTCGGCGAGAGGATCCTCGTTAGCAGAGGCACCACCAGGCTGGTAGTCGATACCGCGAAGGTAGAATCGGTCCTTGCCAGTCCAGAAAGCTATTCAAGGGTTAACGTCAACATATACATCCAAATCCGAGCCAATTGAGTACTAACCATTGCCAGAGGCAGAGACGGTGGGGAGAGAAGCGCGCTTGCTGGGAGGCTCCTTGAGGGTAGGGGTAGCCGAAGCGACAGCCGCCAAAGCGGAGATGAAAGCAACGGTCTTCATTGTAAATTGATTGAACAGTATTTCGAGAGATAACACAGTCAAGATTTGTCGCGGAGTGATATCGAGGGAGGAAATGATCGAAACGAGTGGATCGAGTGAGGAAGTAGAATTACAGTCCAAGTAGAAGAAAACCAACAACGAGGGAGTTGGATATGGGAACGAAAGAAGAGAGAAGGCCGGAGAGAAAACGACAGAAAGCGTCAACCAGCGGAATGGGGTACTTGGAGAAATTAATAAAGTCAATGGAGGGAGGAAAGAAGAGGGAAAAAAGAGAGCGTGTGATACGGAGGTTGGAATGGGGTTTTAAAATGGGAAGATCTGGGTACTAAGGTAGGGTCGGGGTGTGGTTGGTACCAATGGGTACAAGTTACAAGCAACTCAAATCGACAACCACCTCAGATGGGAAACCAGACTCTACTCTATTACAGTACTGTATGTACCTAGGTGGTGCTACCAAGGGATGATGGATGGGTTGGATGGCAGGTCAGGTAATTGGATTGGATTGGATCCTGGTAGCTTTGAGTGCAGTACTCGGCATTATCTTGGTACAGTACCAACCTATCTCATCCAGGGAGGGAGACGGTTTGGAGGGGTGTCGCGATAGCTGTTTTACGGTTCTACCTATTCGGGGCATTGGATAATTAATACATACAGTCTCTCCTCTCCTCTCCTCTCCTATCCCCTCCCCTCTCACGACAGGGCCGCCTGCTGGAGAATGGAAGACTCCCGCGCACCAAGAATCAATCATCCATGGAGTCATCTCAGTTACTGTCCAAGCGTCTAACTTAGTACATACCTACATCCTGTCCACTCAGCACTGTGGGTGGGCATTTCTTCCTTGGTTTGACTTCCATGCAATCCAAGGGGCTGCCATGGATTGGGGATTAAACGTGGGGCTTGTCTGGTCCAGTAATTTCAGTCTCCATATCTTCACCCTCACACACCTAATATCCAACATGATAGGCACAAATGTGAATGGTTTGACGACAATTTCCAGCGGTTAATTATTATTGTACAGCAATGCAGAGTATGTAGTACAATGTTTTTAGGATCCCACAAGTCTTGAAACCATCTTCAATGTGAAACGAGTGATTGCGAGTTGAATTGTTTAAATTCCAGCACTTGCACATTTGGTACTGTCAAATCATGTTGTGTTTACAGTAGGTATTTAAACTTAAACATAAGCTAGCGCAGGTAAGCACATGAATCAATGGGCTGTGCTAACCCGGTCTATCTCAGAAGGATTAGTTAGACTTAAGTTTGGTGATGTGTCTTCCCTTGTCACTTGTTGAAGAAACGTCGTCGTAACCTCTGTAAACGAGGCGGATATCAGTCGGCGGTTGTGAGTACTAGTTACAGGCAAACATCGTGTCGTTCCACTCAGACCAGTAAGACTCTGTTTTTTGTCATTTCTGCTAGTGTTGCCTACTAATAGTGCTGCATCGCTCGTATAACGCATGTGTGTCAACAAACATATCATGCTCAACATGACAAGAAACTCCAAGAGTGCTCAGCCACATATTCAGAGTCTAAATCCCAATCTCTTCGGCTCTATAACAAGCCCAAGGTCTTTAGTGCATTGGCATCAACTCTCATCCTCTCTTTTTCGTTTCCTTGGCCACGATTTCTCTCAATGCTGAACTCAATTGACCCACCAAAGTCGTCGTAATGCTTTTTTAGGTATAGATACACTCCCTTCTCGTTCATGCATGACACTCCCTTTTCGGCTGTACTATAGCAAGCGCCTTTTGATCAGCGATTGGCGCGACGCTGAAACTCGTCTAGCAGCCTCCTGAGGCTCCTTTCTAAATGGTTCCGGCTGGTGGCACAGGCTCGCCTTGATTATGATATTCACGGACGGGCTGGACTGGGTTTGGCATTGAGGTTCTGAGAGAATCAGACTCGTGGAGATTTCTTGCCTTGCAGTGGTATAATTCTAAGGCCGCCAAGAATTCTCATAAAAAAAAATAAGAATAAAAATGAGAATAAAAAGAGAATAACCTTCGGCCAATAACACCACTGAGAATTAAGCAATACTTTGACTTTCAAGTCAGTGTCAGGTGCAGATTTGATGATCGGCAGGGGCCAGCTCGCCACTCCCGTCCCGCTAAACCTCAGTGGAACCCTCTCTTGCAAGATTCTATGGATCGCGTCGTATTCCTTTGCAGATGATGGGAAGTCAAGAATAGATTCATCCTTCGTACGGATATAGTGCTTAAAGTCTTACATACTCAGAGCTTAACTATTCTTGGGCACCTTGGTTCTCAGGTATTTCCGACCAATGTATCACATATTATAGCACTATCCTGACATCAGTGTCTCTAAGCCTTGGCAGGAGAAGACGGATAACGATAAGCAGCACTCGGCATGGATTTGATTTCCTGGACCCGTCAAATCCAACTGAGACGCTGGCCAAGTTTCAATCGTCACGTCGATCCCAGCACTGCCTCATCCCTCAACCACAGCCATCACCGAATAAACGCCTGAACATTCTCACCCCAACGCCGATATCACATCGCCTACTTGAACAAAACTCAAGACCTGGGCGCTCAGCCAAGAATGGGCCTTGTGTGAAACACGGTGGTTCTTCACGATAAAAGAGGCCCTCTTTTCATCTGAATTAATTGCCTGGGGTGCGTCACGTCCCCTGCTCGTTCCATGCACCACCCGACGGGTCACCACTCTATCTCAGAGCCAAGAAAAGGCTTGGCTTTTTTAAGTTGTAATAGGAGGTGTCAAGTGACGCTTTGCCTACTCGAGTTTACAGAGCAAGACGGCACGATCGTCATTGGAATTTCGTCTTCCTACTACGTAATCCATGTCGGTGACTCTGCCTGCAGGCATCACTGGACAAGCTAGAACACGAGCGAGACTCTAGTTAGCCTTCTATTGCATATCCTCTATTCTACCTCAAACACGCCACGTCATGGACATGTCCCGACTCAGTAATGTATTCATTCTTGCTACATCCAAGACTTACATAGGTGGTCTACACAAATGATTCATTCAACTATGGGTATCGAAAACTGAATCCAATCGTTGTTTCTATTTGGCTATCATCAATCATCAAGAAAGCTTGAAGAGGTCCTCAACCCCTTGCCAGCTTCCCTTGGCACGTTCCTCCCAGTAGCTATCCTTTCCAGTCTTCAGCTTCCACACTTCTTCTCCCTCTGGAGCGTTCTCGGCCTTGATGAACCATCGAGGCTTGTATGTCTCGCCCCGATCTTCGAGCTCACGGCGTCGGCCACGCTGCGCTTCCTCTAACTTTTGTTTCATATCCTCAGCATCATCAATTGCGCCTTGTTCGTATGCGCGCTGATCAGGTCGCAAGCGACAGTCCGTAGGGGGGAGTTTGCCCTTTTCAATTTCCGTAACCTCGTTGAGACTCGCGGCGAATGTTGTGAGGCCGAAGGTCTGTGTTGCGTTATCCACCAGTGATCCAACACGCCAGATCTCCTGGCCGCCACCTTTACCGGTCGTCTTCAAGCTGTTGGTCCATGTGCCGACCAAACCGCTTCCTGTGTTGGCTCCTTCGGGGTTGAATATTTCTACATTGACATCCTCAATGCGCCCACCCCACATGCCCTTGCTCTTGAATTCAACCGCTGCTTTGTGACCAGTGCTATCGTTGACAACATGCATAGTACCAACAGGTTCAACGTATTTTTCGCCCATAACCACGTTGCGCAAGAACATGGTAGCAATGTTCCACGAGTACCGTTCCTCAGAGCCGTTAGATAGACGCAGCACAATTCGAACACGGCCATCTGTCGTGATCTCAGCACTCTTGCCCCAGAACTTCTGGCCGGGTGCAGGTGATTGAGAGAATGACCAGTTGGCTGAGTCTGCTTGCATAGCCAGGAGAAGGGGTCGATGTTGGACCTTCTCAACCAAAAGTCTGAAGCCTCCAGGAACTTCTTTTTCGCTTCGAAGAAGTTCAAAGGTTTCACCCAAGAGCGGAGTGAAAGGCTTTCGTATGGCACGCTCTTTGGCACGTCCACTGCTAAACTGCGAGACAGCAAATGCGGTCACAAACAAAAGTCTGTCCGTGGGAGAAGATTGCTTTGCAGCTTGGTTTAGTAGTTGTGCGTACTCCAGCTGTTCGGCAACCTTCTGGCACATAGATGAGGGTTCATTCGAGGTAACGGGCATACTAATTGTACTAAAATCCTTGCCAACGTTTTTGCGAAAAAATGCAATCAGACTAGGAGCAGCCGCCGCCGCAGGTGGTATAGTCGATCTTCTCGAGACGACTTGCTCGATAGGTAAAGGTGTAAGGCTCTTAGGTTTTGTGGGGAACAGATGAGATGCGTCGTCGAGGTTTGCTGTGTCATTTTCTCCTATAGAAGACACAGAAGAGTTGTCTCGGAAAGAATCTTCTTCCTCATCCTGTGCTTCTTCTGACCGTGAACCCTCGTCTTCACTGCCGTCGATTTTCAGAACAGCCGAGTTTGCATCCTCTGCATCGAAGAATTCGTCTGCTGTTGAGACAGTGTCTATGCTCTTCCTCGACATGCCACCTCCAGATAGGGGCATCGGCATGCGACGGCGTTTACTGTTGTTAATGAGGGTTGTGAACTCGGACACCACAGAGTCAAGGTCCGTCAGAAGTGATTGGCAATGATCCTGCAGCGAGTTCTCCTCTCGAATGAGACCTTTGGACTGTCTCCGGGAATGGTTTGGCATATTGGCTGAGATAGTCGTTGTGACACCAGCCGGTGCTGGTACTGCTAAAGCTGTTGGCGCTCCCAGTGTTGCAGGGGATATCGCAGGTGTGTTTGACTTTCTTCTCCAGAAAGAGCGCCTCTGTTCGGGCTGGGTGAAGTATGTGTCATTCTCATCGATGGCACTGGTCGCAGCTCCAGGTGAAAGATATTGAGGACTGGTCACTGGTGGTGGTTTTGCCTGGGCTGTGACCTCCCTTGTCAGACGCCGAAGCGCATCTCGGGTTCCGACGACGCGGCTAACCAGGGACTCGACTTGTTCCCATTCTCTATCTTCTTGCGGGGAAGATTGTTGGATAGGCTGTAGCTGGCGTGTATTGATATGCAGGTGATCCTTCTTGGGAAGATCCAAGGTTTCTAAACCCCTCGCAACGCGGCTCGCCTTTTCCAGTGCATGCGCCCAGTCCTGAAATTCCTTGTCATTAGGTGCCCTAAGATGCCACACCTCAGCACCCGAGTCGATGCTGATTTCTCGTCGTCGTTCATCGGCAGCAATGGCAGCTAAACTCAAAGGAATGGCACCTCGTAGTGCAGATGACTTGGGATTATAGTAGTACGACAGAGTGCATGTCGAGTAGTCGAGCGAGAAAAACCTGCGTGCGTAGCCTTGACCCTTTTTGCGACGTCTCTTATGCAGAACGCCCACATGGTAATTGCCTGAGCCACCTTCGCTACGACCGGAGACAGAAGCCGCATTGCCTCCGGCGTTGTGACTGTGAAGACTATCTAGAGAGGTAGATGCAATCCCATCGAGCTTAGGGCTGCTGTGCCGTCCAAGACTCGTTTGGCTAGTTCCGGCTTTCGGGGCCTGTAGGTTTGGCAAATGAGATGAGGTCTGAGGAGGTGCCCCTGTAGGATATGTCATCACTACAAAAGTCGCCATCTTAGATGTCTGCTTCGAGAATGTGTTGTCAAAGACGAGGCCATACATTCCACTCTGGTCACGGTTGACCTCGTACGTGCCAATCGACACTTTGTCCGCCTCACATTTACCTATCCATTTGATTGGAATGAATCCTTTGCTTTTCAACAGTTCTTGTGCGTTGATTTCTTTCTTTGAAAAGCGGCTTGCCTTGCCGTCCGAGGTGCCACCCGATTCTTCAGTTCCATTGTTCAAATCCTCAGCTGTTGAGGATGCAAAAGTGGTGGCACCGCTGCCGGGATGTTTGACCAGACCGAAATTGCTGCAATCGCATTAGTAGAGCTTCGTTTTAGTGCCTGAGTCGGCTGGTGCGCGGCGGTATAAAAGACGGACGTACATGGACTTCTTGTGCGGTTGCACGCTCCAGGATAATGTATTTCCTTCGTCGACTTTGACCCAGCGAACGATGTACGACTAGTAGGTATTAGCTGGAAGTTCAGGTCCAATTCTTGTTCGGAGCCTTGCGCGGCATCCGTGATACTGAGAGAGTGAATAACATGCCTTGCTGTGAACCTCGAGCTGCTCGATGCCCGCCATTTCGAACAATATCAGGGAGCCGGATCCTGGCGCTAAGAAGGTTGTCGCGTTCGTCGATAGTCAAAAGAATCGAAAAAGCTATCGGGAAGCTCGGTAGTCGAACTCGGGGCGGGGTTTAACGATCTTTAGCAATTAACCATGCCGACTCGTTCAATATTGCGGTTGGGATTTTCGGAAGATCGGAAACTGCGGCTTACGAGATGGCTCTTGTTGTTGATAAAGACAGGTTTCGAGGGTTTAAGAGAGAAATTGTGTGTGCAGGGGTTGAAGGTGGCTGACAAGTCCTCCTTACGTCTGACTCTTCGCACATGCGTCGAAGCCAAGAGTTTCGCCTCGAATCCTGGAGGAGTTAAGGAGTATCCGTCCGTATACGTGCGCTATTCGTGGACAGCTCAAGCACGAGGCAGCTACCCAAGCTAGTGTTTGTGTAGTCGTGGTGCTGGGCTCTGTATTGGACCAAACAGGGGCCTTGGTGGAGGGGTAAAAGACCGTAAAGCGACGTTTGGCCTTATTGCTGACGTTGGAAACGCGGTTTCTGGAGCTCATACAGCCACCACAGCCACCAGGAGCCACAAGCCCAGTCCTTTTCTGGATAGTACTTGATGACAGGTCCGAAACTGTTGCGAGGATGTTGTTCGTTTCAAATGGACAATTCAAGGGCTGAGTGGTTGGGAAGGACAGGGCGGGCGGGGGTTGGGGATAAGAGCCCTAGCAAAGGAGTTGTGAAGGTGGCTGGAGAGCGGAAGAATTTAGACGGTTCTAATGCGAGTGGGGGACGATTAAATATCACTGAAGTTGTGAGGATCGTTGCAAAATATGGAATTTGATTGATACGAAAAGCAATAATATAGGTATAGAGCATTTATGGCCTGTACTTTGCTAAGGTTCCTTGCCCCGGTAGGTTTGGTATGCGAGCATAGCCGGGTTGCTAAACGTAGGTATTCAACGGCATGATATGACGTTGCTTTCCACTTAAAATGTGGTTAAGATGATGTAACCCACAGATACCTCGGAATTGAGCTCCTTTACGAATACTGAGCTGTGTCTGCGGTCTTGCTAATGCAGCGGGAGACCGGAATCGAAACCTATAACTCTAACAGCGGCGGAAAATCATATGGCGCTGCCTTATTTATTGCTATCCCAATGTCTCGGGAGGACGATATCATGTCCACTAGGATGATCCTCATAAATACTGTAGTTAATAGGTAGACTTCCCGGCCCTGAGATTAATAAGAATGGCCATTACCCCACGGGCAATCCTCATTCCGGGCGTTGCCGATAAATTGAAACTACAGTGGGCTGGGGCCTGGAAATTGTTATTTCTGGTACGGAATTGTCCCGTCTCTTTGTTTCTCGATTTGGGCTACCCGGAAGCCGAGCAGGTGACTTCCCAAACACGAACTACGAAATACTCCGTATTGTCGTTTTATACACTTGGTTGTGGCTGGAGAAACTGGTGGTTATTCGATCGAAACTATGTTTAATGGTCAAGCTGACCTTCGAGGCTACTGAATCATATATCAATCAGCCTGTAAGAGGCTTCCATTCCTGACAAATTAGACTACATACCTTTGAGCACTACGGATTTGATAGGAGAGGTGTGGTTAGTAATAAGCTGCAGATGGTAAAGATATCGGGTATGAGTCGCTAAATAAACACTTTCTGCCACGGTTGCTGAGGCTTGTATGGCAATAGTTGCATACTTCTTAACCACAAATAACTATCCATCGTCATGATACGCAACCAGGGTGCATGGCCATAATGATTCCATGAGCTCCACCCCGACATACATTTGCAGCAATAATAGACTGGGAAAAACTTAGTACATAAACTCAGTGAATAAGACAACATGGTTGAGTAATGATCACTGCAATAAGGTTCGTTCAGGTCGTGGCATTCCATCAACGGCCATCAACAGATAAGTGCTATCTCAAAGAGTTACAATCGTGAACCGTATCTTCAGCCCCATTTACCCTTGAGGTTCATCACCATGTCGCCCATTACGAATATTGGTTCCTCACCCAAACCCTGTCTCACCACGCGGCATGCCCCTGACGCCGTCTTCGAGCCAAGCAGCCAAGGCCATCGAGACACTTCTACTGGTGGATGCATCCAGCGATCCCATGTCTAGGCCGAGTTGGGATAGAGAGACGGGCCATTAAGAAACCAGACCTTACCTTAAGCGACCTGTGGATCTAAGCGTGCAGCGAGATGGAACTCCACTGTGGTTTAGGGGACGAGGAATCGCTTCTAACTACGGATAATGTGGTCAAGCCAGGGGCTTTTTATTATTTTAGTATTTGTCTGGTCCTTGGTTAAATAGGTAGCTTCTATCGAAATTTCCTCTTCTTCTGATCATGTGAAACTACCTAACAGGGTACCTAATTCTCGAATTCCCCTTTTATTTCTTAATGGTGAATTGAAAGCCAGTTCCTGCCCGTAGGTAAATCACTGAAAACGCTGCGCCAGACTGTGGCAAGTGCTTCTTCCCGCATCCGCCGCTCTGGCCTAGTGTACCTACCGCACGGCGCAACAGGAAGTACCTTTCCAGGTAAACTTTCATCTCTCCTCCTTCTTTCCCAATTCCATCGACAACCGACATCACTTCTTTCGCCTGTATTATTGGTAATACTTGTTTTTCTTTCTCTCACCCACTGCGTCACCTTCACATAATTGTTTGTTTCGTTCCGCTTTCCGTCGACAACCCCATCCTGGTCTCCGGTCTCCGGCCTCAAGTCTCTGATCACCGACTTTGTCCTGCGCGAGCCCTACGAACGACTCGAGACGGTTACACTGCGAGACAGGTTATGTTGATACTGCACTTCCTATCAGGATCATTTAAGACTTTGTCCGTTTGCACCCGCCGCCATGTCGGGCATTATGAGCAAGCGCCAGCAGGCGCGCAACGAAAAGGCTCTACAGGACCTTGTGCAGAACACACCAGGCAATAATATGTGCGCTGACTGCCACGCGCGTAATCCAGGTATGCTTCAGACATACAACTAAACTCGTTGCGGGCCTGGTATTAGAGACCATCGGAATATGCTAACACGAACTGTTATCTTCAGCCTGGGCATCATGGAGTGTACGCCCCCACAGTATACCAGTCCTGATATAAACTAATGTGTTTTTTAGTTGGGCGTTTTTCTATGCATGAGATGTGCTGCAATTCATCGAAAGCTTGGCACTCACATCTCCAAAGTCAAGTCCTTGAGCATGGATAGTTGGACAAACGAACAAGTCGACGTGAGCAACAAGAAATCGACAGTCGCGTTTAAGAGTAACTCCCAGCTTACACAATCAATAGAACATGCGCAAGGTCGGAAATGTCACATCCAACAACCTATACAACCCCGAGCATCGCAAGCCGCCGGTTCCTGTCGACGTTGACGAAGCCGACTCTGCAATGGAACGATTCATCAGACAGAAATACATGAATAATACCGTCAGCGGAACGGGGAAGCCCAAGTCTCCTCACCTAGGCGAGGGAACACCTCCACCGCTGCCTCCCAAGAACTCCAAGTTCGGATTTCGGTCAGCTTCATCCATCTTTCCCCTGTCCTCCAAATCGAAGAAGGACGCCAAATCAGTAGCAGCCGGGCAAGTTGGGCGTAGCGAGTCCCCAAGACCTCCCAACAAACCGTCAAAGGTGTTCGGCGCGACCCTGGATCTTGATCAACCGGACGAGATGGAGCAAAAGTTGGCCAGGCTACAAGACATGGGATTTCAAGATGCCAAGCGCAATGCTCTGGTGTTGAAGGGCGTCAATGGCAACCTCGAACGGGCGATCGAGACTCTTGTGCGCTTGGGCGAGGGTAGTGGTCGACCCTCACCTATTCCTACCCCTGAGCCCAGAGAACAGACTTTGCGTACATCAAGGTCACTGACTCCTTTGACACCAAGTTCTGGCGGGCTGGGACTCGGTGCAGGCCTTAGTGTTCCTTCTCGTTCAGCCACGGATCGCCCGACTACTCCATCAAGTGCTTCGACAAACCCCTTTGATAACCTAGGAACAGCTCAACCACAGACAGCTCAATCGACAGGAAACCGGAATCCGTACGGTCAGACAAACCCATTCGGCGCGCCAGCCGCTCAACAGCACCAGCCGACCGATGCGTTTAGCCAGGCCTTTCAAAACATGTCACTCTCTCCTCAACAGCCCCTGTTTCCCCATCACACTGGAGGACCGGCGCCGCAGCAAGTACCACAGACGACAGGATACCAACAAGTCGCACCTTCAGCACCCACAACTCCAAGCGGTTTCTCGACTTTGGGCTTCAGTAACAATATGACATACCCGCAGCCAGTCCAAGCGCAGGCGACAGGATACAACCCTTTTTTAGCGAACACCTCAGGCATAGTCCAGCAACAAGCCCAACAAGCATCCAACCCGTTCCCTCCGGTCAATACCAATCAAGCACCTGCAGGATACAATCCGTTTGCACGATCACCGACTCGAATTGCGTCGCCCAGCCTTGGCCAAATACCAGAGCAAACACAGAGTTCGTTCCAGAACTCCTCTGTGTATCAAGGATCTGCAATGTATCAGAGCCCAGCACCCTTGAGTCCTCCTGAAACCGCCACGAATCCGTTTTTCGCAAATGCTGGTCAGCCAATGGCACAAACAGGGCAACAGGTGTTTCGTCAACAGTCTGTTGTGCAGCAGATGCAGAACCAACCTCAGACGAGCCATAACCCATTTGTTCAACAACAGCCGGGACAACAGTTTTATGGGCAGCCGCAACAAATGCTACAGCAGCAGCAGTTTTATCAGCCACAGAAACCAGACACAGCATCGATTATGGCTCTTTTCAACAACTATCCCCAAATGGCATCACAGCAGTCGGGTGCAGATTTGGCTCAGCCTTCATACCAGGCACCGCAGGCCGCACAATATTCACAGCAGCCACCTATTCCAGAAAACCAGTACACGCAACCACCAATGGCTCCTGTGCAACAGAACCACAGCATGCCTCAGTCTCTGTCGCCTAGCACGAATCCGTTCATGGGCAATACGTCTTCTGCTAGTGCTATTGCTAACACGAATGTTGCGACTGCTTCAGACCCCTTTGCTGCAAGGAGCAGAGAGAGTATGAATCTTGGTCTTGATCTTGCGTGGACAAATGGCCGGCATAGTCCAGATGCATTTGCGAGCCTCAGCGCCCGACATGGATGATGGTATGAAAACACAAACGGTATTGGGATAGGTACAAATGTGTTCAGGATAGTTCATATGATGTGGAGCCACTGTATGATAGTATTAATGTTGGGTTTGGTTGGTTAGCTAGACTATCTTGTTGCCATCTGGATTGGGTCTATCTTTTCTATGTAATTCAAAGTAGAATCATCGATAGGGATTGGTCAGGTTTACTGAGGCATGGCAACTTTACTTGACTGAGCAGTAGGATATTTGAAGACAACGCTGAGGATAACATGGCGGAACGATATGTGTAGACTGAGGTGCAGATGACGATGGATTGACTGATCAACGTTCGCTTGAGCCTGAAGGGAGTATTCTTCCAATCATACATAGCATTGGGAGGTACTGAGCCATGCAACTGAGTTGGGGTGTTTAGAGGAGAATAGCACTGATGAGAATAGCGTTACTATATGGATTTGACATAGATTTGTGAGTGTTGATTTTGCTGAACTATCCTGTATCGTGTCTGAGGGAGTTTTCTCCACATTCGGCTGGTCTCGTGAGGAGCGTGTCTCGCCCAGTCAATACCAGATGTCTAATTGAGTATCTAGGATGATGATCATGTCTTTGGCTGCAGCAAAAATGCAGCCGGACATGGATGTTTTGGTGATGGTCTCGGCCCGGATGCATTCCCGGAAGCAAGCAAAACGCGGGGTTAGGGTACTGGACTAAGGTAGTGGCACCACCATCTGGAACGTATCACGTCCACCAATCAACTTACACGACAGAAGGAGGTTTGACTTTTAGCTTGCTTGCTGGGAGATACACATGCGTAGAGTTGACCGAGAAGATGAATTCATTATGGGTAAGATGAGAATCATGAATTTTGAGATACTGATTACCGACCCAAGTTAGATCGTTTTATCGTGGTTAAATCAGGTGATGCAGTGTGGAGGCTTGCCCTGTTATGGGATCTGTGTCATGCAAATTCGTGAGAACTCTTTAATCACTATCACAGGTACATGTATCATCGATAGCGTTCGGACCTGAGTGGCTGACACATTCTATGATCTACATGAGACAGTCTCGGAAATGTTGGGTGTAACGGTGCTGTGCAACCAAGAACAAGAAGTGTGGTGTGGTGTCTAAGCAGATGGACTGCATGGGTAAGCAAGAGCCTACAAAGACTGAAAGCTACTCTGTAATTCGCATCCATTTGATCTAGGTCTGTATAGTACAATACTGTACCTAGTAATATGTTCCGTGTCTGATGTACTCAGTGACTCAGGAGTTTTGCTGAGATTATCGACTTTCAGGTTGGATAAACTCAAGTCAAAGGACAATTTACACTGATTGATTTATTCTTTTTACTAAGGTTACCTATGTTAGTCGTAGTTCAAGCTCTGCACGGGTGAGCTTTCGTTACTCTGTTGCCAGCTGGCGCCTATCGACCAGTAGACTTGGCCATGTGCTACAGAGGCGTCCGCGTTAGTGTGTGACAGTGCGCTAAGTCGAAAAGAATCGGATGCTTGTCATAATCATAAAAAACATTGCACTTCATTACTATCATGAACTTAGAAAGATGACTCTTTGAAATTGAGTCTCAAGAGCCTCACTGATTGAATGACTGACTAGGTACCTTACCTTGGCTGTTAGGGACAGATGACGATATCATCAACCAGGCCAGTTGAACTCACATCCCGTCAGCGTTTGCCAAGATAAGATAGTCGCACTGTACTTGGCGTTACCCCGGCTGCAATTGTGGCAATCGCTCCCTAGGTCCACGGGCTGTGGACTGTCTGGCTCTGTGCACAAAATTCCAGAGCCTCAGGTGAGGGGTCCACCCAAAACGCACTGTTCCTTCCACCCCGAGCGCCCCGAAGTCACCAAATTCCTGGGTTCCTCGCCTTCCTGATTCTTACTTAACCTCACCGCTACCCAAACACCAACGACCTTAGGTTTACAACTACACTCACATCGCCCATCCAAGACACTCTCCACGAGTCTCTAAACGTTATCGCAAAAAGTTGTCGTACGGTTCCATAGCTTAATACTGCACGTTCGCCTCGAAACAAACAACACACAAATTCCCTTAAAAGAATTTCAAACCAACTGGCTTTACGAGTCACCTCACCAAACGCTATCAACCAACTTCCGTCGATCAACAGCCCCGACCCTTATCCAGCTACCATCCATCACTCTAGTCGATAACCCGGGATCATCATCAGAAATGGCGCCAATGAATAATCAGAATTTGAATTACAGTAGTAATTACGGCGAGGCCGCTGCCCAAAAGGTCAACGTCCTTGCCTCTTGCTACCTCGTCGACTCTGCCGCCAACCTCAAGGGCCTCCACTACTGCACTACCGGGGTTGCAGGTACGTTGCGCTCTTCTCTTCTCCAACATACCTATCAATACTGACTTCGCTCCAGGGGCCGAGTGGTATTCCTGAGGTCCCTTCCTCAGGACTACCCTCCCCTCCAACAAGCCCCCCCCTCGCCGCACTTACCTCGTCTAACGAGCTCGCCCTTCTTCCCAAGAGCAAGAAGCGTGAGATCCCAGGCCGGCGCCTGGGCCGACGAGGGGGGGCAGCACTTTCGATCAGGGAAGAATGTGAGAGATTCTTTTGTGAGTCCATGAAGACGACTTTCCACGGTGAGAGGAATTCGTCCATGAATGGCTCCGGCCTGTCTGGTGCTTTTTTACCAACGCCGCCATCCGATGACCGGCTTCCCGAACACTTCAAGCCTGTTTCTGATGACAAGCTATCTGCCTACAACATTACTGCTTGGCTTGAGATGTGGGACTATGCCGGTGGAGCGAGCTTCCGTGCCTTTGTTGCTGATGACGGAGAGGAGAAGTCTCTCTTTGTCTTCTTTGACATCGAAGGCGTACTTGGCCGAGACCTGAAAAAGGCGTAAGTCACTTGGTTTCTGACTCTTGTACAATTGCTAACTGTGATACAGTCTCATGGCGCTTATCGAACTGGCCGACGGTCCTCTAGATTGTGACCACATCGTCACTTGCGTAGATCGGCGCATCCCTACGGACGATGTCGGCTCTTTGTCCAAGAGCCTGCAGTGGGTTGGCTTTGACATGATTACCCTGGATCACTGGGCTCACGGTCTAGATGTGACGAGCAAGAAGTGGATGTTGATGGGAATGGAGCTATAGGTATCATTACTCTTCCGTCTTTTGTGGAGTTTGGGAGTGGATTTGGTTTCCTTAGTTTTCCTTGTGTCATTTTTGTTCGTTGGTCTTGTACCAAAATTTAGTCTGGAGGCTCGCTCGGCGGTTTGCTCTGCTATTCTTGGAGAGATCTGGTAGCATCGGCGTTGAGTCGCAGAAAGGTTCATAAACCCCAGGACTTTCGGCGCATCTCTTCTTTCTCCCTCCTCCTTTTCTTTTTTCTTTCTTATTTGGTGGATTTCCATAATGTGGGAGCGTATGGGCGTGTCTGTGTCATCCTGACGCTCTCACGGCGATGACTTTCTACACGGTGCATGCCTGCTAGTCGAGACAAAACCAAGACAATTGTTCGCAAATTCGACCAGGTCTATTACTTATTCTTTTACTCTATCTTGGGTTGTTCTAAAATTATTCTTCGAATTGTCTCACTTTGAGACCCTTCTCCTTGAGGTAGTCCTTTACCTGCTTGACTGTGTACTCGCCACGGTGGAACATGCCAGCACCCAGAGCAGCATCTGTCGTAGTCTTCTCAAACACTTCCTCGAAATGAGCCGGGCTACCAGCCCCACTTGAAGCAATGACAGGAATCTTGATAGCTCCCTTAACCTGATTGATGAGCTCATGATCGAACCCGCTGTTGGTGCCGTCCTTGTCGATACAGTTGAGGAGGATTTCTCCAGTTCCCATTGCTTCGACAGCTTGCACAAGCTCGACAACGTCCATATCACGAGTCTCGCGACCGCCCTTGATGGTACAAGCGTACCAGCAGTACTCCTCATCCTTGGGGCCTGGGAACTGTGTCTTAATGATGTTATGCCGGGTGGCATCAGGCTTTGGAACATAGACACGCTTGGGGTCAATGCTCACAACGACGGCTTGGTTACCATAGGCGCGCGAGATCTGCTCGATGGCGGTATTGCCAAAGAGCTTACGACCCAGAGAGTAGTACTCTTCTGCAGCGAGGACGGCATCGGAGCCGATTGAGACCTTGTCTGCACCAGATTTGAAGTACATGGTAGCAATCTCAAGGGCGGACACCTTCGTACCGTCAGTATCAACAGTATCACGGATGCCACCACCAATGGTCAAGGGCACAAAGACTGTGCGAGATGTCTGGCGAAGAATCTCGAGCATAGGCAGATCGGCAACTGGACAATCTCGGAAAGAAGTAATGTTGAGGAAAGTCACCTCGTCGGCACCAGATTCGTAGTAGCGCTTGGCCATCTCAACGGGTTTGCCGAGGTTACGCACGTTACGATCGTCACTCTTCTCGCGGACATCGTACTGGTCACCCTTTGTAACAACCAGGTCGCCCTGGTCGTTTGTCCGTACATCTAGGCAGGCAATGACCCGGCGTGTTAGGCTGTCCTCGAACTTGACTGGGGCGCCGGCGACCGCTTCATCAACTACGGCACCAAGGTTTCCTAGACCTTCGCCTGTAAGGAAGGCACGGATTGTCTTTAAACCGGCGGCACCGGACTTCTCAGGGTGGAATTGGGTTGCGTAAATGTTTCCCTTGGCGATGGCGCCCACAAAAGTCTCAGTGCCGTAAGTTCCAGTCGCGACGGTCCACCCCTGAGACTCAAGCTCACCCGGTTTGTAGGGACACTTGTAAGAGTGAACATAGTAGTACTTCGAGTCCGGTTGGAGATCGTACATGGCTCGTCCACCAGTGAAAGCGTTGTTCCATCCGATGTGGGGGACAGCTTTACTTGAGTCTTCGAATCGGTCCAAAGAAGCTGGGACAACTCCAAGGCCGGGGACATCAGGATTCTCTACGGAACCCTGGAAGAGAGCTTGCAGACCGACACAAACACCGAAGAATGGTTTTCCGTCGGCAATGTGTTTTCGGACTGGCTCAAGATAGCCGGCTTGGGAAAGCTGGGACAGACAATGACCAAAGTGGCCGACGCCAGGGAGAATGAGTTTCTAAAACGTATCAGGCACGATGGACAAGACAATTGAGGGAAGTTCAACTATACCTCTGCCTTGGGAACATCCTCCGGTGATCGAACCCATTCGACCTCATACCCAGACTTTTCAATGGCGTTTACCAGGCTCCTGATATTGCCGGCCACATAATCTAATAGATGAACGGCGGGCATTTTACCCTAGATATGACGGCACAGATGTGACGAAGATAAAAGAATAGACACTAGATAATCTTTTGAAGGATGCAAAATGGTCACCACTTGATATGATATACGAAGAGCGAGATGTAGTAGTGGTGACTCAACAATCGAGAATCGAGGTGTTTGAAGATGTTAAGATAGGTAAGTAGTGGAGGTAGATAAGTAGTTAGGTTAGTAGGTAGTAGGTGTATGACTGGTTCAAATCCAATGAGACCCAAAAGGTTGCAATTCGGAGAGCGATAGCGGGGCACTCGCGAGCCACAGAAGCTGCCCCGCCTAATCCCTGTAAACCTGGTGGGATTTTTCCAGAAAGTGCCATCTTTGACCGACTTCAGACCCTGGGAGATCCCCCAATGGGCACCTCAGGTAGCAAGTAGCAAGCAAAAGTTTCGCGACTCAGGCTTTGTCTTTTGTCAACAAAGTTATTGTTGACTTTACGTATTGCGTCTCTCTTAGATCTCGGTCATTCTACTCTAAGAACGGCCGAACCTCTGTGGTGCAACATACTCGCCCACATTTATATACCCTAAAATATTGATCATTAATCTACGACCCTATTAAGGCGATCCTCCGCATACAAATGGCTTCGCTGGACGAAGCAAGGCTGGCCGAGGCGGCGGCAATTGTTAATGTTGAAGAGCAGCTCGAACGGGACGAGCAAGAAGAATGGGAATACGAATACTCTACCACGGAAACTGAAGTACAATCATACAATCATGCCTGCTATGCGCCAGCTGCTGACTCTGTTTCCAAGACCTACTATTTGACACTCGATCTTTCATTTCCTGAGTTCAAGGACCGACAACCAAGGGCACCCCACCACAGCCGAGGCGGATATTACAAAACATGGCTTGACCACAATCCTAGCTTGAGAGGCATTCATGCCGGGGAGGACAACGACGACGATAACGAACCACTTCCAGAACCTGAGGCCGACGACGATGAGCCCGAGATCGATCCAGCACTAAGTAACGACAAAGACAAAGGCAAAGGTGTTGATAGAGGCGAGGCAGTGGACGACACAAGAGACGACGGGAATAAGACCCGCGACGAAACTGAAGAGATTCAGATTCTGGAATTGCATTCCCAAAAGCCGGTTATATCATATAAAGGGCGCACCTTCGAGGGGTCGTGGGCCGAGATCATTGGTACCGAAGCTATTTTTGCATCGCGCGATAGCGATCACCCTCTTCCTGCCCTGCGCCATCTGGATGGAAATGTTGATTTTCTTGGTGCGTGTGCATCACGGATCGCAACTAAAGAAACGGTTGTCAAACCTAAGATCATCAGAGAAGACCCACTGGCCGCCATCAGGGAAGAATGGAACATTCGAATTCCTGTGGGCAAGGACAGATCGGGAGAGCGAGCTGAACAGACGCGATTCTTAGAAAACTTGATGGCGACCAAGAAGAGAAACAAAGAGAAGGACCAGGTCACGGTATGGGCCAAGGATGGCGAGGGTCAGGACTTCAAGGATAACCGAGACCCCGACTACAAGCCGAGGAGAAGGAGGAGATTGCTTAACGAGGATGGAGAGGAGGTCATTCCGAAACGCGAGAAGCGGCGTGCAAGCGGGCGTAGGGGTGGACGACCAAGACTTCGACCTGGGACTGGTCGTGGTCGCGGTTCAGCGGCCCTAACACCATCAACAACAAGAGATTTAGAAAGTCCTTTGCGCGAGGGGAATATGTCAACCCCTACACCAAGCAGATGGAACGAACTGCATGGTAGAGAGGGTGAAGATATGAACTATTCTGACGATGAGAGCGACACGGACGACGATGATGATGATGATGACGACGGAGACGAGGATATGTCAATGGCATGAACGGATGAGCGGGCTTGATCGACGCCTCAGAAAATGGGAGCATGGAGTTGACCTTTAACGCATATGACCATGATACCCGTGGTGCAACCCTGCCCACAATGAACAACATTGCTTTCATTAATGCTACCTCTCTGTGGTTGTGTGTTGAGCAAGGACTTGATACTCGTAGTACGATCAGATGACCATTCATGGATATATTTTGAAGGCAGCCTTATGGGAAGGACCCCCGAATACGGAGATGCATATTCCAAAGTTCGAAACAACATGTGGCGGTGATAGAATTGGTGATCTGTTGGGGATAGAATCGTTCGTTGTGGGGGGGGGGGGGCTCCCAATCAACCGCATCGATTCTATGCTTCATTCAGAGTTAGAAGTTGGCTCGATAAAAAGGGCCATAATCATGCGTACCATGTATCTGTGACCTTAACTTGCGTGATACGTGAACCTAGGAATGTTGACTCAACTGATGATCAATGATTTCTCTTAGTACTAAGTTGGTACATTAGGTACGGTTAGGTGCCTACCTAATAAACGGTCTTCATCAGCAGCACGAACCCGTGAAGGAGCCGCGTGAGTTGAGTGACCATTAAGGTATTTGATTTTCGGGTTTCTAGTTCCAAAATTCACTTGCAGCTGGGTGGACAGCATGATGCACCGTGACTCGCAGAGACAATAGTGATCAGGTCGCTCAGCACCGATTCCCCCGCCTCTATCGTGTGTCTATGTATTCTTAGCCGCGAATGAGCATTGTTGGGAAGGCCTTGATCTGACGGTGAACCAGATGTTGTCTTTTCTTATATCATCATTGGTAGGAAAGGCAATGGATAAAAGCATCGTACTCGGGACTGTAAGTGGTAATTGATTGACCGCCGATACCGAGTCCCTCCCTGGCCGAGTACTCATCTTTCGGTCAGCAAGTACTGGGAACTCTATGCTAGGAAGACACCAATCTGGGCTTGAATGTATCGTCTACGAGACCATGGTACCAGTCGGCCCATTCCAGGACCGCAGACGGGTTCCAGATGGATCTTGGAGGCTCAGAAAGGGTCCGACAGGAGTGCAGGGGAAGCCTGTCTTGTTGCGGGGCCCCTGCGCTAAAACATCCATGGTCAACAGCCCGGGCTCTGATCATTTGCCACAGCGGGCGGATTCGGTTCAGTCCATGTGCCAGCCTGTGAACTGTGAGCAATATAGCACAGGTATGAAACATTGGTGAAGAAGCTTTATTATGATTATAGTGGGCAGAACATACAACCTATTCAACTCATCAAGAACTCTCTCATTCAGTAAGCAGTTTAGTAGCTAACACTTCCTCCTACTGTAAGGCTGAGTAAGAGATATTAGTAAACCATATGGATGTCCGCTTTCCATCTCATGGCCAACAATCACCCCAGACTTGACGTATTCGTACTCAATACCATACCTTCGTAAGTGCCCACCCAGCCAGATCGTCAGATACATCATACATCAACAAAGGAACGCTCCAGCAAGTACATACTGTGCCTCTAGAGCCTTACATATGTAGTAGGCAAGGCAGTTCTGTCGGGTCGCCTACCTACCTGAAGAGTCAAGTATCTGTACCTGCATCCCCACACCCCTCCACTGAACGTCTCACCAGCACAACGCATGCACGCACTACTACTCCATACGACTCCGCCAACCCATACTGCACCCTTGCCGACAAACAAAAATGACCCGTTCTAGACTATGGCGCACGCTTCCTTTCCTTTATGACTTAGCGGGAGACTTTGCTTGCTTTTATTCTTCCCTTTCTCCATACTTCTGAAGACCCTGGCCTTGTTCTTCTTCCCAACGACATGCCGCGAGCGGTGTCGTACTTCTCT
The DNA here is from genome assembly GCA_033439405.1 of Fusarium sp. NFCCI 5145. Lineage (NCBI taxonomy): Eukaryota > Fungi > Ascomycota > Sordariomycetes > Hypocreales > Nectriaceae > Fusarium > Fusarium sp. NFCCI 5145. The sequence continues at coordinate 24,328 of JAWDHB010000387.1, forward strand.
CGTTCGTTCGTGATGCTCATATAGCCGGCCTATCCTATCTTATTTTCCTCCCAACCGCACCGCGATCCTTCTACGTCTTCTCTCCGCTCTCCGAAATCGCATTCTCTGTCGGTTTCAAGCGCTGCGCATATTGAACTATATGGGCCTGTGTTGCCTGTCACCATCGGAACCATGATGTGGTTACGCCGCTTTACCATATTACTCTCTTTCCTGCTGCTTATATCGTTCGGCGCATGGCTGCTTCCTCGTATCCTGGACCCAACAACGAAAGGCCCTGAGAGGCGCGAAAGAGATCGACGTTGGGTAAACAGCAGCCCGTATTTTCTGGACCGGCAGGCCTGCCGCTGGATTAGTCTTTGCGGACTACATCACCTGCGCAGTGACCCTGCTTCTCGTGGGAGCAACGAGGATGAAGAACTTGAATGGGGAGAGCTTAAGCGCCGTTCCCAAGCTTGGGAGCCCGAGGAGATTCCCCATCAGGATCATAGACGGAATACCAAACAACGACGCAGGATTCTTCGCAATATTCCTGACTATGTCACAAAGCATGCGCCGTTGGTTCACCTCTACTCGGGTGAGGAGTTTTGGCCTTCGGACATTCGTCAGCATGTAGAGCACATGACCGCGTATGCCGATGACGAGCCTGTTAATTCTACTGAAAAGTGGACTCTTCACAACTTACATGAATTGAATAAGTATTCTGGCAAACTTACTCTTCGAAGCGACGACGATGTTGAGTCGCGGCCCAACTGGCTTCACAGCCATTACAACATCCCCAAACCATTTCCAGACGACAAAGATGGCGACAAAGATACCAATATGCCAGTAGGAAATCCCGGAGGGCAACCCGAATCCCGAGAACCTAGCACTTGGTACGATGTCGACAGGAAACGCCCGGTCCACAAGATTTCCGATCCCAGAAATCGCAAGTATCAAAATCATCGTCGTGTAGAATCCAATGGTCACAAGCCAGATGCAAACGGGTACTCAACCGCCCCCGCTGTACTCGTAGTCGTTGACAAGGGATCTGGAATCGTCGACGCTTTCTGGTTCTTCTTCTACTCATACAACCTCGGTCAGACTGTCTTCAACATTCGCTTTGGTAATCATGTGGGTGACTGGGAACACTGCATGGTGCGGTTCGAGCACGGCATTCCCCGAGGTGTCTTCTTCTCAGAGCATGAGGGCGGGCAGGCATACGCATTCGAAGCTGTCGAAAAACGCGGCGACAGGCCCGTCGTCTATTCGGCGGTGGGCTCTCATGCAATGTACGCGTTGCCTGGAAACCACGCTTATATCCTGCCATTCAAGCTCCTCAAGGATGTCACGGATAAGGGACCTCTCTGGGATCCGTCTCTAAACAACTACGCATACCATTACGACTACACGAAAGAAGACAGCCATGACCCACACGATGAAGATGAGCCTCTGAGTCTTGTTCCTGCAGCATCGAATCCTCACGCGCCAACCTCTTGGTTCCATTATCGCGGCCATTGGGGTGATGAAGTGTACTCTCTCGCAGACCCCCGTCAGTGGCGCTTCTTTGGCCAGTATCACTACGTCACTGGTCCGGATGGACCCAGGTTCAAAACGCTCGACCGTGGGAAGATGTGCCAGAAACAGAATTGCAGGATTCTCTATAATTTAGATCCTAAACACAAATGGTATTAGGCAGGATGCTTGTCAGTTCGATTTTGTCTTGTTTTGATTGCAATGGGATTGTCCTGGATTTTTACAAATTTTTACTGATGCAGGAGATCTAAAAGCATGCTAGGGGGGACGTTACTCGACCCGGCAGCGGGCTGCTCCGACGACCCGGATTGTTCGGCATTTAGAAAGGGTAAGGCGTTACGTCTCGGGGTTTTGGATAGAGTTTTTGTTTTTCGTGTTTGAAGAAACAAGCTGGAGGAGTGTAAGCTGTTGGGTTGTGAGGCGATGATGATGGGCATGTGATACCCAGATACCACTTTTGCTTGATGCCTCCACTTAGATACGCGAGATGTCACTATTATAGTTATGAAGTATAGAATACAAAGCATTTCTTGGTACTTACGAGATGTTTAGGATGCTCAGTCCCCGAATGTGAACCGACTTTCAATGAAAGCCAGGGCTGAGTCCTGACAATGGGTCTCCGATATGAGTGGTGGTCAGCATACGTCTTTTTTATTTTACTGTATGAGCACCTACGGCCCTTAAAGCATGATAAGCTCAAGACTAGCCGCGTCAGCCAAGGTAATGCAGAAGCCTTGGTGAGACGTCTCAGTTGGTCAGCTCCCAACCTGAAAACATAATATTACAACATAGTGATAATACAGTTGATGTTTCACTTTGGTCTATGCGTGGTGGCTAAGATGTATACAGTAGAGCAACATATTTTCTTTTTCTTTCTTTTCTTTTGCGGCCGAGATCCTAGATCTTGTTGATATATTGGACTTGCCATGATCTCACCTAATCTCTTGCTCTTCTCTGTAAACTCTTCGTGTAATGCTTGCATTCGAGAGCAGGAACGTGATATAAAGAAAAGACTCTCATCAAACTTACGAGGCACGGAACTTCCCCCCTGGGTCTCATCTCAGGCATAAAGCCACACTCACATCTAGAAATATTCTTTGGTTTCTCGCCGAGAAACTGTAAGGTACATGGGGTCTTCATGTTTGACTGTAAGGGAATACTCTATTAGATCTGGCACAATCCATAGTCATCAAGCGATCTAGGTAGATCGATATGGCAACGGTATTATCTCAGAACTCTATGTAATTCAATTGGGCTTATAGAAATATTGAAAGTTACGAACGAGGTCAGTTGTCACTCATATTACGAACATCGCCATGTCTGGTGTTGTACTCGAGTTGTTGTTGTAGGTGGGAGAACATCTTCACGGCAGGTCCGTTCTAGATAGGCAGGTCAAACTCAGTGTTATCAAACACCCCTATAAAATATCTTCTTAGACGGATTCTTGAAATTGTAGTAACTGCATTTTATGTCTTAGTCTATGGCTTGCGTCTAGGTATTCGTATTGTTGTCAACGCTGAAGACGGATGTGGCTATAGACTTGAAGCAAAATCGCAAGACCTTGTGGCAGACAGTGTGACACAGGATTAGTTCAAACCGGTTTGATACAAAATGCGAGGCCAACAAAGCTCCTGAACGGAACAATTAGGTTGTCAGTGCCAAATAAGCTCAAATCACCGAGATCAACTGTTGTGAGGCTGAGAAGAGTAATAGCAATGCCATGCTGACACTTTCGGCAAGAGCAAAGAGTGGAACAACCGATGCTTATACTTGGAACCGCAAGATATCAATACTATTACAGAAGAATCTAGTAGCGCAGCTAGGCAGAAAAAACATTGAGATGGTGAAGAGAGACATCTGAAACTAGAATGATGCGCTCAGTAGTGGTTAACTGTAGTTTTAATAAATGCACATGCTTGAGAAACCAGACGTCACTATGCTACAAATAAGGCTACACAGGGCGATTTAGCTCGCTAGATATAGATCTAGCATGTCTGTGCTACCGTTGTTCAACACTTCATATAGATAGACGTGTCTAGTAGATAGCCAAAGTAGTAAGCTTGCTTTATTCATTTGACATTTCGCTTGCGCCTATTAATTGTAAAGTCGTGTAGATCAAGATGGGCACTCATTGCCACTCAATGCCACCACCACGGAGTGTTTACTATACTCCGCATGTCTACTATCTCAAGAGCTACTAGTCTTAGTTGATGGTTTTCCATTGTGTTGGAATACCAATGATTCTATAGGCCAATTTGGTTTTATATTCCCCGGAAGCTCTATATCCGAGGAAAATCCTTGTTATCCCTTCTCCTTACTGACTGCTCAAGCGCTCAAACTGGACATGTCAAAAGACCTCTGCCGTTTGCCCCTGTTTTCCTGCCATCCCTAAGTATCGATCAATGAAACGCAATCAGATGCTGATCTTCGTCGGGAATGTAATTATTACTATGTAACGTGGCCAGAGCTTTTCCAAGGTTGCTATATCCTTAGGCTGCCTTGAGTGAAACTCATGTCTACAGTAGTGGATTCAGACAGACCATCCATTCCCCTTAAGATGCTGTTTCCGAAATTCTTGTTTTAGCGTAGGTGTAAGATGCGCTTAATTGTAAGCTGTTTTCTCTGCAAGGACTCTTTGGATGTGGTTGAGGTGATTCGCCGCGGTGACTTGATTTGGGCTCAATGTTGAGGACAGTTTCAGAAGGGCTGACAAGTCGCAAGTTGCCGTATGCAGCTACGTTGCTTTTTCTGCGTGGCGGTTAGTGATACTGCTTCCGTTGAGGCTTGTGAGAACAATACAAGGGCTGAAGTAACCAAACTACCTGTCAGTCATTGGTCCTTGCAAGGTGAATTGCTACACTGATATGTGCATCATATGTTTTGGTAGCAAGCAAGAGATTCCCCTATTATATGATGGAGCACGAATGGGACAAGCGAATGGTCCCTGTAACTGTCGACGGAGATGAGTGGAGGTGTAGTAGGAACGGAACCTGGACGATGAAGGAACTCGAACTCCTGCAAGCCGAGCAAGGGTCATGGCCAGGGTCAACCGGGTTGCATGTTACTATGTGCCGCGGAAACCAATAAGAGCAAAGCGTCGTGGTGAGCTGGGACATCAGAGCTTAAGTCGTCTCTCTTCTCAACAAAACTCACAATCAAGTTCACGCTTGAACCAAAATGAGCAAATATTTAGAATCAGTGCCTCTGAATCTTTCTTTCTGATGCAGTAGTGCCAAAAATCTTCAACACTGATGACGGGTCGAGTTTAGTTGTGGGTATCGTGTTCAGTAGACAGGGGCCCACCATTGCCGCAACCACCAGAGAACTATCCAAGACGAGTTAGTGTAGATGTTTCGGACTTTTTTCTTCTTGTTGTTTCTCTATGATGTTACTAAATATTCGGTCGAGAAACTTGGGCGAGAACCATGAAAACCAGGGGTCATGAAAGGGGCTGAATTGATATCCCATACATAACTCAACGACAAACCGCAAGTTGCAGACAGGCAGGTCAAGTAACAGTCATCCCATCAGGACAAGATCATATCGATCAGTCGCTGATGGGCGCTTTTAGGGCCTGAGTCAGTGTCAGTGGCGGCCATCAATCAAGTGTCAAGCTGCAGGCATCAAGCTACTACTGTATGTACAGTATGTGTCAGAGTGTCTAGAACAGCTAACAGTCCGACTTTAAACCACATGGCAAGTTAAGCACGGGCTTCTCGGGATATAAATCCACAATACAAGTCAGACAGACAAGTCAAAATCTGAAGCAATTCTCGCTGACTCTGAGCTTCATGTTCAGCTCAGGCCTTGGGTCGGCATTGGAACCCGGCATGGCCATTGTGTCCATTGACTGAACTCCATGGTCATAGCATCCATGGCATCCACTCACACCTCGTGGCGTATGGAGTTGCTGTGAGAAGCGAGAAGTGAGAGGCGACGCATCATCTGGTGCGTGGGGATTGGATTGGATTGTTTACTGCAGTACGGAGTAGTTCCGTGGAGGTTTCTTACCGTGTAGTGTAGTCGTCCAGGGTCGTATTGTAGATGGAGATGGAGGTAAGAAGGAAAAAGAAAAGAAGGAAAAAGAGAAGGGGAGAGAGAGAGGGAGGGAGGGAGAGAGGAATAATTGACATTGACCACCAAAAACACATCGTGTTTCAAGGGGCTTTGGGCGATTTAGTTGGGTGTCAGGAACGGGGATAGACCTAGGTGGAAGACAAGGCTGTTAATATCTGAGAAGTACCAGTCTGGATACCCTGAAGGAACCCAAAAGCGATGGGACCTCCCTACCAGGTAGGTATCTTCGGGTAGGAACCCACCCAGCTGAATTCAATTGGTGCCGTAGTATCCTTTCCGTCGCCAATGATCCACTCTCACGCCAGGCCCCAGTAAAGGACCCGGATTGCAGGCCACCTCAGGCTCCCGGCCGCTTACACGCCTAAGGCTTGCCCTGGCTTCTAAGTCGAAAAGTACCCGACAGTCCATACAGCTTGCTCGCTAGGCGCAGAGCAAGTGGAGAGTTTCCCTGTGCTGAGGTGTTCGATTATTATTAGGAGCTAACAGAAACTGTTCCTGCTGTGCCGTTCAACATTGGATCCATCCACGTACATAGGTACCCTGCACTGTCCCCCAGAAGCGAGGCTCATCCCGTCATAAATCGTACAAACACTAACCTCAGGCTACATTAGCCTCTCTCTGTTTTTACCGGATCCTATCCATGTCATGGATGTCGTTGTTAATTAAATACCTAAATAAATGACCCGTCTCTTCTCTTCTTCCCTGTCTTAGAAATACTTGGGCTTGGATTGTCTGGTTCTACTTATCCTGTTATATCCTAAGGTATCCTACCTATCCCGTGACGTCTCGTCGTCTCTTTTCCCCTCCATAACTTAATTTAAAAGCACTTCTTTTGAGCTTATTTGCATCCCCACGGGAATGGGAAACTTGCTGCTCTCCTTTCGCGTCACCCGGTCTACTACTTCGCCGATACCTTTGAGACATCTTCTCTCTCGCACCATCTAAAATCGATTCGAACACCTAACTTGAGCCTGAGCATCCGACCGTTTTCGCAATCTCGCCTCCTGCACCAGCCTCTGTTTGATCGGTCTCACCCGCTCCATTGCGACAGCCGAACTAGATTCCGACCCTATCGACGACGACGCCAGCTCCCTTTCCATTGCTTTCCATCTCTGCTCTAGCTAAGCTCGTCGCACATACCAAATCCACCCCAGAACCCCATCATGTGCTTTGGAAGCCGAGACAAGGGCGATCGCGGTCTTGCACGTTCTCGCGATATCGACAAGCAGCTTCGTCAAGATGAGAAGAGGCTATCCAAGGAGGTCAAGCTCCTTTTGCTTGGTAGGAATCGCATCATCGGGCCTCGACATAAGTAGAGACTGACACGCCATCGAACAGGTGCTGGAGAATCTGGGAAATCTACGGTTCTCAAGCAGATGAAGCTCATCTACTCCCAAGGTTTCAGCAAAAACGAGAAGCTGGAATGGAAACCCGTCATCTTCAACAACATCGTCCAGTCTTTCAAGGTTATTGCTGAAGCAATGAGCGAGCACGACCTCCAATTCGACAATCCTGACAACGAGGCAAGTCAATTCCTTGTTCCCCCGATATGATGACCAAAAGTCACTACCCAACGACGAGTGGAACTGAGGTGGGCGAGTAAAACATCCCCGACAACTAACATGTGCTATAGAAACATATGGCCCGCATCCTTGTTGACCACGAAATCAGTCCTCACGAGACTATGCCTGCGGATTACCTCGAGCCGATCAAGTCCCTGTGGGTAGATGGCGGTGTTCGGGCAGCCATTGGGATGGGCAACGAATATGCGCTGCACGACAACCTAACCTAGTGCGTATTACATACACTACGACATGCATACAGTCCTGAAAGCGTCTCGCTAACGTATTACAAAGCTTTATTGAGGATATCGACAGACTCTGGGCGGAAGACTATGTCCCAGATGACCAAGATCTTCTTCGATCACGATTGCGAACTACTGGTATCACAGAAACCATCTTCGACCTCGGCCAGTTAACCTACAGAATGTTTGATGTTGGCGGCCAGCGATCAGAACGAAAGAAGTGGATTCACTGTTTCGAAAACGTCAACTGCCTGCTGTTCTTGGTCGCAATTAGTGGTTACGATCAATGCTTGGTTGAAGACAAGGATGGGGTTAGTAACTAACAAACCAAGACGTAAAGCTACGGATCATATTCTAACAGAGGAACAGAACCAAATGAACGAAGCGCTCATGCTTTGGGAGTCAATTGCCAACTCTCATTGGTTTGCCAGGTCAGCGCTGATCCTCTTTCTGAACAAGATGGATCTCTTCAAGGAGAAGCTTCCTAAAAGCCCCATTACGAACCACGGATTTACCGATTATCACGGACCCAAGGACGATTACAAGGCGGCCAGCAAGTATTTCCTGGATAAGTTCAAGGCTCTGAACCGAAACACCGAGAAGGAGATCTACGGTCACTTTACTAATGCTACCGATACAAACCTCCTAAAGATCACAATGGCCTCAGTGCAGGACATGATTATCCAGCGTAACCTCAAGCAACTCATTCTATAAAGACCCTTTTGCCCGACTCGCGACTTGACATACGCAGACACCCGATATCTACCAAGATACGCACATATATATGCAATTTGGATTTTTCCAGGGCGATAATTCTGCGGCCACACTTCAGCATCATGCCTTGACATCCTAGCATCTGGGGCGGAAAACCCAGTGCTGTCGACACAGGATTATGTTCTATCCTTCCTTTTCTAGGATTGTACTTTTTGAGCCCCATTTCCGACTCGGGCCAGTCGAATAGGCAACATTCTTTTATGTGTTCTATATACCCCCCTATGCCCATTCACGTACTTGCCGGAGTCGCATGTACCCCTTTCGCTTCGATGCAACGCAACACTGGATCGCCGCCCATGGTTGTGCTGGGATTATGGCCGAAAGGTGTGCCCAAGCCGCAGTGCATGAGTGAAAGCAGTCACAGGCGAGCCATGACTCGCCAAAGTCAAAAGGCGCACCAGTGCGGAAGTGGAACGAGAGCGGGACGTGCGGTTTGACCGAATTGTGTTTTTTTATGCATCGCGTTGCATGATACCTAAGGCGTACTGTAGTACTAGTGCATTTATTTTCGGTTGTTGTGTGGATTTTAACATGAATTCTTCTGAAAAGCAGCAGAGCGGCGGCAGCTTTGCCATCCCTACTACCTATTTTCTTTTAGTGCTGATTGATAATGAGGCGTATGGTATAAAACAATGAGGGATTGATCGATTGATTGTGTGGGTACGGATAGATTAGAGTAACAGTAACTTCACTTGATACTCAGGTTGAAATCTTAGCATGAAGCCAGACACACGTTGCGCATTTATTAACTCTATGACATGGATCTTTGACCTTGTTCTGCATTGAGTGATCCGCTGAATAAAAACGAGCTTTGGCTATTGACATCCGCGGCCACATGGCTGCTTGGGCCATGTGTTGCCAGTTATGATGTGCTCGCTTATACTGTAAGGTGGAATCGTGATCATAGCGTCGTATTCTCTCGTGTTTTCTTTTTCCTGCGGTAGGTACAAGGTAGGTTGTAGGTTAAATTGCGAGAATGGGTCTGAGATTAATAGAAGAATTCGGTGAAATCGTTCAGTATTCACATGGGGAAGATGATGTATGGATGATACGATTGCCCTCGAATGAGTGACCTAGAAAGAATAGCTTCAACCAACCTAGTACCTACCTGTTCTATAGCAAGATTAATATTGGCCTCGAAGGTCAACTTGTGTAGCTGATAAGCTATGTAGAACGACCTACCTAGAATGAAGGAAGAAAAGGAGAGTTCAAAGAAGATACCTACTTTTGTTCTTTTTTGTACACCTTAGTATATTCTATCATGCGATTGCTACTCTCAGTCCGCTGGTTGGAAAGTATAGAAACAACAGTTTTGAACCATTCAATGGGAGACATTACTGTGAGAGATGGGCGTTCCTGGGTCAGAACTATGTAATTCTTGGCCTGTGATTGGTTCAAATAGGCTTGCTCAGCTTTCAACTTTCGTGGTTAAAAACAACAATCAGTGACAGGTCAAATCGTAAGAAAACAGCATATCGTTATGCAGACATCAATGAGAGATTTCCTAGAGGAGAGGTGATTAAAGTCTTGGTGATACATATCTGATAAACTGTTAGCCTGTAGTTGCCAATTGATATTTTCAACGCCACTTTAAATCATTGCATTGCCATTATATGTACCACTTGTTTTGTCCCCGCACCTGGATAACTTCACCTTTCAACTTTTTCTTCCCTCCTCCAACCAGCTCTGCTCTCTTCCTCCCCCTCACACTCTGCAACAATTCACACGAGGTGTACATGCTCCGTCGCATATTCACTACCATGGCCGAATCAGCATCCAAGCGCGTCAAGACCACTGGCAATGGTCCCCTTATCGGCACCCACAATGGCCACTTCCACGCCGACGAGGCCCTCGCCGTCCACATGCTCCGCCGTCTTCCCACCTACCGCGACGCAGCCCTCGTCCGCACCCGCGACCCTGCCGTCTTGGCCACCTGCCATACTGTCGTTGATGTTGGTGGCGAGTACGATGCTGAGAAGCGCCGTTTCGATCACCACCAGCGCGGCTTTACCACCACCTTCCCCGGCCGCCCAACAAAGCTCTCTAGCGCTGGCCTTGTCTTCTTGCACTTTGGCCGCGCCATCGTCGCTGAACGCCTTGGCCAAGCTGAGGACTCGGCTGATGTCGACCTGATCTATAAGAAGCTGTACGAGAATTTTATTGAGGCCCTCGACGCCCACGACAACGGTATCTCTGTCTTCGACCCTGCTGGCATTGCCGCCGCAGGCCTCGAGAAGCGATTCAGCGAGGGTGCCTTCGGTATCGGTGCCATGGTTGGACGTCTGAACCCCAAGTGGAACGACCCTACACCCTCTGACCCTGCTGAGGCTCAGGCCGCTGAGGATTCCAAGTTCAACGAGGCCAGCAACCGCATTGGTGAGGAGTTTGACCGCGATCTCGACGGTTATGCTGGTTCCTGGTTGCCTGCCCGCACCATTGTTCAGGAGGCCTTCACCAAGCGCACCCAATACGACGAGCAAGGCCGACTTCTTGTTCTCGAGGGCCAATCTGTACCCTGGAAAGACCACCTATACACGCTTGAGGACGGCACCCCCTCAGTGCTCTACGTCTTGTACGCTGAGAAGCCTGAGCCTGGCGCCAAGTGGCGCATCCAGTGCGTGCCTGAGAGCAAGGACTCTTTTGTGAGCCGAAAGCCCCTGCCCGAGGCTTGGAGAGGATTCCGGGATGCTGAGCTGGATGGCATCAGCGACATCCCTGGCTGTGTCTTTGTCCACGCAGCTGGATTCATCGGTGGCAACAAGACGTTTGAGGGTGCTAAGCAGATGGCGCTCAAGGCTCTGGAGGCTTAAGCCGAGAGTTTCACGATATAGGAGCAATTTGGGTGTATGAATATCTCTACGAGGCCATGGACAGATACTGGGAGTATGGGGAATAAATACTACATGCGAAGATGCAAGACAAAAGGGAATAGAAAGGATGCTTCTGGAAACAAAGCAGGTAGCTAAACGACCAAATGAACATAATGACTCTGTGCGGAGAGGGTGATGCTTATCTCACCCTGCCGCTATCAAACAACCTATCCGATGATTCCAGATCGAGATATGTCGCCTCCGTGCGTGCGAACCAGATTGTCTGCCAATTCCCAAACGCCAACTGTGCGATCCTCGTAAGTCGTCAAAACCGATTCCGTAATCCACTGCAAGCCTACTCACCAAGCTTCGTACAAGGAAACCACTGTTTCATGTTGTGCATGATAAAAATAAAAATAAGACAAAAGAGCTCCTCTTGTTCTTCCTACCATGTCACTTTTTTTCAACTTTCTTTTCTCTCGCCAAGACACTCTATCGTCGGATAGGAATGCCCTCGCCGCCGGCGGCAACGGGCTCAGATGCAGCGGCGTTTGTGTCCTTGGGCTTATCGGCATCGTCTTCCTGGGCCTCGTCGGCGCTGGTCTCGCTCTTGAGGAAGCTGCTCTCCTTGATAGGGCTGCCGGCCTGAATGCCGGGAACGGAGCCATGGTGGGCGTGTTTAGGGACGTTGGCTCCGGAGCCGTTCACCGGGGAGGAGAGGTGGGGAATGTTCTCGGGAACGGGGTGCTGAGAACCGACGGCACCAGCATCAACACCGTCACCCTTGCCAGCCTTGGACATGGCATAATCGCCCGAGTCGAAGTACTTGCGGTCCTTGAGATGCTTGGCGAAGTGGTCGGAGCGAGAGGGCAGCTTGCCGTATAAGCGGAAGAGACGTTGCTCTTCGGGGGTGAGTGACTATATGGTGGGGAGCATGGCGTTAGCAAGTCTGAGATGCTTAAGAGATCGTGTCGGTGTAGAGGTTGCGGCGAGGGGCTGCGTAGACGAATATCATCACGGCTATTGAGTCATGCATAGAAGGGAGCTCGAATCGTCTGAGGCTGGCTTCTGAGGGCGGCTTACCTTGACGTCGACCTTGTTCTTCTGGTGAGGGTTCATTGCGAGAGTTGTACTGCGATACGCTCAGATCGGATTCACAAGAGACGTGTTAGTGTCGAGTTGATAGACAAAAGGGTACAGTGCTCTCTTAGGAGATTCGTTTTGAAGGGATCAAGTTCCAGACCGGCGGGGGAATTTGTTGGAGGAGCCACAGGGTCGCAGGTCGTGCGTGGTAAGGGACGATTGTGCCTGATTGGGGGGCTAAAGAGCAGTTGGGTATGATGTAGCTGAGAGCCTGAGAGGTTTAGTGGGATACGGGTTACAAGTTACAAGGATCCATCATAGATGCCCGCTTGCTGCTTGGCTGGCGCCTAGGATGGATGAGGTGTATGAAGATAGCGGGGCGGATGCTTAGACGTATACACGTCATAAATGCATGGGTTGAATGAAAGATGGACAGCCAAACCAAACCCGACCGTGATGTGAGCATGTGTTTCAAACAGGCTGAGGTTATCTCTGTTATCTCTTCTCTGACCGTGATAATTTATGCGTTAGAGTTTGCTTTCGCTTGAATTCCTTTACCATACAGGACAGGCTAACCTTTCGCCGTTTCGAAACGCAATGTCACTCGAAACCGGTCAATATCAGGGCGTTATAAGCTGCCACGCTACATGGAATACTCGACACTTATCATGCTATACTAAGCGACACAGTATCATCGGTCAAACTACAGCAATGCAGATATCCTCGTTGCATAAGCCAATGCTGTTGCTTTTGCTCAAGCCTTGCGGTGACCCGTGCTTGTTTGATTCCAGGTTAGGCATTGCCTACCCGACAGAGATCGCATTAAGTCATCAACACATGGCACTATGGTGTATTGATATGGATTAGATGAAACAACTCCCCTACCAGGTGTCGAAACTGACATCTGTTGTCCACGCAAGTCACCATGATCGTTAGGGTGACTCGTTTGCCTCTGGATAGCCCGCTGGAGTTACCATTTGTTGATGCCCAGTGCACGATCGTCAAGGCTAGTGTCCCTTTAATCGGAGCCTACATTCACTGCCGGGCTGTCGAGCTTCGGACACCGGCATTATCAGGCATGTTGTACTCGGGGAGCTATCCTAAGGGTGACCAAGTAGGTAGTTATGGTTGCACGGGCCAGTCAAGATATGATTGAGCCAGTGACGCGTCGTTCTAGTCAAGTACTGTCTTGACGCATCAAACATGAAGGGGTCTGACGTTTATCAGTGTGTCTAAGCATTACAGTACATCTGCTCTGCTCTTGTGTCGTGCTTATCTATCAACTATCTATTGACATTGGATCACAAATGAGATGCTTGTAGCAGAGTTTATGTTGGTTGGCTTAATTTACTCCAATAGAGGCATGTGTGTTACTTCAAAGTTCAAGCTGGGGTCCATCACTCACATGGCATTCTTTCTAGCGTCATCAGCTGAGCTAGGAACGGAAGCCAACACACTACAGTACCATAAACACCATCTCCGGCATTCCATCTCCGGGTCATATTACACCGTGTCTCCGTCTTCTTATTGGCGTCGATACACTACTCTTTGATTGCCTATGGCATTATTCCGTCGATGTTGCTGCAATGTCATTGGTATCGCGCTTGCTGGAACGCCGTAGGTATCGTAGAGCCAAGATATCACTGTAGGGACTCCAATGCCGATTCTTCAGGCAAAGAATCAATGATACACACGGTGCTTCTTAGCTCGGAGCTTTGAAGCTTTGAGGGATGCCGGCCGCTGATCGTCGCTTATGGGATAGAGTTCGCTATATTGGCGCACACCGGAAAACTTGATGCTGAACCCCGCAAGCCGTGACGGCTGGCCCGCGAGTGCTAATCTAGGGATGCGGGTGAAAGGCACTGTAGCTCTTCGGTTTTCCTTCAGCAGAATGGTCAACCGAGAAGAGGGCAGCAGTGGCTTATGGTAGGCTTACCTGCTTTTGAGGGAGTCGAAGGTTTTGCTTGGCAGGAAGGTCAGTATCGAACGGGATGCTTCATTTATTATCGATCATTGTACATTTATTTACCACAGATGCCGCTGGCTTAAATGCTGATGCTCAAGTATCATCACCATTATCAGCTATTGATGTTCATCTTTCAGTCGTCGAATGAGGAGGAAAGTCTTGCGCCATGGTGTAGGTACTGTACATACGACTAGACTAGCCAATCACGTACAGTACTGTAAGCACCAAAACGCTAACATACAGTACAGTTCAGTACCAAGCTCGAGAGTTCCAAATCCCAATATGGGTATTTCAAACAATGGATCCCAAAACGGACCATTCCCATTGCTGTTGGATGCATTTCCGGAACCGGATGTTGGATGAATCAGCCACATCAAAGTGCACATTTGATGAAGCCTGAGAGTTGAAGCCTGAGATATTTTAAAATTTGACAGAAAAAGATGATTCACGGCATATAAATTCAAGGGTATGTTCCTTGAGACCGGCGCTGTATCCCATTATACCCGCTTGATTCGTACAGTACCAATCAAGCTCACTCACACCACAGTCGCTCATCATCCTAGTGTCTCATGACTAAAAAGGAACGGGCTCATACTCTGTTGACTGCAGTCGCTACAGTACTGTACAGTACACATTGGAAAGGGGAGGGAGCGACAACTTACAGTACAACGCTCTGGACCGGACTGGGTTTCAGTTGTGAATGCAATCGCCAATGATTGCTTGGATATGCGTCCTGGATGAATTACCTTCACTTGACCCGTTCAACCTAGGCCTAGTCATCATGTACGGTATGTGGGCCCATAGGTTGTTGACCCTGCACCGATCAAATCGAACTTTGCGGCCTCGGACTTTGAATATCGAGGGGTTCGACCATATCCCGGTAACGTTACTGTACATAGTATGTTCATAGAAACCGACGGGGGTAGCTCGGATATATTTATTTCAAAAAATGAGTATGAAACATCGAGGAGTCCAATCAGAAGTGTCAGACTGTGGCGGCAACTCTGAGTGAGATATGCGTTTCATATGTACTTGTTTGTTTCTAGAATAATGTTGGAAGCATTGAGGGATTGTTCAAGTCAAGTTTTTCCTACCGACTTATAGCCTGGACCTCACGGTTCTGGTACCGAGTCACCTAGTCTCTCACCACCTGCACAGACTATGGATTTAGGTAGTATAGTACAGCAAGGGTTGCTGCCGGTCTACTTGATAGGTAATCAGTGGGTTTATTTACGATCAGATTCAGCTGCATGAAAGAATTGCTGTTTAGTCATTCAACAATGCTATTGTAAGCATGCGGATCTCGGTTATACGGTTACACGGTTACACGGAGCCAGAAGCCTTGTACGGAACTCGCATATAAGGCTTGGTAGGGCTGACTTAGACTCACCTCACAGGGACGTTGATAGATTCGGCAACCTACTGTAGACGATACTAGGTACAGTACATTACAGTACAGTAGTAGAGTAAAAGATTTTCTTTTTTCTTATCAGGCTACAGTATCTCGGACAATTTACCGCGTAAAATACCGTGGTAACTGTCTCCTCACACAGCTAGCGCGGCAAGTTTTCTAGAACCTGACCGGATTGGGAGGTCGGCCGATGGCATCATCAGGGCGTCGTCTGATTTGTCGTTTTTTGTCGATTTCTAAGCAGAAAATCTCCATCCATTTCTTAGCGACGTAACGCAACAACCATCACGAGCCGATGAGTGAGCGAGCGATTGTTAGAATGATAGTGGAATAATTAATGTAATGAGATATAGGAATAGAAAAGGAACAAGAAGGCAGAAAGAAAAGCCAGATGATAAGCCAGATGATAAGCTCCTAAATTGTTCCCACCTGAAAAGAAGAACCACCCAACCATATCGATCCCAATATCATATTTCGGCGCTTCTCATTGCTGTCCATCCATGACAACGGGCGAACCCGCGGAGTTGGACCTGAATCTCAAGAGAGAAAGACTCTCGCCAGTACCTACCTACCTAGGTATT
This sequence comes from Fusarium sp. NFCCI 5145, assembly GCA_033439405.1. Lineage (NCBI taxonomy): Eukaryota > Fungi > Ascomycota > Sordariomycetes > Hypocreales > Nectriaceae > Fusarium > Fusarium sp. NFCCI 5145. Next base: position 40,346 of record JAWDHB010000387.1, read on the forward strand.
AGAGGCACTTTCCCCTCTCTTTCTCCTCTTCTACAGGCTTGAATCCCCTCCCTCCAAACTCCCCTGGACCACTGATCGACACGGGCCGTTATTTTTTGCTGCTCTGTCTTTGACTTTGAGGTCCAAGACTTTTTTTTTTTTGGTGACGCTTCGGGTCGTCGCTCAACCAGACAGACAGACAGCCAGCACTCTGCTATAAGGTACCTACCAACCTATTTATTGGCTGAGGTAGAGATTTAGTACCTGGGAAGTAATCTGTTTGTCTTGTGAAAGAAGCCCAACTCAAACTCCGACGCCAAACTCCGACATCGTGGAGATTAAGAACCTTTACGCTTGGCATCCACCAACCGCCGGTTTCGCTTTGTCAAAGAGTTGCCGCGTTTGATGCTCTCCTTTTCAACGGACTGGCTCTGACCACATAATCGACACTGCTGTTGTAATTGTTTGAGTGAAATCAGCTCAGTTTCTTGACTTAAACGCTCGTCACTTTACCCGATTCTCATTACCCGGTTTCGTCATTTTGAACAAATTCTTCCCGAATACCGATCACGCTTTACGGCATCACAAGGCGGCGAGCGCGTTCCGAGAACCCCTTCGAATTCTTCCTCGCAGCAAAACTCAGACTTTCTTCTCCCACGATGGGTCTGTTGTAAGTCCCTACTCCCTGAACACGAGAATCCACAAGCTGACCCGACTTCAGAGCATTGGGAACAGCCCTCGATTGGCCCGATGCCAAGAAGCGTGCCCCTCAAGTTAGAGAATGGGGTATCAAAGTACGTTTCTCACTCATTCATCACACCCTTGTTACGTGGGACCAGTGGGATGTGTAAGAAATGATAGAGAGCTGACTTTCACTTGTGTGTGTAGCAACTTCTCGAGATATGGAACAAGGCCAAGGGAAAGGAGCGCGATGCTCTTCTCTGGGGTGACGAGGTTAGTAGTATCCATCAAGACGACGAGTCTCCTCCGCTAACACCTTGACCAGGTCGAGTATCTTGTTGTGGTGTACTCAGAGAACAACCAGCGAGTGCTGCTGTCTCTCCGCCAAGCACAGATCCTTGAGGCACTTGCTGCCGATAAAGAGCTCAAGAAAAAGGGTGGCTGTGTCCCAGATCTTCAAGATGTGGATGCAGCTGGCGCAAAGAAAACGTAGCTTTAAAAACATCTTGCACTTGTCATGTTCTTGCTGACCATCCACTAGGGAGAGGACCATCCCCGTATTCCACCCCGAGTTTGGCCGTTTTATGCTGGAGGCGACTCCTGGCAGACCCTGGGGTATCGGCTTCAAGGAGCTCCTCGATGTGGAACCGGACATGAAGCTGCGAAGAAAGATTGCAAAGGAGCACATGCTCTACACGGAATATCCCATCACACTCACAACATTCCCTCAGCTCGGCGTTCCCGGGCAATTTACCGATCCCTACTTCCCACCCTCAGGACCCCGTCTTCGCTCGCAGTTTGTTCCGGATGAGATCGCCAACCCTCACATCAGATTCCCAACTCTGGCAGCCAACATTCGATCTCGACGAGGCCGCAAGGTTCAGGTCAATGTTCCCATCTTTCACGACAAGAACACACCAAGACCCTGGAAGGATCCCACTGTCGACTTTGACAAGCATGACTGGCCCGAGGACGATGATGTGCGAAATGGAGCTGCCCCTGATGACTTCATTCACATGGATGCCATGGCCTTTGGCATGGGTAGTTGCTGTCTTCAGATCACCTTCCAGGCCAAGAACATCACTGAAGGTAGAATGCTTTATGATCAGCTAAGTCCGCTTGGCCCGATCATGCTTGCATTGACTGCCGCTACGCCCGTGTATAAGGGGTTCCTTGCCAATACAGATGTGCGGTGGAATCAGATCAGTCGCTCTGTTGACTGCAGGACGCCTGAAGAGTTAGGGGAAAAGGTATGTATACTCACATGCCCTTGAGCTCAATGCATGTTGCTTACTCCGGGTAGCATCTCACCGAAGGTGTTCGAAGGATACCAAAATCTCGATATGCCTCCAACTCGACTTATATCGCCATAGACCCTCGATTGAGGAATGAATACCTCGATCCCGACCTGGTCTATGATTCCGATATCAAGCGGCAACTCCTCGAAGGCGGCATGGACGATCGCTTGGCCACCCATTTCGCTCACCTCTTCATCCGGGACCCCATCGTTGTTTTTGAGGAGGATCTTCAAGAGTTGGACCTCACCAAGACCGACCACTTTGAGAACATCCAGTCAACCAACTGGCAGCACATGCGCTTCAAGCCCCCGCCCGCTGACAACAGCATCGGCTGGCGAGTTGAGTTCCGTTCTATGGAGATTCAGATTACGGATTTCGAGAACGCTGCCCTCTCTGTCTTTATGGTTCTGGTCACCCGTGCGATCCTGTCGTTTGACCTCAACTTCTACATCCCTATCAAGAAAGTTGATGAAAATATGGAGAGAGCACACGAAGTTGATGCTGTTCTGAAGGAGAAGTTTTACTTCCGACGTAACCCTTTTCCTAGCCGTCCCTCGAGAGCTAACACCACATTTGGTGACGATAGTCGGCCTGGCTCAGCGCATCCAAGTCGACCAGCATCTCCTGGAGGTCCAGTTGAGCACGAATTTGAGGAGATGACCGTGAACGACATCATCAACGGTTCAGAATCGGGAGACTTTCCTGGCTTGATCCCCATTGTCGAAAGCTATCTTGACAGCGTCAACGTTGACGTATCAACCCGATGCCATCTGGCTACATATCTCGATCTGATCTCCAAACGAGCTCGAGGAGACCTCGACACCACAGCTCGATGGATTCGCAACTTCATTGACGTGCACCCCAAGTACAATCACGACAGTATTGTCAACGATGAGGTCAACCATGATCTCATCGGCGCCGTGATCGCCATCGGCGAGCGGGAGACGGCCGGCCAAAACTTCGCAGGTCTCGGCATCCACGGTCTTGAGCGCCTATTGAATGGCTTCCGCGGAGGCTGTGGAGGCCCAAGCATGGCCCCCAACGGAGAAGCAAACGGAGCACAGACAGAGACTACCAATGGCTCCCTTAAGCGGAAGAGCGAGTGGATTGAAGGACAAGAGGCCGAGTCGTGAAGGAAAACAGCAATACATTTTGGGTCGGAGTTTTTGGTTTCGTTTTTTGAGCGTAATGGATGTACCTAGGAAGAGAAGAGCGCACGCCAACGACTGGTCTCAGGGCATAGTGACCATTCTGGCAAGTTCAGTTGAGACACGGCACGGCTGTTGCTTAAGACTTTCACGCAACTGTCCGAAGCTACCACACAAGAAGGATATATAAACATATTTAGGTTTGAGGTTGGCATGGTGATGCGTCTATAACGTTCCCCGGAACCATGACTCGCCCGACATTGTGTCGATAAACTCAAACTTATACCAGGCCTCTCTTTCACTTAAATCGTCAAATGGGTCTGAAACCGCGAAAAGGCAAAGCTTGATCATTCCTTTCTTTGCAAGGGACCTGATGATCACACGACTCCCTCTAAGTTTGCATGTCATAGTTGACTTATCAACTTTGCAGGCAGCATTTATTTCTTGTCTCGGAGCTTTTTCTCAGCATGAGACACGCCAACCAACGAATGGAGATGTCTTCAAACGCCTCCCTGCAAGTGACAGCTGGGGCAACGAGCGTTTACCGCCGTGGCTTACTCAAGGGAATTCTCAGCCATGCCGTGCCGTGCCGAAGTGAAGAAGCAGCATGGCGTCCTCGGGGCCGCTTCCAGAAAGAAAGACATGGTTCTAGTTTTGTGGTTCCTACCGTAAGAATCACATGTCTTTGAGCTGTGACAGCTTAAGAGGCTTCTCTTAGACTTTGAAAACCCCCCCTCCTCTTTTGGGGCCAGAATCCTTGCCAGGATAAGCCTATCCGCTAAGTAACAAAGCCACGCTGGAGGAGGGGAGTTGGTTGGTGATGGTTCGGTATGGGATTTGACATATCTCATGAGAGAGTCTCGACTTTGAAGTTTTGAGGAGAAATCATGAAACATATGCGATCAGGAGGACCTTTGACCGGTCGACGTATTTGGAGAGTCAGACACCGGTGAGATGCCCTGCAGAGACTTGTCATTATTATCGACAAGTTTATTCCAAAGCCGTGTTGACCAAGATAGTTTTTGCTTTTTCCGCTCAGGGCCTTAGCAAGGTTGGTGGGGTTTTGTGATGATCTGTGACATGTACAGTGCTCTTAGCCTACCGTATAATCTCAGTAAAATGGAACGGGGTTGTGGACCTAGTCATTTTAGCTCCCGTATGTGCATCTTGACCAATCTACAGCAAGCAACCTGCTCAGTTATCATACTAATGCACCTGATGGCAGCAAAAAAATGCCCCACAGCCCCGTTCCATTTTACTGAGATTATACGGTAGCCCAGAGCTAGAGGCACACGGCATGTTAAAATGCGGCATATTGATTGAAAGGGTGGAATAACGGGACCTAGCTGAAGCGGGAAGGGATCTTCGAGTAGTCGTAAGGGGGAGAAATATGTCTCTGGAAGATGAGATTGTCGAACGGTTACATGATCATGTGACAACATCGAGATTCAGATGCCCGATGGCAAAATTCCGTTTCCGGTTCCGAAGCCGGGGCCGAGGCCGAGGCGGATAAGTTTCCTCGCCCGGGTACGGATCCAGAGGCTGGAGGATCAGGAAGGGTCGGAAACATGCATAAGTACGAGTGTAATATAAATTTCTAAGCATCATGACAGTGTATCAACTGACTCGTTTGTATAGAGTACTCATCCTATGTAATTCGCCTCCTACTTCACCGAAGGTATATATACTAAAAAAATAAGAAGAGGATCGAGATAGATACTTTAAAGCGGGTCACCTTTTGTTGTAACTTGTATACCTATTGATACGCCTAGAGGGTTGGTATTGCTTATCTGCCTTTACCTAATGATTGTTCCGTGGGTTTGATGAGATGCAAGGAATCGGCCATATACTTGTCTGTATGTAGGAGCAGATCAGCAATAGGATGCAGTGTAGTTTCCAGTAAAAAGTGAGACATTGACTACCTACATGATGTGATGATATGATATGTAAGCTACATTTCCTTTGCAGCAGTAATCACTACTGCACTATTTAGAATCCTTATCGGGTCCAATAATAAAGTAAGATGAGGGGATATACCAGCCAATCAGTGTGATGCTTCTGTCCTACAACTAAGACATACTGTACATAGTAAGCCATCGGCTCTGTTTCTACCCGTACAGTACATCACACAGCCTGCTGAAGCTACTGCATTTGCAATTGCCGAAGCACGCCGCCATTCCAGAGTGGGCGTTCCATTGCTCTCAGACACGGAGGGTTGACTTCGATCTTCAAAGAGATCTTGCTTTGGCAAGATCGAGATTTGACCAGTCGTACCGTACTAAACCACTCTCGATGCCTGTAAACCTGCTAAAGGGCAGTCGACGGCTTCAGTTGCATTTGAGCCACGGCTGTGCCCGATTCGGAAGGCCGTATAATTTTATGAGGTGTTCGATTAGTAGCAGATCTTGTTATAGTTCATAGCTATGATAGTGACTGTCTGTCTATCTCGATCAGGTATCTCAAGAGTCATGTTCTCAGGTGGTGGCTTCACTGTTGTGGTAAGAGTGTGCAAGTGCGTAAGCAAAATTTAGGTCCACTGTTGTCTTGAAGAAACGGGTTTCTGGGTTATGAAAAGGAAAAAGGAAGGGAAACAAGAAAGTGATGTCTCCAGTCAATATATCTCGACAGTTGTATCGTGTTGTTGCTTGGTGATATTACAATCTACTCACTTGCCTTGCAGACTAGAGATTTATTCATTTTTCGAAATGAAACAAAACAAAACAAAATTGAATCAACATCAATATTCCGTTGTTCATCTTCTCCATAATATTCACCATACTGCAGTACCATACCTAGATGCTAAACTAGACAGACCCTTAATCCACCACCATGCAACGTCAAAATGCAAGGGATCAATCATATCACATCACAGTTAAGCAACTGACTAACAACGGATATCTGTCACCGATAAAACGCCCTCGAATCAAAACCACGAGGTCGTTTAGCCTGTCACATTCCTTAGCAAACTCTTTTGTCTCGAACTCCACTACGTACCTACAGACAGTACACTATCAAGCCGGCGGGCGTCTCTCTGCCTGCTCCCTTGCATGTCTACTCCAGGTTCATGGCATGAAATGACATGACATGATTCAATTCCTCGTGCTTACCACGCCAAGCAAAATTTCTGAGCCAAATATAAGACTGCCTTTTGTGACAAACCCCCGGGTGAAAAAGCCAGAGGCTGAGGGAGGCAAAGACAAGACCATGAACTAGACCTCAAGAGCTCAAACCCTTCCTTGTCTTTCTCCTCCCCTCCTGTCTCCTTTCCCCTTGCGTGGAATTTCCACGTGGCTGTCAGAACCTGATACCCAACTTGTAGCTTGGCTTTGTTTCTCTGGAATGACGGCGGTTAAAAAGTCCGTGAGATGAGACGAGAATGACGAAGAAATAGTAAAGAGGCCAACTCGGTGAGTTCCATTATAATCAGCAATTCGACAAGAGCCTAACATGAGTATAAAAAACACACTCAACTCTCCTTCCAAGTATGTCCTAGTACCATAAACGCCGTGGTGGTGGTAGTGATGGTCATTCTACGTCTGATGTCTCAAGCCTTTGCCTCTCCCGTGGCGTCATGTCTGAGGCCTTCCATACCCGCACAGCCAGATTTGACAGTGACTTATAGTCTAGACGGTTTACATAGGCATCATCCTCAATAAAGAGGCGTCCATAATTGGGTCCAAGCAAATAACAGTAGTGTATGTACTGTAGGTCTCACGGTAATGCACAACACACATGGCTGGCATGCCACCTGCCAGAGCCTCACAACGTCAAACCACAAACGATAACTCATAGACTGACTCCCAGATCCTCTGTAGAAAGCCACATGGATAATTACATGACAGACTCCGTACATCTAATCCCCATGTAACGCGACAGCAGAGAAACCAGCCAAGCACTTTCAGACACGCGGCACAGGAGGGGTTCTTTCGCTGTCACTGTAATACAAAAAGCCCCCCTTTTCTATCTCTCCCAGTATACTCCTTCTTGCGTTCCCATGTTACGGTAGAGTCACCACATAAAAGGAGTGGACCAGGGAAGATCTTGGAAAGATGTGCAGATCGCGTGCTTGCAGCCATGTTTCTGATCAGGTTGCACAAGAAACAGCGCATACGAGGTCTTGTACTATCTCGTGGGTTTGGGTTTGGGTTTGGTATTGGGTAGTTTAGGCATCAGGACATGTCTATGTATGCATGGCTAGTCCGGGGATGGCTTCACAATTGCTCTCTGTCCGTTTCTGCTGTGCATTCTATATTGAATACGTACCTAGTCTGTGTGATATTCCCAGCACAGCAACTCTATAGGCCCATTGTGTGGTTCATATGCGGACCTGATATCTACACCACAGGAACTGTCGTTGCCGATGTGTGTTCTTTTTAGATGAGACTAGTTCAACAGCAATTAAATACTCGACATCATGAATAGCCCTGGATAGAAACCGCCTATCCCCAAATAATTCTCCCTTTCCTGCAACTAACTATGTCTTGTCTTGTATTACCTCGTCTCGTCTTGTACTACATATCCTATCCAGAAATCACCTCATCCTCAACACCATCACTAACGACTCAGCAGCACATGTACATGCACGCACGTTCCCGTGTCCGATGAGCTCAAGCAAGCTACCCGTTCGTCAGATCTCCCGCTGGTACCTTGATTAGCCTCCCGTCCCGTCCTCGTCTCTTCTGTGTTACGCATATTGTCCTGTGTGACTCGACCCTGTAGAACCGCCCAAACTTGCCTGGTCTGTTTTATAAGTCACCACCCGTAGAGATGAGCTGGCACCCGTTGTTCCCGGGCCGTCACCCTCTTGCTGAGAGTGGTATTGAAAATGGGGATGAATGACACTTGACCAGAAGGATTACCTATCTACTACTTACAGTACACACGAAGGCTTTGCCTCGCTCATCTCATCAAGTCCCTTGTTATTACTGAATGCACCCACATCTAAACACAAAACAGGCACTGTAGATCTATGCAAGGCCGAGATATCCTGATATCCCCCTAACCCATCAGGGCAGTTGATCGACCCTGATCTCCAAAAATGGCTAATTAAACTTCGCCAATCTTTCAATAGTCTCGGTGCCCAAGTGGCAAATAATTCCATCTTTGCGGCCATTGCCTCTGTTGGGCTCTCACACTTGCTCTCACTGTACATCAGGTCCTCACAAAGATATGTACTCATCAAATTTGAGATAATCACTTTGGTGATATTCCACTAACTTCGTTGTTGTCAAACTCCCTACCGTAGTCGACGTCTCTTTCAACGATAGAATCAGAACCATCTTAGTAGTTCCTTCAATTTGCTCCTCTTCATGTCAAGATTCTTCATCTTTGATACATGCCGTAAAACCAATGTAGTTTTCCTCTCAAATACCAATACCATGCGAAAAAACTCTTCTCCATAAGAGCAAGGCCAGCCAACACCTTCGGTTAGTGAGTGATGTTGCGATGATTGCTCTCCACTGCCCTCAACCGATCCCAGTAAGTTCCCCACTATCGTGTGGTCCAATAAATCTCTTTTGTCTAGAAAGTCAAGCCTCTCCTCTCCGCCTATGAAAGTTCAAAAGTTACACCCAATAAAAACAATAGTTGGTGTCCATAAGGAGACAAACGCCTGATATGCCGCGGGTCCCTGCTCAAAGCCTGAGGTATCCGAGTTGTAAAAACGTATATACAGAGAACGACGCAAAGTCGCCGTTTCCATGAATCGGGTATTATTAAACGTGAACGTGTGTGCGCATGTGTGTGCGCGTGCGTGTGTGTAGGTGGATTGTGTGTATCGTGTGTTGCCACGAGATGCATTTGAATCGTCGCAATGCCCTGAAATGCTTTTGAATGCCATTATTAAATAATGGCACGTCTCAAGCGAGAAAGCTTCATTGCCGATGGGTCTCTTCAGGTTTGGGGCGGATCGATCTCGCCTCCAGTTGGCGTTTCCTCTCCAATTTGGCATAATGCAGCCCGCAGGCATTGCAGAGTGTCCTAGCTCCATCGGGTCCACGTCGCCATTCAGGGGTGTCAATTCGATTGCAGCTGTGGCATCGTCCTGGGGGAGCAGCACGCTGTTTGCCATTAGTCTCGTTATCACGCGTTGGATCGGCCTCAAAAAACTTACGCCTCGTCGCTTCTTAACTTCTGCCATGCCATATTGTGGCTTCATACCATCACCATACATGTTGACATCGTTTTCTTCCTCGTAAGGACCCTTCATCTTAGCTCCCTCACGGGCTCGTTCATTCTGAATCGAAGTCTGTACTAAATCCCGCACCTGTTCCAAAGATCGCTTGACAAGTTCGATATTGCTGAGCATGTCACTAACTTCTCGTTCGGTGGGTAGTCGAGCTGGAATAGGATGAGCTCCATGCTGTTCTTGTGCGATTCTGCTGTAGGCTTCTGCAAAGTTGAAGATCGTGCGGGATGAGGAGCCAATCTGGACAGTGTCAGGACTTTGCATTATTAGTTAAACAAGGTAGATTTGGCACTTACACGACTCAAGGAATCTTGGTAGCTCCAACTTTCAAAGTGCCTGTCGACTGTCGCTTCGTATCTGGCTCGAGCATATTCAGACTCCTCGACGTGGGGAGCCGCTCTGGGGTCGTAGGATGCAGGGACATGAGGTGGAATTCCATGTCTAGGGGAGATAGGGTACGCAGGAAGAGGCATTTGACCTGGAGGTAGCTGGCCAGGCTGGTATGCGACAGGAGCTGGAGGCGGCGGAGGGTGAGCGTATGCACCATTGAGTGGGTGATGAGGTTCAGGAAGCTTCTGCTCTGGGTGGTGGTGCTGTGGTGGAGGTAGGTCAGGTTTGGCTGAAGGACTCTGGCGACGATCAGAGACCGGAGGGAGCGACGGTCGGTTGTTGAAATGGGGACGAGGTGAGTCCGCAAATGCAGGTAGGCCATCTTGTCGCGGGAAGGATGAAGTCGCGTGAAGAGGTTGCGGAGATGAGCGCTTCTCGGCCTCGGGGAATGATCGAGGAGCCGGTGCAAAGGGTGACGGCAGACTCGAGCCAGACTGTAGACCAGGTGCATGCGCGACAGGATAAGGGCTAGGCTTGGTGCCCTGAATGACCTCCGAGATGGATGGAAGCGACTGGCGGTTCGACTGCTCTTGGTCATCGGCTGGCTTTCGAGGTTCAACTGAGGAGATCATGTTGGAGATGCTAGCGGCTCCCGAGCTCGATTGGGAATAACTGGAGAATGACGGGTGAGGTTGATAATGGGCGGACGGGGCGATGAGGGTTGCCGTTGCCATGGCGGGAGGTTCTCGATACGACGACCTGTCGAGGATGTCCCGTGAGTAGGAATGGTGATGGCGATGATCCGAGTATGACTGTTCGGGTTGAAGTTGGTGGTGTATTTGGTGCTCTGAATTGGTTGCAGAGTGACGGCTGTAAAAGCAGAAAAGATGTTAATATGGGATGGGCGGACAGAAATATGAATAACTCGAAATTCAAACGGACCTTTGCCTGGCTCCAGAGTCAGCCGCTTCCATAGCGGATCTGGTAATTACTAACGATGATTTGGGACAATTTAAGGCCGTAGATGCATCTGACCTGGCTAGATCCGGCTGGGGGGTGCTTGATGGGTGAAAGAAAAGCGCGGTGCGAACAAACGGGGAGGGGGGTGGTAAAGAATGAGGTTCCGGTAGTAAAAGAACTGAAGAAGCCTGGAATGGGGTCGACACGGGACCAGGGTAAGAGATGTGACGATGGACTCAGGTGAGGGTTGGCAATGGGGTGTCAAAACGGGGAGGGGCCGATGAGGCGAAATGAAAAGAGGCGAAGAAGAAAAGAAACAAATAATACCAGACCCGACCAAGGGGGGTGGGTAGATCTGGCGTGCGATGGACAAGCGACAAGGACCCTCGTGGTGGCGCTGAGCGGGACAGTGGCAGGGGGTTCCGCCTACATAGAGGTCTTGTCCTGGTATTGGGCTTGTTCTGGCTGACCGACAGGGGTTGTGAGACCAGGGGCTTGCTTGTTTGGTTATCCAAGGGCTGGCTGGGGGAGCGCCAACCCAAGCTGGAATCTTCAGATGTGGGAACAAGCTTGATTGATTGATGATGTTCGTCGTCTTCTGGGAACACGGAGAGAATGAAGAGTAGCGCAAACTCAACAGAAGTTTGATTGCCGCCGGGGAACTGGTCCAATGGCCGGGGTCTGAGTAGAGAGAATGGGCGAGTGGAGCTATGAAACCACGCACTGGATTGCACGAGTTGACGACAAGGTCGAAGCTGGCAGTTTAACAGCGGAAATGCTCAATCGATGTAGCTTTGGTTGTACTGTAGGCAGATGATGGCTCTACACAACGTGGGCAACGGCTGTCGCGCGGCGTGGGATGGAGTCGAAATCGGGCGAGGGAATGCTCAGATAAGTTGACCAAATCCAGTATTGGCAATTCCCCGCAGTCAATACAGATGTCGTGGCGTTTGCGTGGTCGTGTTTACCACTGTTTTGGTTGTTGTTTTTTTAGCTCGGTGTTTGGAACTGAACTTTGATGACTCCCCTCGTTCCCTCTGCCTCTCTTCCCTTGAATTGTTGCTGGCTTCTGGTCAAAGAAACTAGACAGGGATGGATTGACTCGCAAAAGATAGCACAATATTGTACACAGACACGGAGCCGGGCAGCACTGGGCCACTAGAATGGCGGGCAAGGACAAATCCTGCTGCTGCGGACGGCGGTGTCTTTGAGGCGCTTGAGTCAGCGCGAGGACACAGAATGGCACAGACAAGGCAATGTGGATAACGAAAGTTGAAAGTTGAGAAAGGGGGAATCGAATATCGAGGTTTGAAGGAAGATAGTCGGCTATCTCTTTGTTGCTGCGGGAATGTGGAGGTGGGAAAGAGGTTGGGAGGAGGGAGAGGTTGAAACACAAAGGGCAAGAACGGAGGAGGAAAGAGGAACGAAGGAAGGAACACTACGTGCAGCTCTCGAGGCAATGGAAGCAAGGCAAGGTTGGTAGGTATACCGGTAAGATAGTCAGAAGTGAACTCCAATACAAAGACTCAAGCAGTACAACCACCTAGAAATCACCAAACAGTATATTACGAGGGGACGAGATGTGAGATCAGCGGCCTATTCACCTCGTCCCAACGAAAACGGGCAACCTACGAGAAGCAAGCAACAACCTAATCTAATCCTGGAGGCGGGCAAGCAACCTAGCAAGCAGATATGGAACCAAACTCGCGCCTTGCCCTGAGGAGAACAATCAATTCAGACAGATGCACCCAACTCCCAGAGCACGCGCATATTGGGGAAGCGCAGCAGCCACTACTGCAAGGTAGAGGCGTAGTGTACCAACCTCCAGCAGGGGCGGGCTTTTCGATTCTGTCAGTTCACTTCAGTGCATGGATCGACCGGTACAGGGCAAGGGACCTGCGCCGCGGTTATTTGTAACAGATCCATATCCAGATCACCCGATCAAACACGGCAATGCTCTTCACCAAACCAGCGGTGTCCCGAGTGGTCTATCTATCGTTCTACAAACAGTGTCTTGAACCAAACATGTTGCTGTTAATCGTATGCCTAAAACAATGATCCTCATGGGAGGCATCAAACGTTACAAACAGGTCAATTAGCAAGCGCGCCTCATCAAGCGTTGGGTTGTTACGCCTGGGGGAAACGGTCGTGAGTTGAGGTACCGCCCACGCGACAGGGATTTCAAGGTTCGCTTCCACTGGCTAGGGGACACGATGGCACGACGGTTTACGATACGGTATGGGTGGGGAGAGGGGCGGTAGGGATCCGAAGAGAATCGATCATGGATGGGTGGGCCTTATGAGAACAAACAAGGATCACCAGTGACCGATGAGGCAGACAAGGGGAAAAGACTGAGAAAGCCATCTTACCATATCTCATCTATTGGCAAGATCTTGGGGAACTCGCATCTCTTCATCTGTGCCATATTCGTCATCAGTATGCAGACCTTGGAACTTGGTATCCACTCTGTCACCCAAACGGCTATCACTCAGGCCCTTGGGGTGAGAGGATGGGAAGCCGGGAAAGGCGCGAGACATTGGGGCACTCTTCGTCACTGCCGTCGATTCAAACAGTGACCTTGTCATTCTTTGCCCAATGGCTGGGGCATGACGATAACCCGGCGCAGTAGCGTCTAGGCTTTGGAGATCTCCAATCTCAAGTTCTGCAAAATGGTACGACTTCCGGGGGGCCTTGCTCCTGGGGTCAGCAGCGGTCTGGGTTTAGTCGTCCACAGACAACAAAAGGAGACACCCCCGGACCACCCCCAATGCCACTCAACTGGGAACTCAAGAGTTTCTGTGAAGCTGCCGTAAGGGCACGAGCCATCTTTGTTCGGATCCTTTGTTATTGTCAGGTAGTGATGCGCAGTGGTGACCGCAACGCAGCGAGCGAGTCGCTGGAAGGGAGTCTAGGTCTGGCATTGTCGACTGTCTGGTAGCTTCGTCGTGTAAGGGGAATCTCGGCTAGGAAGCCGCTGATAGACATCGACATTCTGGTGCTGGGCTGGAAACTGCCTCTCATCGACACATCACATTTAGATCCAGCACAGGTCCCCTGCCAACTGTCTGTCCTGTACCATACTGTTGCATTACTCTCCATCCCCTGCGACAATGCGCTAGGGGGCGTGGACGCTAGGAGTGCAGCAGCACTAGCTTGAGGTAAATAGGGGCAAGCAGCAAGCAGCAAGAAACACTACATATGACGACTCAGATGGGAGATGTGCGGGAATATCATGATGAAAGGTACAATCAAGAACATTCACAGCTTGGTGTACCAGGATGACGCTGAGAAACCATGGACAAGCTGAGGACAACCGGAATCAAGCCCAGGTGGTTAGAACGGTGAGAGAGTGCCTACTATAATGACTACCGTAGAATGGTGGTTTCAACCACAAATGCCACTGGACATCTATTTAGCGCCAAGTTGCACTGCTTGGAGGTCCCTAGCGATGACGAACTGGTGAACGCCGGGCGATGAGCGAGATGGGCCGCATCCCAGATTGGGTCGTCCCGTTGGATGGGCGGCACCGCAGCCAGGTACGTCAGTGAGCAAGGACCAGGCCATGAGTATCTGGTGCCAACCTGGCTAAGGAGAAGGATGTCTTGAATGGATCCTGCTCACCTTACATCAAAGAAACTTTGTCAAGCTGCCAGACTGCACCTTATCCGACCTACAGCACGTGTACTTCACAGGTAGTTCCCTGTGGAAGTAACCTAATTCGAACGTCCCCCCGCGGCTCCGCAGGGATGGCCCATCCGCCACCACGCGAAGTTGTCGACTGGGCGCCGCTCTGGCGGATGCCCATTCGCGTTGCCAGCAGACCAGAGATGGCCCGCGGACCTAATCTCTTGAGATCAGACATACCCTCGATTAGTGCGCGCCGCCATGATAAACATGTGGTGGACATGTCGCCACTCCACTCTCCTGACGAGCCAAGATGAGATGAGATGAAGATACGTAGATGCCATGTCTGCAGCACTGCATCAGTTCTAGCGGGAGATTTTTCTAACTTATCAAATCGCCCAATGCGCAACACACTATGACAGTTCGTTGGTGCCCTTGGTCATGTTTCAGCCGATGTTTAATCGTAGATGGCTTTTCGTCGACAAAATTGACGAGATATGGATGCAACCTCATCGATGGATGTCCCCTGGGTTTGGATGCGAACCAAAGCCAAGCCAAGCCAGGTCAAGTCAAAGCAAGCGCTCGCTGGCCGTTGGCACCTCGAGCCGCAGATCTCGCTGATAGTGAATGTCATGGTGATTGCTTCTATCGACCATCCTCGTCTAATATGAAGCCATGGTTGCCTCTGATCATAGATCAAGTCAACCAGACGATAGCACCTTCGACTTGTGCCCCAAATATCTGCTGCAGGAAAAAATATTTAAAAAAGAGCGTTACACGGTACAAAACTATGTTGCGCATCACTGTACACCACATCTTCGTATCCCGGTTGCCCGATTCATTATCACGCATCTTCCTTGGGGTCCATCGCCCGTTCTCATGTAATCTCCGCAGACCCATTCTCACTGGGCCTTCCAGAAGAGCATACAAAATAGGTAAGGCGCACATACTCTTAAAGCTTTGGACCCTCGACGCATCGACGTGTTTGTCAATGCTTTATTTGTCTTGTGATGAGCATTGTGTCTCTATTACCTTGGCTGTGACCCTCACATGTCACCTCACAATCACCAAGACCCTGACGGAACCATGATCTGCACGGGCTTGTGCGGTTCATGTGGAAAGGCAAGGCGAAGGTAAGACCAATGTATCAAAGGAACCTAGAACAACATGCCGTCCCTAGGCTAGAAGCCATGACCTAAGCACTGGCGTTTTCTAGGCGTCAATGAAATGCTCAATCTCCTCTGCTATAGTCCTTTTACTTATAGACAGGCGATTTATTTGCATGCGCCACGGGTATGGCAAACGATGCTCCGATGGCATGGGTCTCCCTGCTAGTTTAGCTGGAAACCCATCATCACTTTGGATATCATTCACGATGCTGTTTCCAATCGCTTGGGACTCAATCAGCTGTGCCGCTGAATGCTTGAGGGTGGGTTGTAATGGACTTAGCTGACGAGGAACAGGGTGGTGCAGAAAATATCAGTGCTTTGTCCCTCTGCAATTTCGCCGTGGCCTACGGATAGATGATAAATGTACTCCTGTTGTGGAATATGTGATTCTCATCAACTCTGACGAAAATGGGCTGTGTTGTGCGACCTGGTTTCTGTATTGATGAGTGGCATGTGTGACTGCGTAGCGTCAAGAGATACTGTTCCCAAGCTAATCATTGTCGATCTTGTTCAGGGATCGGGAGGTTGGTTGTTCCCATAGGCTATCATACACCTTTAAGTATCCGCTGAATGTGTAGGTATCTCTCTGTGTAGGGTGAGTAATATCGAATATTACAGGAGAGCCTTGAGTCTGATATCTAGCACTCTCGACTATGGCCGATAGAAAAAACCGGATAGTTTCTGACGCCTGAGTAATACATACTAAAGTGTTATGTCTGGCTTGACTTGTTTAACGTGATGGCGTTGGGATATCTTGCATTTCATCTGTTCCCTGCAGTACTACGGCGTTACGTTGCTCAATGATGGGACTGACACGACTCGGAGAATTATATCAACGCAATCCCTCCTGTGCTTGTGCAATCAAGCAAGAACCGTGTTTCTACCCGAACGTGCTCAGGGTTTCTGCCCTGAATTAATGTTACTTACCTAAAAGTGTGTCCTATCGAGCATCTACTACCAAGTAGGTACTGTTGGTGTTAGTGTCTTTGACGGATGAATGGAAATGGAATGCTTCTAGTCTTTCTAGGGTCCTGCTCTCCACCACTTAAATCCCACGGGGCAGAAAGCACAGCTGAGGCACCCGCCCAAATCCCAGGCCCAGGGATATGCTGGAACCGCTAAGGACTGGAGGCTGGAGGCTGGAGCCACTTAGCTAGCCCACTTATTTACCGTACCGATGGAAGCCCCAATTGCATCTTTGAACGGCAGTCAGCCCCCAATCAGTCCAGTCTGGCTTAGCTTGATTCCGTCAACATCAAACTGACCCACCAACATCAAAAGGGCACGATGCAAGGCAAGGCACTGGGTTTCTTGCAGAATCATGAGTTTTCATCTTGATTCTCCGCTCGATTTCTGACGCACCCACGTTCAGATCCCGTACACTCCTCGATATCATATGGCGGCACAGCCCACCTTAGTTGCGAGTCATACGTTTTTTCTGCTATTCACAAATCTGATCCGGAACCTTTCCCGGGACAATGGGATTTCTGCAACACCACGTCCATGACCCACTCAGGATTCGGTACAGTCTCCTATATCCGCCGATGTGCAAGCATTACCTGTCCATGAGACCCTTTCATCGCCTACTGTATCTGCATCACCCGTGTTTAATGCACAGATGCCCCGATCGTAGCGAATAGGACGAGAATCATCCTCCAAAACCAGTAGAGACCACCACGATGTGTCCTTGGCAAATATCGGACCTGGTGTCATTCGGTTCGTCTTCTGCCGGCCACACGAGTTTGATCTGACCTCAGGCCAATACGAGAATTACTCGGCTTGAATGTGATGTTGCACCTGTCCAAAACGGCCGATATCTTGCTCATCACCGCCACAAGAGAATACATGTGCGCTTGGAGGCTCAGATGCGTTTGATGGATGTTGTCGTTCGGTGATGAGATGGGGAAACGGGGTTGTGTTTCCGTCATGCTGTGCTCTCTGCGGTGGACAAAACTGTCATCAACGGTCGACTCCCTCTTCGGCCCGTAGTCTAAGGGTTCATATTTTCGTCGAACTAATCATTGCGCGCTCTGTGCCGCGATCTTGAACGACGTCTTCTTGCTATGTACGTCTGATCAGCCTGCCCCACTTACGTCCATGTGATACTCGGTACAATAGACTACGTAACGGTCTAAGTTGGTACTGTATGCGCAAATTGACTTTCCCAGATTACCTCGGTATATACAATCTTCAGGTTACAAACATGCCATCAACGATCCCTGCCCGATATCGAGTCAGGGGTGTCAAGTTCGGGAATAGCGATAACTACAAGGACGGCGCTTTAGGGGGCATGCATGCATTTGCCCAGCTGTGGAAAAAGAAACGCACCTGACTTCCACATTTTGACATCGGCAAAAAACAAGCACATTGGCTTCATTGTTCCAGCAACGTGGACACCCCCGTCTGTCACGTATCATCCTGGGGCAGTTGGATCTTTGTATCGGGTAAAATATAGCGGGCAGATATTTCCGGCAAGTTGATTATTACCAAAAATCTTCAAAACACGCCAACCTAACGCAGTTACACAGTCTTCCCTCGCTTCGCACTCATGGCGTTAAGCCAGCAGAGAAAGTTCTAACGGCCGGGATCTAACGCTAGAGACAAGTAGCCGATTCAGTGTACCACGATGTCGATTCTGGGTGATCAGCCAATGGTTAACCAACCGCCAGTTGACTGTCATTGGCACAAGGCTTGCCTGGCCTGACCTTTTTGAAAATGCTGCACTGTGACACAAGGCGGCAGAAACGTTCAATGTCGTCAGGGGTCAGATCTCGAATACTCCGGCCATCCCCTGCACTGGAGGGATTTCTCAGAAGGCCAAGCGTTGATGCGGACACGATCATGAGATCCCCACGATGCGGCGTCGCGCACGGATGGAGGTAAAGACCAATTCGGACCACTGGCAACGAGTTTTCACCCACCACCAGTCCCCACTGTGTGCCTTTGGGCAGATGCTAAACCTTTCTAGGACAAGCCACCACACTGAACTGACAATCGGCTTGAGCCTTTGTGGGCCAAACAGCCAGATCTCACGGCGTGGCAGGCTAGAACGCCTAGAACATCCGCTACTGCAATGAAGGCTTGCGAGGTGGTCTGATGTCGATCGCACCGGGGACTCATTATTGCATACAGTACAGTACAGTACAGTACAGTATAGAACACGGTAGTCGATTAAGGCAACTCTAATCCTTGAACACTAATGTAGCCATCCAGCCTCCGCCAATATGTACCTCTCGAACCCCCCCCACCGGCTCGCCGCCTGCACACGGCCATGCAGTTGCACGAAACCGCTATTAGTATCACACCCATTGAACATACATAGACGCATGTAATAAATATGCGAGGAGCCTCAGGATGGGGGTGCGCAGCTGATTAAGTTGAGATACAAACATCAGCTTTGCAGTTACACAGCCAGCTCATCAGACATTCATGGATCCTTGCATGTCTGTGAACCCCAATCAGTCACCACCTGAACTTGGGGTTCATAGCCACTGTACGTAGTGACGACAAGAATAATGCTTTGAAAGTTTACAATGTACAGTACATCCTCAGACAATAGTCCCGGTCTACGAGATTAGCGGAGATTGTCTTAGGTGCTGCCAACCTGGTTCACAGTTCACACCTGTGTCCTCCGTATTGCGGGCGTGTTTCCGCACACTACATCAGATCGATACCCCCGTCTCAGCTGGATTCATTATCGTATCGCCCGATGCCATCTTTCATCTTTGATCCTTCAACCGTGTCCAAGTACAGGTATGTTGCTCGTCTTTTCTAAGCTCTATCCGTAGCGCTGGCACTACCAAAAAAAAGAGGAAAAAAAGAAGAGAACAAAAGAAAAACAGAACAGCCAGATCGAATGGATTAATTGGAGAATGATCCGGTACAGTAGTGAGCAAGTATCCCACAATGTTGCATCGCTCATTACTCGTTTCCTATCCAGGTCTCGTGGAGCCCTCATCGCCTTGAGGTCTCCTCTTCGGGTCTTTTGTTGCTTTCGAGCGACTTTATATAATGACTGGTATCCAATGGCCATCTTGCAGGTGGACATGGACCGTGATGAGACTGGGGGAGGGCCTCGAAAAATATGCTTGACTGAAGTCAATGGAAATGCCCAAACAAGTCCATTCATCATCCAATGGCTACCAAACCGGATGGGCTTTCCACTGGGAACACGTGGTGGACCTGGAATGCAGGGCGACGAACGAACTGCATTTCGAATCCCACCAACTGGCAAGACTCGATTTAAGTGCAGTGTTGCGAAGGCTTTTACGAGCTGGAGATAGCCTCACTACGTAGCGCCGTGGCCGTCTCCGTGATTATGGGTCCGGGGCTGGATGAGACGGGACCGAGATGCTAAGTTTGATAACGATGCAAAAGTTCATGGTCATGACAGAAGTGACTGCAAGGTTTCGTGTTCAATATGTAGCAGAGGCAGAGTGTGGAGGGATTCCGGTGCTTGACTCTCGGCCAATTTGCCTTGTTGGCCGCAATAAGAGCACATCTCAATCCATGCCTATCGCTCTCTTCGTTTCTTTGGCAGTTTGGGGTTCCCTTACCCCCGGAAATACAGATCTACGAACCAGTTCCTGGTGTTGAAGCAATCTCTGGTTCAACGCGGTTTGACAAGTATCTCGTCCAGGGACAATCGTTGCTTGGTTAGAGTTCTGTTGAGAACCAGGAACCAAACTTTGTCGGCAGTTCGTGAAGGTTTACCAACTGACATGAATCTATCAAGCTCTAAATTAAAAATTTGAAACAGATCATGCAGGTCTTCGTAATAAGATTGTCTTTGACTGATCGAAGTTTCATTTCTTGGTGCCTCGACGTGGCATTACGGATACAATACTACTGTACAATGAATCCTAAGTTTTCTAGACAGGTTGCCTTACATAAGTACTAGGAGCCTGTACCCGCTCTTGGCCCTCCCAGTGTTGTGGTGGGTCCTTCTCAGGTGCCTTACCATCGAATTTGACGGGCAACCTCGCGCTGGGGCTTCCCTGTCTACGTAGTAACAATTATGACAACTTCATCTTACTATGAGCTGTATACCCAGCAAAATCCAACGTCACAATTAATATCGGCTCCAAGCTCTGGAGAAAAAAAGAAGGAAAAAGAAGAAGCGTACTTATGCCGACATTGAATGGGCTCGATGGGCTCGATTGGCTCGATTGGACCTTCCCGCACTCGAAAGGATTCATTAAGCCTTCCACAATCTTTCTTATACATATCAATTAATTACCTACCTAGGTACTTAGGCAAGTAGGCCCTGTGCCAATTAGGCACTTTGGTTGTTCTTAGTCTTGTGTTTCCACGTGAGATAGACAAAAGGAAGACGACTCTATCATCACAAAGTATAATTAGCAATGTGAAGAATTATACGGAATATTATTAGGCAATTTGACAATTACAGCCAGACAGATCCATTCACATTTCACATTTATGGACAAAGGCAGTTTTAGTTACTTGCGGAGTACTCAAATCTGACTTTCCACTGGCCTCAAATCTGCGCCAACCCACACAATGGTGATCAGCGCGATTATCGGAAGTGATAAAGTGGTTGCCGGCGTGAATACCTAAAATGTCACTTTGGTACTTCATCCCCGATGGATCTCATGCAAACGCCGCCGCTCCTCTCTTGGAGGTTTCAATCCCTGGCCCCAATGACTTTGCCAGAGGGGCCTAGTCCCATTACCCGGCCCCCTTTCGATCTTCGGAAATCGACTCTGTTGATGGATTCCAATGATGGTTCGTAGAACTAGTCCATCTTGACAACTCCCCAAGATCCCGCAAAAAAACCCAACAATGCAACGGCGTATATTATCCGAAGGAGTCTCATAGATCAGGCATTGGAGCCCACTACAACAGAATATATGCAATAAGGTGAGCCCTTCTTCTTCCCTGTCTGCTCATGAGAGGCGATAATTGTGCTCACAGGTTGCAAAGACAGCAGCCCACGCGGCACATATGTCGTATAATATTCGCCGAGAGTCTAACCAGAGATGGGCATTCTGAGGTACATCTCACGCAGTCAACCTTAATAACCAAGTGACCCAACGGCACGAATGTGACAGGCGTTGGCAAGGTCTCCTCCAGCCATACATAATCAACGCAAAGAGATCTGATAGAATCAGTGGTTGGTTAACGGCACATCCCTACCACCCGACATCTACTGGCCAACCACGCGCGCCCGCCAGCCCGATGTGCCTATGTGTGCCCTGCATCTTCTCGATTCAACGGTCTCGATGATGCACAGCGCTCAAAAAAGCAACAAATAACGTTGGTTGACAAGGCCCAGCTCGCTGTGAGTCCTTCTCGAGAGCCTATTTGTGGAGATATGCTTGTCTTGGTCCTGTTTTTTGAGATGCTTACAAGCGCAGCATCAGCAATGTGACATGGCGAGTCATTCGGCAGTACTTTCACCTCGTGCATGATGCGTTGCAAACCCCAGACTCTGTCTGAGATACCGTGTCAGGCTGAGCTGGCAACCACACCCTCTTCTGAATAAGCGTTTTGGCCCAAACTCAAGCGCATGAGGCCTCCACAATTGAACTGAAAACAATATTGAAGGTGCTAAGAAACGGTTACTTCACATACAATGCCTTGTCAACTGCCGATGTCGAAACGCGGTACTAGTTCTTACAGTACGAAATGAGGCCACTCACGATAGTGTCTACTACACATGCTTCATGATCCGTAGGCGGCGGCGAGGCAATTTCCATTGATTGGGTGATAAAAAGAGCAAGATCTCAGCGGGAGTACATACATACTACAGTCCGTAGTAGCACCATCCATTCCCAAGTCAGCATTCAGCCAACGCCAGCCGATCGGATCACGGTACAATGACGTGGCCGTACTTCAACACGGAGACTGCTCCAGATCGATTCCTGATTTCGGGGCCTACGCCTTGAGCAGACAATATGCAGTCAGGTCCTGGCCTCGAAACATTGCCGAGGCGCACAAGAAGATGCAGGTGTCCACCTTGCTGGCTGACTGATTGCACCGTTGCGCCAAGTCCTCTAGTGTTCCTTGGGTCAAGGGAAACAGGGGATTGGTTCATAGCAAAAATCGGTTTGATCTCCCACCTGTTCAACAGATATGTACAATATACGGATAGTACTAATCCTGTATTTCTTTTTTTTTTAACAAAACCCCCCTCCCTCTCTCCACGAGTGTTTTGTCAGTCGACAGGGGTGGGTTGCGGTTGAAGCGATCGGTGAGGGCTTGGGAGTTCCCTGTGGCTCCTCTGAACGCCAGATTCCCGCTCGGTCAAGGCCCCTAGTTGGGCATCATATTGAGCAGTCAGTTATCCCAAACACATTTGTGAGCTGTTCGCCACTGGCAGGAGGAAGATGAGCATGTCACCGCCATCTCAGATAACGCAGCTATGAAGACGTACAGATTGTTTAGGCTGAAGACCAGCGGCAAAGCATCTGACGATACGATCGTGCAGTTTTCCCCCAGTGTCAATTCCCATTGAACAGCTCAGGAGAAACAAGGACAAGGGTCTATTGATTATCAACACCAGGACGGAATGGCGGGAACCCTGGGATCTGGCAAGCTGCGGGGCGGATTCGACAGTACGATCGTCTGATCCCAGGGCGTCATGCGCTAGTGAGATCCTGCCCGTCCCGCGAACACACCACACCGCTTTCAGTGCTTCTACACACCCCCTATTTTCGTCAGGACATAACCGAGAAGCGCCAGGGCTCCTTTCATGTCTACCAATGCCAGCACTTGGAACCGAGGACAACATTGACTCTCACAGACTTCATGCATCAACATCCTTGAGGTTGATGCGTGTTTCGTGAAATAGAGACTACACTGGGAATGCACAAGGAGCTGCTTAAAAAAAAAATACCGGGATCTTGCGCCCACAGGTGGATGGATCGATGTGCTGCTATTAGCTCAGCATGTCAAACATGCAGCAAGGCCATTGGAACCTATCGAGCTTCCTCTCTTAGGAAAAGGGAACCAGTGAGTACTTTGTCCTACTATACAGTATTGTGGCATCACCCACCACTTCTATGAGTCTGCATCACTTACGCTTTAACCGCCGATGAAACCTGTGGTTAGTGAGGGTGGTGATGGAGAA
This sequence comes from Fusarium sp. NFCCI 5145, assembly GCA_033439405.1. Lineage (NCBI taxonomy): Eukaryota > Fungi > Ascomycota > Sordariomycetes > Hypocreales > Nectriaceae > Fusarium > Fusarium sp. NFCCI 5145. The sequence continues at coordinate 63,814 of JAWDHB010000387.1, forward strand.
AACGGTACAAACTTGGCCTGTTCACAAGGTCCACGCTTATCTCATGTGCAAGCCTGAGCTTGGTATGTAGGTCACTGGCTGCAATTACTTGATCATAACATCAATACTAATTAAGTCTTGACCAGGGTCAGTCAGGCAGATCACCTCTTTGATCATTGGTGACGGCTCTGGATCTCTCCCCGGGTTTAAGATACCCACAGGCATAGCATTTGCTATACCGTACAATAGTGCAGTCGATCAGGGAAAGAGAAGGGCGCAAGATGCTAAATGCAAGCCACACCATGCCGAGTGACGCTTTCACTAATTTCTGTGGTCCTTTCTCCCCAGCTTGACATTGAAGAGTGGCCTGATTTTGCGGAATTCCATTATCGGGCACTTGCATGGTCCCCCAACCCATCATAGTCTCGGACCAGTAGAATGCAAGAAGATCGCTTTAACGGTTCGTCAGCCTCGCCGCATCGCAATCGCTTGACAAGGCTGGGGGTAAGAAGGCTATTTGCTCACTTCCCAGAGACTGAACAATAAGGGACACCAAGCAACCACCACGCTCCTGTTTAGGTATTTAAGCGGGCGCCACCAAAGGTGTGTATTGGCGGACAGTTGTTGCGTGGGCTTCTTTCTTTGGGGGCCCTCTAGTTGTGTGGAGTTGCCGTCGACGGTTTCGGACTATATTCCGCATCAGAACTCTTGACTGTGTTGTCAGCACAGAGTAATGTTCTCACGCTCAGGTCTAACGTAAGCCGGCGACTCTAGTTGACAACCATGCTGGCGGGAGTTGTGCCGCGAGATGAGAAATTTCGTATTAGGTATTCCTCTGGTACTCATCCGTCATCTCAGCCTTACCAACCCTGGCTAAGAAGTCAAGTGCCTTCGGCCGGCTGGGGCTTGTTTGCTTCTTTCTTTCGCACGCTTGCTACGTACTGTATATAGTAGTACTTTAACGCAGCCCAAGACCAATCGTGTCATCCAAGATGGCGTGATTCATCATACGATAATGTAGGCTGGGAAGCTTGTCTACCAGCTCTTAGAACGTTTTCTAGAGGAGTGATGGAATGAGATGGACGCCCAGTCATCGGGTTGTCGAACAGGCAGTGATCTCAGCCTACACCCGAGTGATATTGCCGAGACCACAATGTAGATAAGGGAATAGAGAATTTGGCTGATGGTCGAATCGACACCCTCAACTATTATCCAGAAGGTTCCTAATAATGGCCAAATGGCGCTTGGAACTACAGTACAGCACAGTAGTAATACGCCCATCTCATCTCATCGCATCGCATCGCATCTCATCGTATCGTATCGTACCGTGGAGGGGGTGCCACCACCCTGGGAGCTGGTACTGTACCGTGCCCCACTAGGCATGTCCCCTGGATCGATCAATGCTTGACTTGATGACCCGATGACTCTTTTGTTGATTCACAGTTGGGCTGATCTTTCGAGGCTTGATGAGAGTATTTAGAGGCGTTTGTGGTATACCATGTATCTGGGGATTTTGGAAGAGAGTGGCCTGACTGAAAACCTCCTTTCCCCGATCTTGATCATGGTATCAAGATGGACACGGGTTCCCATCATGAACAATACAATCATTATCTCGCAAGTGGAAAACAAGAGGAGCATGTGCTGCGTACAGTATTCGTTGGTCATTAAAGAGCCCCGTACGCAAGTCATACCAGTTCGCGAGACAAGAAGACATTAACTATTGTCACGAGTCAAGTCGAACATCAAAGCGAGCGCCACGCATAATAGCTCCCATTAAACCTTCGAGAATGTGACCAGGCGGTGGTTTGGATGAGCCAAATGCGTCAGATGAACGGATGCCTTGCTTCTAGCGGCCGGCAGCATAAGAAAGTTTCTGGTGGGCAAACTTTGATACCAAACCCTGTTTCCAAGTCTTGATGCTCATGGCTCGGGAGTTATTTCCCAGCTACGTTTCAGTCAGGTGATACCGGTATATGCATGCTCTTGTGGTTGTCTTTCTTTTTCCACGTACGTTTCGTAGTGAAATCGTCCCATGGTTGTTGCATTAGTGCGTGGAGTTGGGGCGCTGGGTATCGATGGGTATTCGTACTTCTCTGTCTTCTGGACTTCGAGGAATGCAACCTTCACTTACATACTGCATGCTTGCTTTTTGCGCAACTAAGCATGGTTTTCCATGATACGATTCAGGTAGTCTACCGGACATTGACATCTACAATTCGGCTCCGCACTCCGGAATTGCAACGCAGATCAAGGGCTGAGCCGTCTTTGGCGTTGACTAACGTGAGCGGTATATGTAGACCCTCGTGGAGCTTCTCGCGAGAGGTCAAAGAGCAGCAATGCGAATGCGGGTCCTTCAGTCTTGTATTGGACAACAAATCCCAGGCTGCCCAGGTTTTGATATCATGCACTTGCCAGACCCCAACTTGGTCAGTGTTGATTGTGTGACGCATCCGGGAATGGTATCAGCCGGATAGGTAATCCAATCCCTCCCTTGTTGGATGACATTCTAGCCATGCCAACTCATGCTGAATCTCGCACCTGAGGGCGTGAAACTCAACTCTGCGTCGTAATTGTCCGGGACAGACTGCGCTCGTGGTTAGAATGCCCGTTTTGAACAACCGGATCTCGGCCGGTTCAACATCCGCCTAGTTCGAGATGCCCCAATGGAACTCGCCTGGTCGGACAATGGTCTATTCAATACAACTTGGCCGAGACTATTGACGATCCGGCTGATGAGCTGGGGCACGAAATTGACCATGGCGTTGATAAGATCAAGCCCCAGGACCCTGAATTTATTTCTCCTCGGGTAATTGTGTCGATCATCTTGAATAGGTGTTGTTGTGGTTGGCCAGTTTCAGCTCTGGGTCGGTACCCAAGACTACTTGCTACGCTAATTATCTCAGATCCCGCACATATCGATCAGCTGGCGCAGCGGTAAGGGCTTCGCTCAGGCTCAGGCTCATGCTCATGCTCACCGCCGCCAGCGCTGTCAAGAAATGGAGCCATTAGCAGCGCTAGAAGGCTCCTGGACTATCCGAGGGCAGATAAAGTGGGAGTTTGAGACAGCGGCTCCGTGACCGATCCAGGGTCCTCTGATTCAATGCCCGGATCGTGTAGTCGATAGGGTGAAGCTGAGATTGGGGCGAACGCCAGCCTCAGAGAAAACCTCTGGGGCAAGACCATGCTGTATCGGTGGTGGGTTTCCGAGCAGCGCATATGTGGGCAGCGCATGGGTGTTGTGTCCGACTCGTACTCCTGCTCATACTCCTACTGTACTGATAGGTGTCGGTAGGCATAGGGAGCTATCTTGAACAAAGGCGAGGCTTACAAGCCGCCAGATTGTCCCTGCGACGACTGAAGCTGTGTCTTGGCTTGAGACAAAGCAAGACAAGCCAATGCCGACTATTGCATCTGGAATACATCTCCTGCCAAATTGGACGATGACTTCAGCCCCCTAGGTATGGATGCGAATGTCATTTGAAAGCGTTTCCCCCCCTCCCTCCCCTCTCCCCAAAAAAGAAATCCCATATTTACAGTAACGTAGCTAACGTTAGTCAGTACAGTACATACATAGGTAGATTGGCTAGTACATTACTGTACAGTACGGTAGCTCCTCTAGCTTTGAAGTACGCACGAGCCTCCTCATATGGTTATGCTTTTGCGATGCTAGTCACGACAATGCATTCATGTCTGTCGGCATCAGATCATCTTTGTTTTGTTTTGTTTTTCTCTGCCGCTTTGATCCACCTTTGCTTAGGCCAAGTGCGTGCACAATCGTGATACGGTTTACAAATCTTTCTTTTTATGCAAGATGGCAACGGTGACAGTAACGCTGACGTTGACGCTGATAGGAATGGGTCTTTTCGACCTGGTTCTTCCTTGTTATTGAACTTGGCTTGCCTCTCCCGCCTACCCGCTCAGCATGTGAGGTTTGGATGCTTTGGTGTGATGTGATTTGATGATCGTTGATGTGACATTAGGGTTGTGTGGGTGTTGAGACCGAAGTTGGTAGGATACCAGATCTAGATATCATGGATCCACCGTTGTTCGCTTGTTCATATGTTTCCTCGTCCTCGTGATTGATGTATGACGATGGGTTATTGGCCTCGGGTTCGGCTTGCTGAAGTTGTCGCGAACAGAATTGATTTTCTGTATAGGGTAGGTAAACCTGTCCAATTTGGATGATACCTTGAGCCTTCTTCCCAGGAGGTGTTTCTTTCGATCCTGGCTCAGTCACATGTATTGATGATAAGGTTGGATCTTGTCCTGTGCGTGTCATGACAAGACTTATCCCGGTGCTGTTCCTGACTAAAGCAACAAAGTTCAATAGTTCGTTGATCATGCATAAGCAGATACGACAACTCATAGACATAAGGAAGCATCTTGCTCCCCCAGGTACTCTGGAAGCAAATTAGAAAGTGAGGGATCTCGAGGTTAGGTTGTATACAACCCAGTGGTGGTATGAACTGTAAGTGGACAAGAACAGTGAAGAAGGTGCAATTTAGCCCATGGACGGTAACATCTGAGATATATATCTGGTACAGCAGACAACACCGTGCTGCCACGGAAGATGTCTTGGAAGCTCAAAGTTGAACATGGTGCCCGAAAGAATTATCCGATTCGACCGATGACACGTCTTAACCAGACATTGCACACCGTATTGTTCACAGTCACCATAATTGCGTAGGTTTTGCGTGTCATTATGTATCTGCCAGTGCCATAGCAGCATGATGATAGCTTTAAATGCCAACGAAATTCAATGCTGCAACATCAAGTGTCATGTAAAGATATTAGGACCTGAGGATCTGTATAAAAGTCCAAGAACTGAACTGGGGATACTTGCTGGGATCCAAACCTTTCTTTATCGAAACAGTCAACAGTGTAATAAACGAAACCGAGACGAACCACCCAGATAACGTAGCTCCAACGCTCCATTATCATATGGGTTGTTGAAATAGATGAGCGAAGGACAGAGTTACCTATAACATAGCACGGTAAAGACGCAAGTAATATATCAAAGCATCGAAGCAAGCATTCGATGCTCGCATGTCATATCATCGATCATTCGTAGGTATCATTACCCCCCCTCCCTGTCTCCCTCTGTATCTCTCTGTCTCTCCACCCCTTCTGTTTATTTCCATATTGTACATGATAAAGCGCTTATTGCTCACGCTTCTCCACGCCCTCGCGGCCAACGTTACTCAGGTCGACCTCCTCGCCCTTGGTAGCGGGTTCACGGAGACCAGACTGAGCGGCAGAGTCGGTACCAATGTGGCCCTCCTGCTTGCCGGCACCGACGTTGACGGTGCGAGCATCGGCGGACTGCCAGTCGGAGGCCTTAGGAGGCTGGTCAGGGAGAGGGAGGTTGGCCTGGGTCTCGGCGATCTTCTGGTCCTTGGATTGAGTCATCTTGATGGATTTGCTGCAATACTGTTAGTGCCTTTGCTGATGACTTTGAAGATATATGAAACTTAACGGCTTAGGAGTTGCAATGGTTGTGGCGAAATAAGTTTTGTTGATTAGGTGGTTAAGAGTTGTAGAGTGTGAGAGCTGATGATGATGAATTGTGACGCTTCTTAAAGGCCTTTTAATATCAACTCACAGAGCAACCGCCATCCACCTCTTGCCCTTCACTTCTCCACAATTACGCTCTTCTTCTTCAAGCAAACAAACACAAAAAACCGTCATCACGATTATTCGCATCTCTGACGTCAGTTCACGGTGATTCACTGACGTCACAAACCATCACCGCGTAAAAAGCTCCGGTCTTTTCTCCACAGCAAACATCATCTCTCACGTTACATGTTCCACAATGTTTCTGACAGATTCTCTATCGCTCGCAGATGAGGGAGATGTCGCTCGACAACCCACTAAATCAGATCGCAGATCGATCCGCTTACATAGGTAGAGTGGCGACTTACAGGGGGCCTGCCACTTGTGTCAGGTACCGGGCCAGTGCCTTGGCCAGTCTGACTCGAAGGGCAGAGATCCATAGCACACGACGCATCAACTTTAAACCAAGGCAGCCAGCCAGCCAGCCAGTCAATCAATGAATTCATCTTCCCCTTACAAGGTTAAAGCTTACAACACCAACTAAGCCAAGTACATATGTAAACCCGAATGAAAACCGAGTCCGGCGCCCAAAACGCCTCCAGTGCAGCGCAGCAGTGTCACCAGTGCTTGTAAGCAATATCAACATCCAACGCCCAACCCACGGTCACGTTTCAACCCATACTATCTCAAACACGGTTTTCAATATCTTGCTGCAGTGCCCTTACGCTACTCGTCGATCTGTCTCCGCAGACGTGGGCTTCTCCCCTGCATCTGGGTTGAGGTAATCTGCGTCTTCAGCAGCTTCGTATTCGCCGATCAAGTCTGCAACAACTTGGCGTGCCTCGTCGAACTCGTTGAGGTTCTCCGAGAACGGCGCCGTCTTCTTGTATCCTTCCATAAAGGCGTTGCGCTTGCGCATGCCATCGTACTGCCTCAGGATTCTCTTGAAGAGCTGTGAATTCATGAGTCAGTATATGTTCACCAGTATAGTAACGAGGAAATTTTGCATACCGTCGCAATACTTGTATGATTGGCGAGCATCAGGCCGCTTACACGATGGCTCATGGGAATGTATGGACTCCTCTTTGTCAAAGCAACTTGAATGCTTGCAGGTCCCCAAGGAATGAAAGTGGCGAGACGTCGTTCTCGGATACGGAGCAAACTCTTGTGAACATCCGTTGGGTCAACCTCGCCCTGAATGACATTGAGAATCGAGATGTAGCAACTCTTCTTGCCGGGAACTGTCGAGACCATGCGGTTCTTGGGCTGGAGCAGTCGTCGCATCACGTCCAGCACCGTCGTTTTGCGAACCGTCTTGGCTTGCTCGACTTGATCACCAGTGAATGGCGTGTAGGCAGTCATGAGGAAATGACATCTAGGGGTCGGGATGAGAGAGGCTAGAATGCTGACAAGATCGTTGTGCATGTAACCAGGATACCGTAGAGTTGTTGTGCTAGCCGACATCACGGTAGCGACCTAATAATCATTAATATCTTCGTATTCATCCTACACATATCCAGACGTTTTTCCGTTTTCATCGAGTCATGAGGACCAAGGTCGAGGCTGCAGGTACTCACTAGTTGGTTTGTTTGTTGGAAGGATGGCTCCTGAACGTGCAGCCTATCAGCAGCAATGTGTGATAGTGCACCGTTATCCAGAACGACGACCGAATCGGCGTTTTGCGTCAGTCTTCGCATAGATAGGATACTGTTATAAGGATGGACAACGACATCGCCTGCGTTCGTCGTGTCAGGGAAGACTGAGTATGTCTGGATAATCTTTTTGGGAAATCGATCGTTAAGCCTCTCTAGGAGGAATGAACCAAGACCTGATCCAGTTCCACCGGCGATTGAATGCAGCATCATGAAGCCCTGGCACATGAACAAGAGTCAGCGGGCGAGTTCTCGACCGTGGAAAGGGAGAGAGAGGAGGAGGTTTACTGACCTCGAGAGAATCGCTGCCATCGGCCTCCCGATCAATCATCTCCATGATATCCTCATACACTGCCTCACCGCTCTGATAACCATCACCCCAGTTGTTTGCAGCACCGACGCCATCCTTGCCGACATAAAAGTTCTCGGGGTTGTAGATATTTCTGTAAGGTCCCGTTTGGATACCGTTGATGACCTGCAAAAGCTGCTTAGCACTCAATCGCATTGTCATTGTCGGGAAGGCGCACCCTTGGTTCCAGATCGATCAAAATAGCTCGGGGGATATATCTCGTGTCATCACTCTGATAGTAAAAGACATCTTTGCGGTCACCACCTTCAGTCGCAAAGTCTTCTAGGTTTCCGTCTTGACTGATGCCGTGTTCCTGGCAGAGCTGTTGCCAAAATTGGCTTCCGACTATGCACGAGTAAAGTCAGCGATGTCCAATTCATCCGTCTATGTAATCGAGCGAGAAAGCAAGCCGGAAGATGTAGGCGCAGATCTGGATGCATCGTCGGAGGAAATATAATGTGTAGCTTGAGCAGATAGTGGGCGGGGGGGTATGAATGACTGACTGCTGTTGCCGCACTGCCCGGCCTGGATGGTGATAATTTCCCTAGTAGTTGAATTTGAGCTTCTGAATCGATTTGAGACTTTTGAGAGGAATTGAAACTTACCTGGGCATCTTGTTGAAGGTTGACGAGTTGTTGTTTTAGGTCCAACTATTTTTTAGGTTCATGCATCGTTTGGGTAAATAGGTGGACGCGACGCGAACCGAACCGCACCTCAGGTACCTTCCATAGGTACTAGGTACTGTATGCACTAAGCTACAGTGAAGAGTACAGTACAGGTACTCGCCATGTTCCCGCGAGCTGATCCCCGCCCCCGCGTTTCACATAGGTGAGTTTCCATTCAGCCTCATGGACAGGTACCTTCTTAGTAGGTAAATGCCCCTACAAAACTCAAGTTACGGAACCTTTTGAACTCAGGCGACTTTACGTCCAAGGCTGGCCACATAGAATTACATTTGCGCCCTTAGTTTACAACAGTTCAGCTTCTCTTTTATCATTTCTTAACTTGGATTGATTATAATTACAATATTACGACTATCACGAATCCTATCACTTAAAACACTGAGCTTCTGAAGAAAACCCCCAAAGAGTCTTGTCAAAAGCAACTTTTTGTATTCCATACACTGGTCAAGTCAATCTTTGCCTGTTGAGCTTCTTCCTCACGATGATCCCAGATGTGACCTCCAGTTGCGAAAAAACAAACAACTACCTACTATAAACCTCGAATGCTTGACAACGCCCGCAATGCTGCTCTTGAAACCTTACCTTTCTATGTAAGCACGGAATATTGTGCTTCTACTATACTATCCCCCAGGCTTCCCTCCACATTACTTCTTATTATGAATCTTGTTCTTCTCCAATGCCTCTGCAAGTTCCTTGGCCATGTCCGCCGTCTTGACCTGGATCATCCATGTCTCAAGTCCGTCGCCCTTCTCGTTCGATGTAGTCATCTTGACATACTTCTTGTCTGCCTTATATGACATATCGGCGAGAACAGCTCGGTTCATGGCAATATGTCCGCGGGGCTCTGCTCGCAACAATAGACGAACTACATTCGTCTCCTTGTGCTTGAGCAATCGGAGAGCTCCCACGCCCTGCGTCGACCATGGGCTCTGAGATTTGGGCTTCTTGTCATCCACCTTCTCACTGGCTGGTATAAACTTCAGCACTTTTGCTCGTACATCGTGCATGACTTCTTCATCCTGCTCCAAATTCTCCGCCAAGTTAACCTGTTCGTGCTTCTCGCCTTCTTCGTCGGCACCAGCGGCTCCTTCAGCTTGGTTCGATGGTTCCGGGGTCCCGCCAGCTGGTGTCGTGGCCAGGCTAGAGCCTCCCCCAAGACTGAACGGTGTGTCTACACCCGTCGCTTTAGTGGGGCGATTTTCCGATGTGGAAAAAGAGGAGACTTACTGGTCCCGGTGGTTGAACCACCAGCAGGCGGTTGAAGGTTGCCATTGTGATTGGAGCCGAATGTTGGAGTCGAGTTTTGCGCTGGCGAGGCTCCCGTGAAGCTGAATCCTGGCGCTCCAGTAGATCCAGATGCCCCTCCAAAAGCGGGAGCATTGTTGCTACTGTTTGCTCCAAAGGCTGGTGTCGAGGCATTGTTGCTTGCGCCTCCAAAGGCTGGCGTCGAGGCATTGTTGCTTGCACCTCCAAACTGGAATGGGGCGGAACCTCCAGATGGTGCCGTGGTTGCTCCAAAGTTAAACATGCCTCCAGGTGTTGATGATGGGGCAGAACCCGCGTTACCTCCGTTGGTACCAGAGGAGAAGGGGTTGTTAAAAGACGAAGAAGCAGAGTTTCCTCCAAACTGGAACCCAAAAGACCCTCCGGAGTTGGTCGAGTTTGCACCGAAAGACGAGCCTGCATTGTCAGCAGCAGGAGTCGTTGAAGCACCGCCAAACAGAGACGTGGAAGGGCCAGAAGCACCACTAAATGAGGGAGCAGCTGGAGTAGTAGAGCCGCCACCAAAACTGAAGATGGGTGCAGCTGAAGCTCCGGCAGTTCCATTATTGAATGCCTTCTTGGCCGGCGATGGCACATCTTGCTTCATGGGACTACCATCGAGCCCGGTTGCACCAGTCGTCGTGGGTGACTGGGGCGTACCAAAGAGAGGCTTGGCAGCACCATTGATCTTATCAGCGCCAGCGGAAGCTGCTCCGAAGCTGAAGATGGGGCCCGCAGCAGGCTTGTCTGCCGCTGGAGCATCAGCCTTGGATGCAGTTGCATCACTAGGAGCACCGAATAAAGGCTTAGCAGCAGATGCGGAAGCATTGCCAAAGAGACTCGTGGCGGTACTTGCTGGCTTTGAACCAAACAAAGAGGTAGCGGTGGTTGGCTCAGCGCTGGCAGCACCAAAAAGCGAAGTCTTGGGAGCCTCAGTTGTAGCGGGCTTATCGGCGGGTTTAGCACCGAACAGGGTCGATGATTGCATCACAGGCCCGCTGGATTCCGCAGGCTTGCTTACGGCACCAAACAGATTGGCGGCGGGCTTGTCATCAGGCTTGGCCCCAAACAAGGCTGTGGCAGACTTTGCGGGCTCTGCATCCTTGAATGCCTCAGCAGCCGGCTTGGGCGCGAATAGGGACCCGAAGTTTTGCTGAGGTGCTGGTGCCTTAGACTCGAACAGTGGCTTGGGAGCCTCATCGTTCTCCTTGTCGGATTCGCTTCCTGTCTTGTCAGCCTGTTCTGAGAGTGGTGTTGATTCCTTCTCCGTAGGCTTGTCCTGCTTGGCGGCACCAAAAAGGCCGGAAGAGGTGGTAGGCTTCGAGGCGAACAAAGAGCTTGTTGGTGCCGAAGTGGCCTTTCCGAACAAAGAAGCAGCCTGGTTTGTGGACGCAGAGATAGATGGCGCGAACTTGATGGGGGTAGTGCTGGGGTTCCAGGTCTGGTCGATAGGCTTCTCAGCTGCCGTCTCGTCCTTTTCCCCCACACGCATAGGTTGTCCATCGTTGTCCTTAGTGACTCGGTCAAACAGGCTTCGGCCAGGAGTGCTCTCTCTGGTTCCAGGTGCGCTAGATCCGGCAACCAGGCCACTTGTAGGAGCAGCTTTTTGTCCAAACAAACCGATGCCAGCCTGAGAAGCTGTGTCGGCGCCGCTAGCTGCCGCACTTGGTTCGTCGCTGTTGCCGGTTGCCTGACTGTCATCCTCAGCATCCGAGTCGGCCTCACTCTCGGCATCAGCATCAACGCCGCTATTCTTGGCCGAGCTTGCATCAGAAAGATAACCAAAAATGTTTCCACCAGAAGAAGCAGCAGTAGCATTGCCTGGTTTGGCGTTTTGGAAAATGCTGCGAGCAAGCGAGCTGCCACCACCATTTGTCTTGTTGAAGGCGAAGGGGTTTGGTTTAGCAGCAGCGCCGTCATCAGCAGGCTTGGTAGTAGGCTTGAAGGGAGAGGCGACAGGGGTAGTGGTTGACTTGTTGGCAATCTTCTCGAAGAGAGACTTGGCAGCAGAGGCAGTGCCCTTCTGCATTTTGGAGGGCTGGCTATCAGCCTCATCGCTAACTGAAGCCCTGCGCTTGTTCTTGCCCAGGGTAGATGCAGGAGTGGGCACGGCAGCAGGCACCAGCGCTTCCTGCTCCTGATCTACATGCTCAGGAGCACGGCGCTTGTTGTTGCTGGAAGGGCCGTTCTCAGTATTATCCATTGCTATGTCATCATCCGCCTTGCGCTTCTTCGTGGCCGTAGCCTTTGTAGGAGTTGGCTCAGCATTCTCCTCCTCTGGCTCGGGAAGACCATGTTCCCGGCGCCATCTCTTGAGAACATCCTTGGAAGGCTTAACGTTGTGGAATTCATAGAGACCATATCGCAAAAGAATGATGCTCCTGCTCTTTTCAAATTCCTTTGCGAAGTTGATAACGTTGAGCTTCCAATCCTTTTTAGAAAAAATTTCGTTGGCCGCATATTTGAGTCGTCGGAGATCGAGGATGCAGTAAAACTGTCGTCGTTGCTCGTCGTCGAACTCGGGAGGACAGAGGTGTGAAAGGAATTGGTCAGCGTAGATAGAGCCCTTAGAATTCCAGCCCTGAGGAATCTTCTTCGTAAGAACCTCTCCGGACAGCTCAGGATCGGGGTCCTCAATACGCATATTGAACAACTCCTTCGATGTAGTTTTGGCAGCCATACCCCGAGGCGTGGCCTGTGCAGTCGATTCTCGATAGACACGGTTCGGTTCGGGAGTCGCGCCAGGAGCAAACACCTTCTTCGGAGTGTTTTGAGGGATGCTCGGTGAGAAAGGAGTGACGGATGGACCATCGGATGTGGTAGAGGCCCGGAAGATATTGCGGGCGGTAGAAATGGTAGATCTGTTGAGGCTAGAGGAAGGCGTGTCGTCGCGAGTTGTCAACAGCCTCCGAGATGGCGCACTCTGGGGGACGCCGAGACGACTGCTCTTCAATGGGGTCGAGACGTAACCGCGTTTCGCAAAAGGTAGGGCAGGGCGCGGCCGAGGCGTGCTCTTGCCTACGTCGGCAAGCTCATTATCGCCGGGAATAGAAAAGGTGACCATCTTGCGCGATGGTGGACGTATAGGAGAGAGGGGGATTTTGTTGGATGAAAGGCGAGGTGGTGATGGAGCCACGATTAGAGGCCAAAGCCAAAAGGTCGCGTTTTTTCGAACCCAACAGCGTGCTCTAAGGGCAGGTTACGTGACGTGGACGTACGACAATGGGGAATAAAGAAAAGGTAGAGGCAAGGAATTGATGGGAAGCGATCAAGAAGCAGTTGAAAAAGCTGTTCTTGTCGATGAGCGATGCGGCGGAGATGGATGGCAGCGCAGTCGCATTTAGCCCGGGGTCGCCCTAGGAAACCGTCACGAAAATATGAGAAGAGTTGTACAGAGGATGGATGTTTTGGCCCGCCTGGTGCAGCGCTTTTGCTTTGGGGGAATCCGTGCTATGAGCTGCTGATGACCCTCTTAAAAAAGTAATTGTGGGTCTCCCGCTCACGAGCTCAGGCCAGGCCACAAGGTACCTATGGACCTTACCAGAATTTCTCAGGCACCAAAAACCGGTTGCGACCACCTTCCTCCACGACAAACCAAGGCATCAGTCTGCACGCTGCCTGCAATACACCCTTTCGCTTTCGGCGGAGGTTGGCGACATGCAGTCCGGTGACCGGATTGCATCGTGAATTTCTTCGCTGGTATAGAAAAAATCCTTCAATGGCCGACCGAATGTGACAGTTCTGACCTGACTATTGCTCACCAACGAGATACTTCTTTGTTCACCGGGCTATCAGACGAAACTCATTTGAGGCCAGACCGTGCATTTCTTCCTGTACTGCTTCCCGGCGCATACCTCTAATCCTGCTAAGCGCTGGGACAGACATCACCCATGAAATCGTAGCAACGCCAATCATATCAAAACACCATATTCCATTGATTCATCCTGATTGGCTACCTAGTCCAAACTACCTAAAGAGCGTGGTCTTCCCTCACGATCATGTAATGAGAAAGTTGGTAGAGACATGAGTGCAGCCAGCTTCCTGGCTACGTGGTTTGATAGTGTCATCAATGCTAATGACGACGACGAGACAGAAGAAATAATACAGAATGTAAAGAGGGGAAGGCGAACAATGATCAAAACAAAAACAAAAACTAGATCCGTGACCCCATGTCCCAACCCAAGAAATCAAATTTACGCTTACTTGGTGACGAGCTTCTTCTTTTGCTCCTCAAGATACTCTTCGTCTGAAGCATCCAGGATATCATACTCTTCATCTGTCATGAACCCGTCCTCAGAGTAGTCCCATTCATCGTCGATGATTTCTGACTCCTTGACTTCACCAACAGCAGGGACAGGTTCAACGGACTCGTGAATGCTAGCCACAGGTGACTCCTTCTCAAGCTTGGGGAAGATCATCTGACTTGAGGCCTGGCTCTCATCTTCCAGCTTGGGCTCCCTCTTAACCTCAGGCTCTGACCCAGGCTCAAGCTTGGGCTCCTCCTTGACAATTCGGACATTGACATCACACCACAGTCGGTGACCGAACTTCTCACCATCTGGGGTAGTCAGACGCCAGTACGAGATAACCTTACCAGGACGGACGGGTGTTCGGAGTAGAACGGTGAAGGGGAATTCCTGACCAGGGCCCAGAGGGGCATAGCACACGGTAGACTCCGAAGCAGATACAAGCTCGGAGATGCCGGCGGGGTGGTTGGAGTCAACGTGCCCCATGTAATCGCCACTTACAAATCTGACGGAACAACCAGCGGGCCAGTTCTCCTTACCCTCATTGCGGAGAGTCCACGTTTGCTCGAAAACATGGTTAGGAGGTAGGATAGTGCCATCAGGGATGGTTTCACGGACGAAAACACCTTTGAGCTCCGCCTTGGGGATGGGAGCAGGCTCAGGAGCGGGGGATTCCTTGTTGATTTCCTTCACCTCGGGCTCGGGTGTCGTGACTGTCACCTTAGCGGGAGCGGGTTCAGATGGCTTGACATCGACAATCGTACGAACGGGGTTGATAGAGTTGCTGGGAGCTGCGGGGACAGTCTCGGTAGCCTTTGACATGCTCTGGCGATCGCCCATCTCTGGCATGCGCTGGCCATCCTGGTGCTCACCAGTGGTGGTGACGCTGATGTGGCGGACAGGGGTTTTGAACTGAATCAAGGGGTGAGTCCTGTTGTGGGTGTTTATGGGGCTAGTCTCGCAGTTGGCACAGAAGTCCAGATCGTTGCAAATAGCGCACTTGTATCGAGTGCCGCGGATGTAGTTGGGATACGCCTCGTTTCCGGAGCAAAGAGGTCCATCGCAGCAGATACCAACATGAACGGCAGCAGGCGCGCGGGCACGAACGTCGGTGAGCGGCTCGTATATTGGCGCGAACCGGTGGCCAGGGTGGATAATCTTGACTGACTTGATGCAAGTAGCGCAATAATCCCAATCCGGGCAATCAAGACATTTATGACGAATGCCTGTGATGTATTTGTCGCAACCATCGCAAATGGCGTGGTGCATGTGGTTGCGACCTGGGCTCATCTTGGCTGTGATATATTCGGGCATCTTGGTTCCCTTAACAGCCGGGGCAAAGCCGTGCTTAGGGTGATGGCCGTGCTTGTCCTTCGCGAAGCATGGCTGGCAGAGATCGAAATCTTCGCACACAGTGCAGTGAAGGAACTCAGCCTCGGGGTGTTCCTGCACACAACAGTTGCATGTTCGCATGATGCCCAGGGATGCCCAAGGAGCAGCGAGGGGTTCGAAAAGAGGCTTGGGCAATAGCACCTGCTGAGCCATAGGTGCAACCTTGGGCTCAACCTTGGTCTCGATAGTAGTCTCGACCTTGACCTCATGCTTAGGCTTGGGCTTGGGAGCGATTGTCTCAGTGGTACTCTGGACGAGTTGTCCATCAACAGTCGAGCGCTTGATCAACCAGTGATCCCGGCCATGGCAAGAAATGCCTTGATCAACGCAAGACTGGCAGAGATCAAAGTCTCCGTCGTCGCAGGTGGAGCAATGATAATGGACATTGGGAATGGTGACTTCGCAGCTGTTGCAGCAGACGGCGAAACCAGCACCAGTTGGAGGAAACACGGAGGGACACTTGTCGTTGGGAAGCGCAAAAGGAAGAGAGAAAGGGTGCTGCTGAGACTTGTTCATGGGGTACGTTCGAGGCACATGTGTTGGCATTGACTGTCGTTCCATAAGGTTAGCGAGGCGAGTCTCAAAATCGCGACGAGCATCCTGCCGTTCTCCGATGAATCTGGCAGCGTCGCTCAGAAGAGCAGCATTGTAAGTCCGCGACAAAGGGTTGATACGGACCGGAAGTGTCGTCTCAGGCGGTGTGACATTTGATGCTGGAGTTGGCACAGGAACCTCGGCAGCGGGCGTGGGTGCCGGGCTGGACTCTTCTGAGGCCTCGCGAGGAGTTTCTTTGGGGGCTTCATCCATGCTCATAGGAGCAGAGGCTGATGCGGAAGTTTCGAGTTCATCCTCGACGGTGACGGGTTTGGGTGCTGTAGCCTCGGGCTGCTCCTTAACTGTGACGCGGATCTTGAGCTTGGACTTCGCCTTTGCGGCGCGGTAGAGTTGCTTATAAATGGGAATGTTCCCGGGCTCAAGAAAGACGTATGAGGCCGCAGAATCGGAGTACCGCTCAAATGCGACCTCGGCGTCTGCAGGAATGTGCAGGAATGTGCGAATCTGATATCGTGTTAGTCATTTCTTGATGGATCGTGCAACCGCCAACCTGTATCTTCAGCATAGGATGGTGGCACGGAATGGCGGAATGCTAGAGGATCGTTCAAGTGTGCAAGAGATTGGGTCCTCGAACATACATTAGATTCGAGAGTTCTTGGGACCATATCCCTGAGAGGCATCTTGGTTCGGCGAGTAATACCCTCGAACATCACCTTAACGGTGATGGCATGGTCGAGACCAGCGTTATGTGCCGTGGAAGCCATTTTGGCGATGGTTCCGGGAAGACTACCAGAAGGGAAAAAGATTAGGAACGTATTCTTGTCGCGCTCGATCCGCGAAGGACGAGGATGATAGAGAGGAAGAATGACGACTACGGATGGTGGAGCTTTACATACGGTAGCCTGGGGCGGTGACGAGGATGCTAATACTGTTATCGGCGGTCGAGATAAGAAATCGGCGGTGACAAGGCGGTCGTCACCCGTCATGAATCGTTGATAGACCTCCGTAGAATCAGTAGTGTTGAAAGAAGAGAAAAAGATGATGGAGGAGTTTTTGAAAGAGAGGGTGAGATTGATGTAAGGAAGAAAAGACGAGGAGAGGGAGGATAAGGCGGCGGGAGACAAACAAAGTAAGAGAAGCTTCCACTGTACGCAGGCTTGAGCTGCCTAAGATACCTAGGTGTCCATGCCCGCCGTACTGTATGGACGGTACAGTACAGTAGAGCGTAGCCTGCACGGCACTGCAGGGGGGCGTGCTGCGAGTTACTGATGTCCCAGGATTTCAGGTACTCTCTAGCTGTTGGCCGCCGTCTCCGTGACACCCGACATTACTGACGCAGGTACCTTGAGGTTTCAGAGTCATGCCACAGCAAGCCTCCTTAACTTGGTGGATAGTAAGGTAGCGTGGCTGTAGCGCCCAGCGAGCAGCGGGTGCTGTACATATGGACCCCGTAGCGAGAAATCTGACGGGGGATGGTCCGGCATTGAGGGGGTCGGTCGATCCGAGTACTTTTTCGGTGTTAGTGGGATTCTAGAGTCACCTATCAAGGATGATGTGAGCGCCTTCAGTGGCCGGATGGCGATAAACGCAACCCTGGGGCAGAAGGCAATGATGCAGGCAATATTTTTGATGACGAGGTCTCAGCCAGAGCTGGGCTGGCTGATCTGGGTTGTACCATGGTGAGTGAGGCTAACATTGAGTTTCTGGGCGAGTCCAACTTGTTCCAGCTATGTATGGATTACTCCGCATAGTACCTAACTACCAAGCTATTGATTGACTGAGGAAGTGATTCACTGGGGCTCTGTTTCGCCTCTTACCGTCCATATGTGTAACCGCAGGTCTGAGCAATTGGTGTAATGGAATTGATAACAATAACAGCAGCCCTGAAACAACCGAGACAATCGAGTAAGGCAACTAGCCGTTAACTTTTTGCTTTTCATTTTCATCCATGTGTCCTGTGATCAACCGACATGGGTGGTTGATGTTGATGCATGACTAATGTACATACCAAAGAATACCTCAGATGCCTAGTAGGAGGGCGGGAACTTTTAACAAAGTCAGTCGTATTCTGCAGTCCATATTCCGCCGAGGGTCCAGCGGTACAAGAAATCTTAAATACTTCCATACCTTAGTACCTACCTACTGGGTACCTATGCAGTTTCTCCAGTTCAACTATCGTCCATAATACTCTTGACAATATCCAACTTGTGTAGCTAGCAAACAGCATGAGATCTCTGCTCACCCGCGGCTGGACCAGATATCCATTCTGTCATGTATATTTGTCCAGTAGGCACTCTTGGCTCTAGCACTAGAACTACCTAGAGAGTCCATCCTGCCATACTGTACAGTAGTCCCGTTCCCTTGGCTCTCTCAAACTCCCCCGGATTGAAAAAGAATGGAGTGGTGGGTCGTCTTGTGGAGTGGCGTCTATGTACACTTTGAAAGATGGGCCTAGCTCTAAGACCTTTGCTGCGATAGGACAAGAGCCTGGAGAGTCTCGTCGACGCCTTGCTCCAACCCCAGACCTTATCTACTGTCAGGTACCACATGACGGCAAACACCTTGACGCATACGCGACGCCGCCTTTACCTCACCGATTTCGCAGTAGACCGACTTCATTGGATGCTTTCCAGGTCACGGACTCAGGGTCACGGTCACGATGGCCCTGGGTCTTGGGTCCAGGACTCCAAGCCCAGTCAACATGACCGGATACAGCTTAAATTGGTGTCATTTTCACATAGGTATCTCGGTAAGTAGGTAGTAGATAGACGGAAGTCGGTCTTCTCTCGGCTCACCACATATTGTCAACTCTTGAAACACATCTATCAACATGAAAAAGTTACCCAAACCATAATAGACTCGGGTCATTAACACATTAGAATACACTAGAACTTAAAGGCAGGCAATGATAGTTTGTCAGTCTCGGAATCGAGCTTTGTTCTCCTAAAGTGTAGCCTTATTCGCCATCCTAGGCAGAGAGGATGTACGTGGTCTCCCCGAATCTCAGAACTACGCGTGGCCAGTGCCGTCCAGAAGTTGTCGCCGCCCTCCTTGTAAGAGTAGTACTCTCAATGCTGATACAGTTGTCTCGGTGGTTTACTTGAACTCAATTTTGGTGTTTGAAACCACCAGCCAGTGAAACACGACTATCGAGTAAATACACCCTCCAATGCAAAATAAACAACACGAGAGAGATCATATGGACCCATAACGTTATACACTAGTACTTGATCCACTCATAAAGCGAGCTTGTACCTCGCCTAGGACTGGCTTTGTGCACCAAAAGCCCAGGCCGAGGGTACTACCTAGTGTCACAACGGGTATCTGATATCTGGTATCTGTTAATTATTAATGCTATATATTTTTTTTGGGCATCTCAGTGTCAAAGCTATCAATGGCTTATCACATGCACCCTCCAACCTCTGAGTTTTGCTGCTTTCCAATTGATCAGAATGAAGCTTATCACCCGTTTGTCAGGTTTACTATTCAACATGCAGAGTCACCCAAACTCGCAACGCAAGTTACACAGTATCACGAATATTCCGCCCCCTCTTCTCTCCCCCGCCTCTCCAAACTTCAATCGTCTTATGCGGACCTCGGAGATCTAAGCTGAAGAAGAGCTACACGTAGCTTACCTGGCTACGAGGTCTCTCACAGGGCTTGTTTGACTGCTATTCATTGGCTATTCGTTCATTTTGGTCGTGTTGATAATGGCCAACTCTGCATACGAAAGAGATGTGTGTAAGTACATGAGTCGCTGTAGGTCGAATACAAGATGGTACCGCATTGGTAACGGCAGCTTCCCCGTCCATTCACATCAATCTGTCAAGCTATCAAAACCTACAGGGAAACTTCACAACCTACGGATACCTACAGGTAGCCCGGTATGGACATATTGACAACCCGTGACTTCATTACCCCATCACCTCTCCACATTATTGCTTACTCTTATTTCTACCTCTGCTACTTGCCAGTCTATCATCGCATAATGTCAACTTTTCCCTCTCCCAGCGTTTAATAATAGCAAATTTATAAATGCATGACCTACTATTCAAGCCATTCATGCCGTAATTGGAAACATTATGAAGCTATTAGAGCCTTGGCAGTTCTCTTAACCTTAACTTGGTCTTGCTGTTCTTAGCTTACCAGGTATTTTGACGTGGAGAAGCTTAGTGATCTTGTTTTGGTTGGTCAGTGCCTCAAGTCCTTGGATTTAGCATGAGACTCAAGCCAGTCTGCTTAGCGGGGTGAAGACGAAATCCTCTCTGTACACGAGCTCTGTTGTAATGCCCTTTAGCTAAAGGGGTCGGTCGGCATCTTGGTAGATTAGTAGTACATACATGCATGCTCTCTTTCATCATGAGCATGATTCTTGGTTCACTTCTTCTTGACTCGATCAGACACATCAACAAGGACATGACGACTTCCATTGTCAAACAAGAGTGTCAATTCATCAACACCAACCACATACCAAAAAACAGGTATAATGATATGCCCTGGACACCAAACACCATTGCCATGAAAGCACAACACAACGCATGACCGCCAAGCACAGAAGCACACAACTGTGGAGGGTAGAATAGATGGATTGCTAAGGCAAAAATAAGGATCCGTAGCAATTCAGTTTCCCAAAACCTCCATCTCTCACTGGTCCCCTTCCTCTCTCTCCCCCTCTCTCCCCAATATTCTTGGCCAAGGAAAACTCCATCTTCACCAATGACAGAAACACCAACCCAGGATACTCTTGCCCATTCAACTCCCATCTGTTAGTCCATTCCAGGTAATGATATCGAGTTCGTAGAGTTAACAAATATAATAATGCATACAGCTCGTCCCATCAACAGGAACCACCCAAACGCAAATAGAGTCACCATTGAAACGCATGAGCGTGCTTACCAATGGATGACTTGACATCAACTGGTAATTTCCCATCCTCCTACCGTGCTCCTGGCCCTTGTGTTTGCCCTCGTGGGGCTTTTGTTGTAATGTAACAGATGCTTTTGAGTTTTTGTAGGTATAAAGTCGTTATTTTAGCTATTAAATCGAATACGAGTAGAAAGCGTTTGGATAAGCGAAGAAAGGGTACGCAGGCACGCCCCAGTTCTACTGCGGGTAGTAGACCATGCCGGATGCCTGTTGGGGATAGTAGAAGCCGTCAGGGCTGGGTGTCACCATACCGCCCATCCCCATGACACTAGGTTGGTAGCCTTGCGGCGCAGAGTAAGGAGAGTAAGTGTTAACCGGCGGCAACTGAGACGCGTCGTAATAGTAAACCATTCCATTTACCTCTTGTGCAACCAAATTTGAGCCAGTAACAGGAGGTGGGCCGTTGTTAGACATCACTGGTTGCTCTGGCTGATTCTGAGGTGTGAAACTGCCAGGAGGACCTGGTTGACTGGGTACAAATGCAGGTGCAGCATTCGACGCCATGCTGGGATTGTTATAGTTGGGTGGGTAATAATATCCCTGCTGAGGCTGCGCTTGATAGGGCTGATGATTATAGTAAGATTGCTGGCTGTACGTGTTTGGCTGGAAAGGCGCAGCATGAATGGCTCTCTCGGGAATTTGAGACAGCGGGGTACCAGTAGAGTGCTGAGACGGGTAGGAAGGCTGGCGAGTGTGTGACTCTTGAGACAGGCCGTTAGCCATTTGGATAGGCACTTGTTGGTGGAAGGCTTGTTGGTAAGCCTGAGGGCCTTGTGTCAAGGTAGGTGATTCAATATCAGCAACCGATATATTCTTCTGTGGCCGGGGTTGGTGCATGGGCAGCGCCGACGGGGGCCGGTTCTCCTGGAAAGCAGGCTTTTGGGGGAGCGGATACGTCTGAGGCGGAGGCAGATCGTTGATCGATGTCTCCAGAGCGGGAGGTCTCTCGGCCGCAAAAGCTGGGTCGGCTGGTCCATAAGCAGGAGCTGGTGCGGCCATGGGGGCTATTGAGTTCATGGGAATCTCTGGCCGAGGAGCGGGGGGCAGTCGAACAACTGGTCGGGTGTTCTCAACAGGGATGGGAGGTCGTGAGATAACAGAGCCTGTAGGAGAAAACATGTAGTCGCGGTCCACGATGGAAGACCGCCTGCTCATAGCAACACTAGGGGAATACACGCTGCCATAGTAACTGCCACCAAATACACTTGTTCGTCTGGAGAAGCCACCCATAGACCCGAAACCAGAGCGAGGCTTTCCACGCATTCGCTGCTGGTTAGGTCGCATCGCCCGAGGAATGAAAATAAAAGACCTGTCAGGGGCAGGGTAGATATATCGAGGAGGGTTGTTGGGGAGCGAGATACGGACGGGCTTGTCTCGACGTAGAGGCGGTCGATGATCAGGCAGTTTGGTATACTGCTTTACAGCGAGGCGTGGAATGATGACTGGTTCTTTCATGATTGGAAGGGACACCCGAACCTGTGCGTTGCCAATGTGCTTCTCAGTGGAAAGAGTCCGATTGATAGGAATCGGGTTTGGATCACATGTCGGAATAAAGCCATTTCCATTGGCTGGGCCCTCCTCTTCCACCATATGTCGAGGACGAGCTGGCGGCGGCGGCGGCTCTACGACGGTCTCGTGCATATCATGTGTCCATGGAGAATTGGTCGTTGGGTCTGAAGGCTGATGCAATTGACTGTGCTTGTTAGCAAGTGGAAGGGGAGTACTGACGAGCGACGACGTACTTGATGGGGGCAAAAGGTCCTCCAATACCACCACGACCGCCTCTACCTCGACCTCGTCCAAAAGGACGAAAGCCATTTGCTGCGGGCCCGGCGTGCCTGTGATCATGCATGAAGAAGGCACCACGGTTGGGCACAAAAGCCGGGTCCTCATCTCTCTTGCGTTTGTAATCCTCATGTTCTTGTCGACGTCGACTTGCAGGAGCAGCAGGTGGCCTAGCGGACGCCGAGCTCACAACTATGGGGGCAGCAGGAGATTTGCTGGGTGACGGGGCAACAACTTCGTCGAAGTGCATCTCTTGAACGGGAGGAGACTGGTCTGTGATAGATAAACCATGTAGCATCAGGTCCGTATCCGTAACAGGCTTGCCGTTCTGGCCGGAGCCGGAACCGGACCCCGACTTCTGGCCATGCCCGGCATGCTTGGCAGCGCCATTGACCTTCCTCCTCACATTCGGGGATGTTGGCGAGGCTTCGTCGATGTTGCTGGTATCGCTGTCATCAGCAGGATCGTTATCATCGGTCAGGGAGCCGTCGGTGATGGAATCATCATCGAGATCGAGGCCCTCCGGGCCGCCCTCGTCTTCGCCCTCGTCCTCAACACGGCGACGTTGACCGATAAGCTTCCTACGGCGAGGAACAGCAGAAGCCATGATTGCGCAGCGGTGAAGGAGACGGAGGAGCCGACAGAGGGGGCTTCGGAGACTCGGTGATCTGGATGCGACGGTGTTTGCGGGTCATACGGCGGCGGATGCCGGAGAAGGAAGACGATGGAATCGACGAGATGACGAAACGATAGGTGGTTGAAGCGCCGAGGGGAACCAGGACCGGCCGGCGGCAGAAGATGAAAACAAAACCAGAAGCCAACTAATGGATGAAAATAGACCAGAAAGACAAAGTGCAACCAAGAAAGACGTCGCTAAATGAGACGAAGAAACTGATCGAAAACGACAGGGGGAAAGGGGAAGAGACGAGACTCGTTGTCAGCTCTCAGCCGCGGATGGAGGCAGTTGTAAAAAAAAACTGCAGCACTGAGCTACGCCGTTAATGGAGGGCGAGTCGGGGCGAGGCGACTCGAGGCGAGGGACTTGAAGCCGAACGAGGAGGAAGAGGCGGCGTGTGGAGGTGATGGAGGTGGAGGAGGAAGAAAGAGGGAGAGGGAGAGAAGGGAAGGGGAGGAAGTGTAATGTAAATTGACAGTACCGTCCGTAACCTAGAGGATGGGGATGGAATAACCTAAAGGTGGTTCGGTTGGTGGTGATAGAGTCTGTTCCCTTCTGGACTGGGCTGAGCTGAGTCTGAGCAGGTCCAAGAGAATATTTGCTAAGTAAGGCACTGTAAATCGGATCGCCAGAATCTGCTGGGTCCCCGGCCGATGAGGCCCAGCCCCATTCCCTGCCGTCCTTGGAGGCACATCGGAGGTAGGTAAGGTAAGTAGGTGCTGTTACTGAGCTTGGTCGGACTTTCAAGAGCCGAAGTACCACACACGCAGGTATGTGGTGCATGGTGACATGGATGTCAGACCAGCGTTCCTAATTACCCCACTGCTAGCTAGTACCTACCTCAGTACCTTACCTACTTGGAACCTAACTTTCCTGACAGAGTACTACTGGAACCTAGAAATATTGCCTACCTACGACCTACTGCCTACCTACCTACCTTAGTAGGTAGGTATTAACTTGACTGTGCTGTGATGGATCTCCACTGCTACCTTAACAACAACAACCTATCGCCCATCCAACGCTGATGAACTTGACTCATCCATCGTCACCCCAGTACCAGAGACAGACCTGACAGCTGAAACCTATTTCCATTCTTATTCTACACCAAATTCAACACATTTGTCACTGCGCAACACACCAAACACTCGTCCCGCTTTACTAATGCTACTGGAAGCTCAACTCAACGCATTGCGCGACTCAAGGCTTACAGCACGACCTTACTGGTGCACCACACGACACCATAACATTGGATGGAAAACTAACGTATGATGACAGTCATGCCTCTCGCTCACTCCGGCTCAATGCATTGCTGTTAGGATGCCTTGAAACTCAACTTGGATGCCTTGTTTATCCTCACTTTTTTACTAATGCAGTTACTGGCCACATTGCCTCATGAGACATCCATCCATCCTACCATCCAAGGGCAGTAGTTTGGTGTTGTTGCCCCACACCAGCTCTCAAGATAAGGCGGACCAGCTGCCCAGTCACAATGAACACGAGCTATCAATATCCATTTCAAATGCTGTGCATACATCCCGTACAGATCAGGCAGTTATCTAACAACTGCCTTACAATACCTGAATATTATACGGAGCGGTACCATTCTCATGTCCGTGATAATATTTACGTAGAGAAGAGTAAGAGATGTGTACTCCCGGGATTACTTCATCATATGTCTTACATCAAGCTCCTCAAAGTTTTAAGCCTACTGTTCGATGCGGAGTTCAATGCTGAGATTTGCCTTGAGCCAGAGTCTTGGTCCACAGGTAGGTACTTGGTATAATACCATGAAATGGATACAAATGCAATGAGGAAGTATGATTCGGCGTTGATGTCAACAACTCAAAATTCTACTTCCATCGCTTTTTCTATAAGTATCTTGCTATTCTTTTACCGGTCTCACGTCTATAGGTATTGAAAAAGTAGACGACCAAGCTCTGCAAGGCACATATCCGAGACGTGAAGCCACATGTGAATATGATTATCGTCAAGTACTCACGTACTTGGCTGTCATCATGAGATAGTCCAGAGGCTACTGATACTGCTTCGAATAGCCTTTCTTTCGACCAAGTCTCATGTCGAAGATTATACCATGGAAATCCAGCATGTATAGAGTTGTGTCCTAACTCCAAAATCTGAGTCTTCCGCTCCAAGGAGAAAATACAAACGTCAGAAACTGCAGTCCCAGACAGTTGTGAGAGTCCTGAATGGTTCAGACATCTTCCAACTCTTTCTCAGCTCCTGAAGGCTTCTTTTTCTTCCCATCCAGCTAGGCGACAGTTCTAATCTCCGTGCACACAAGGGAAGCCTTCAATGCATGCAGGAACAATTGGGTATCCCTGGCTGCGTATAAACGCGCCTGGAACAGTCCTCTTCTGAAGAATCTGAGAGACAGGATGATAGGGGGATCGCAAAACAGTGCCGCATTACCCAAACAAACCCGAGGAAACCGAAGCTTGGCATATTACCTTCACACTTACACCCATACTTCTTGTTGGGAACACCACACTAGCGCCGGCTTAAAGTCACCCACAACAAGTATATGAGTACCATAGCATGAGCTATACCTAACACTCCGCCACTCGATGCAACTTGTACCGGTGTCCATTCCATCGGTCCAATATTCAAGCTCTAACAAAAAGTGTGTATCTTTCGTTGTAGCTGACAGTGACCAACCAGCGCAACTCTGGATGAATATGAAGGTTCAAGATCTTGAATACAGGCAGTCAAAGTGGGTGTTCTGTGGCATCGTGTCTTTAAAGGCAGCGGGCTCTTGGAGGTTCTTAAATCCAGAGATAACATCACTGCTGTTCAATATTAGAGGTACATGTACTAGGTAATCCGTCATCATAAGAGCATCAAGACTTCTGTACCTCATATGTGACTAACCACAACCTCTTGAACTTGACATCTCTTAGGGTAACTACATACATATGTATGCATACACACATATATATACTCCTTCTTCTTTATGTTTACTTATCCATATAGGCTTCGTGAGACACCATAGCCCCGGGGCTCTGTCTGGCTGATCAAGAGAGGGTAGTCTCGACGTTCTCGCATGGTAGATCTAATCGTGCCTTGACTTTATGTGAGTATCATTGGAGACCCATAACGAAGCACAGTCGATTGAGCGACATAGGATTGAAGGGCATGTTATTGGTATCCAATCTCTCGTGTGTCATGACTTTTTATTCAACTCTGCCGTCTCTTCTCTTCATCCACCCTTG
The DNA here is from genome assembly GCA_033439405.1 of Fusarium sp. NFCCI 5145. Taxonomy (NCBI): domain Eukaryota; kingdom Fungi; phylum Ascomycota; class Sordariomycetes; order Hypocreales; family Nectriaceae; genus Fusarium; species Fusarium sp. NFCCI 5145. The sequence goes on from JAWDHB010000387.1 coordinate 90,104, forward strand.
GGTCATGCCTCAGCGCCTGGTAAGCACGAAAAACTTGACACTACCTAGTCGACAACTGTCATTCTGCGTAGGATGTCAATTGCTCAAATACCTTGATCAGTGCTATCACTAACAGTCCGAGGATAAATACGAGCATCCATATTATGATATGAACCATATGTTGCTCCGCAATCCACAATCCCCTCTTAAGTTCACTCACAGACCAAACCACCCCCCTACCCTACCTACCGAGTAGGTAAGTAGGTACTGAACCTACCTAGGTAAGTTAGTATGTAGCCAAGCAAACCATCGTCAAAAAACCCTGGCGTCTATTTAATCTATTTTCTGTACCCCACGATCAACCAACCACTTACTGAACCAATCATGGCGTCCCTGACGCCATCCCCCCTTAAACATAGCCGCAATCTGGGGTGAAGGGAGGTTAAGTGTCGATTTGTGCCATTTTCGAGTGAAGCGCCGCAATCGCAATCACAATTAGAAATTTAGGTACGCTGCTTTTTCGTTCTCACCCCACTCAGGATGTGACGTAGCTTTTTAGCTGTCTGAAATTGGTCTAAGCTGGTGGAAAACGGCGGCATAGCTGGCCCTCGGCCGTTTAGATTCACTATCACTGCTTCAGTGGGGATTCAGAAGGCGGGGGAACTTGACGTGATCCATTCCATCATGATATTCAGGTTCCATTTAGGTTTTGGCATGTCCTGTATTGGCAATTCACTAGTGATACGAAGTAAGCATCTGGAAAACTAGAGGCCGCGCAGCTATATATGGTATTCTCTATAGATTCTTCGGTAGCGATTAGCACATGACAATAAAAAATACACATTATCAATGAACATCTAAAAAGCTATGGACCCCTCCTCAAAGCAATCCTGGCCGGGTTTATCTTGTGGATGGAGTCCACCCGACTGTATGCAACATACCTAAGTTAGGGAGTGACAGCGCCGAGCTCCCAGCGGGGTTCAGCCTACCTACCAGCCCGGGGGCTACCTACTTAGCCAAGCCCCAACCAAAAGCGCCAAAAAAAAAACCCTCCCTTGTCAACTCACAGCCTAAAGCCCGTTCATCTCCATCGTCTCCAACAACAGATCGTCCGTCCATGGTCTAATTCTCTTGTTCCCCTCCACACTGACTCAACACCATATTTTCTCCCTCCCTCTCTGACTGCCCCAATTTTCCTTCGCGAAACCCCTTCAGCTTTCATAGTCACTCGATCTTTTTAGAGACAGCCAGTTTTGGCCCTTGCCATTATCATCATGGCCAGCCTCCCATCGCAACACCCCACACTCTCTCTCCATCTCTCCGACGTCACCCTCACCCCGCTCATCACCTCGGCCTCGTCGCAATCCCACCTCGAATCTCTCACAGCTCTCACCTCCAGCGCCCTCTCCTCCCAGACCGCCGCCCAGCGCCTTGGTCTAGGACGCCCCCAGCGCCTTATGGTCGAGTATCCTGACCGCGGACCTATCGTCCTACACTCGTACCTTGATCCCCGCGACACCGTTGACACAACCACCAACAACGCTGCCGCGGCCACTTCTAGTCGCCCAGGTTCGGCGCCCGGGTCAAACCACGGCCCCGACTCTAGAGCACTTCGATCTGAACCAGCGTCGTCCCATGAGGATCCGCGCTCCGAGGATGCGGCTCCGCTGCTTGTGGGTGTAGTTGTCGCAGGATCCGCAGACGAGGCGAGAGAGGCCCGTCGAGCATCAGCAAGGCTAGAGCGCGTGGGAAGGGAGTTCCAAAAAGAATGGACTGCCGAGAATAGTCAAGAGCGTGCAAACGAGGACGGGCCAGAATGACCAGGCAAAAGAGACATGCTTATCGTTCAGATGGCATGACGAACTACATTTACGAAGCGATGTAATGCGACGCGATACCACGAAAGAATATGAAGAAGAAAAAAGGATGTAAGAGTGCATAGCAAAGGCGAGCTAAAAGCTTTGGCGTGTTGCGTTGTCATCTTGCTATGACCATCATGTTCAAATGATGCGATTGAGTTCATGACGTGTTAGACGAAGTAAAATGCCATAAGGATTTGACAGGACGTAAGACACATATATGCATGCAATGTCTTCGATTGAAACAGTTTGGAGGCGCGCGCATCAGCTTGATATTTGGAGTCATGACTTCAAGCGAACAAACCTTGTCTTGGCTACATATATGATAGGATCACATGGCAAGTAGATATCACGCAGCACAGCACAGTTCTTTGTTCTAAAAGATTTAATTTCATCTTGTAGTACGTCTAATTTGCTTGAAACCCACAAAACCTTGCTCCAAAACCTATCGTCATCACTTGCATAATCATTCTGCCCGGTCTGATGTTGTCCCGGTGTTTTTATTCTTATCCTTCGGTTTCTTTTTACTGGTCATTATCTTAGATCTAGATCATTTGCTGGAAGGCACGGTTGATGGGGGATCGGATGTTAGGGACATCCTTCCAGAAGTCAACAGTGGCAACGGCACGCTTGGCAATACCCTCTGGGGTGAACTCGAACTTCTGTTGTAGGGGTTAGTAATAAGTCCTATCACGTTTGAGTATACTTCAATGGAACTTGCCTTGTAGACATCCTTATAGGCACCGGAAGCACCGAACCGGTTGATGCCAAACTGCTCATGAGTGTAACGCTCCCAGCCCATGGTGCTCATGACCTCAATTGACAGAGAGGGAATGCCGTCGGGCAGGACAGATAGACGGTACTCCTTGTCCTGAAGGTCGAAGGCCTCAAAGCATGGCATGGATACGATACGAGCCTTGATGTTCTTGTTCTCCTCGAGGTACTTGGCGGCATCGACGGCAATGGAAACCTCGGAACCGGTGGCAACCAAGGTGATATCGGCACCCTCGACCTCATGTAGGACATAACCACCCTTGGCAGCCTTCTCAATGGTAGAGCCCTCGAGCTGGGGAAGGTTCTGGCGAGAGAGGGCAATGATGCTGGGAGTGTGCTTGGAGGTCAAGCAAACGTAGTAAGCACCGCTGGTCTCGTTACCGTCGGCAGGTCGCCAGACAAGGCAGTTGGGGAGAGCACGGAAGTGGGCAAGAGTCTCAATAGGCTGGTGAGTAGGGCCATCCTCACCAAGACCAATGGAGTCGTGGGTGGCAACCCAGATGGTGCGAACGCGAGAGAGTGCGGACAAACGAACAGAACCAGCAGCGTAAGAAACGAAGTTCAAGAAGGTACCGGAGTAGGGCAGGATGGTGCCGTAGGCGGCCAGACCGTTGAGGATGGCACCCATGCCGTGCTCACGAACACCGTATCGGACGTATCGGCCGGAGTAGTCACCGAGACCGGTGGACTTGGGCTGGAAGTCGACAGCCTCCTTCCATCGAGTCAGGTTGGAGCCAGTCAAATCGGCCGAACCACCGAAGAGCTCAGGAATGACGCTTTCAACCTTGCTGAGGACGGTCTCAGAGAGTTTTCGCGAGGCAATGGCGGGGTCGGAGGGGGTGTAGACGGGGAGGCTCTTCTCCCAGCCCTCGGGAAGCTCGCCAGACATTCGGCGGACAAGGTCAGCGTGCTCCTTGGGGTACTGTTCCTTGTACTTGGCGAGGAGCTGGTTCCACTCCTGCTCACGGGCGGCACCCTCTGAAGAACGCTTGCCGTAAAAGTCATAGACCTCCTGGGGAACGGCGAAACTCTCGTCGGGGTTGAAGCCAAACTTCTCCTTGAGCTGTTTGATGTCGTCGGCCTTGAGGGGAGAGCCGTGGACACCGTGGGTACCCTGGTTCTTGGAACCGAAACCAATGGTGGTCCTGAGCTGGATGAGAGTAGGCTTGTCAGTGACGGACTGTGCCTCCTTGATGGCAGCCTCAATGGCAGCGAGGTCGTGATCACCGTCATCGACCTTAAGGACGTGCCATCCGTAGGCCTCATATCGCTTGGGGACATCTTCAGTGAAGGCAACAGCGGTGTCGCCGTCAATAGTGATCTTGTTGTCGTCCCAGATGGCAATGAGGTTGCCAAGTTGGAGGTGACCAGCCAGAGAGCAGGCCTCGCTGGAGACACCCTCCATCAAGCAGCCATCGCCGAGGAAAGTGTAGGTGTAGTTGTTAACAAGAGGGAATCCATCCTTGTTGAAGACAGCTCCAGTGTGAGCCTGGGCAATGGCCAGACCAACGGCGTTCGAGATACCCTGACCGAGAGGGCCAGTGGTGACCTCAATGCCGGGAGTGTCGTGAGCCTCGGGGTGACCGGGAGTGCGGCTGTCAACGGACTGTAGAAAAGTGTGAGCAGATTGGCTAGATCGAGAGACTGGGGCACATACTCGGAAAGCCTTCAGGTCATCCATGCTCAGATCATAACCGAAAAGGTGGAGGAGAGCATACTGAAGCATGCAGCCGTGTCCGTTGCTGAGGCGCAGAGATGGTCAGTCATGGGCGCATTCGAAACACCAATCAACGCGAAAACTTACGAGAGGACAAAGCGGTCACGGTTCAACCAGTCGGGGTTCTTAGGGTTGAAGTTGAGGAACTTGTTGAACAGGACGTGGGCAACTGGGGCCATTCCCCTGTGACGACAATGTCAGCATGATGTTCTCATCGCTCAGCTCATTGCAGGTTGAAAGGACTCACATAGGAGCACCAGGGTGTCCCGAGTTGCTGTGAGCGGTCGCATCGGCCTGTTGAGGAGCTTGTTAGCATTCATCGTTCGTCCTGGCGATACAAGGCGAGGCATTGCAGAGCTATCGGGTTCAACGTAACACAGAGGGCACGGGCTACTATCAGGAGACCAAATAATGATGCTCTCTGCGATGCCCTCATCTCATTACATTGTTGCACGTCTCGTTTCTCATCTCTCGTGGCAAGAAATGGCGGGGCAGCGGTAGCGGGGTAAAAAGCCAATTCAGTTGCTCAGAGCTCAGCGAGAGAAAAGAGAGCAAAGCAAAGAGAGGGGGAGCTTACCGCAAGGACGCGGATGGTGTTGATGGCCTTCTGGTCAATCTCGCCGTAACCCATTTTGACAGATGTTTACGAGTATTTGGTTTTATGGAGGAGAAAGAAAGAAAGAAAGGAGGGGAGAAGGAGAAAAAAAGAAGAAGGAGAAGATGAGGTAGGTTGAGGTAGAATGACGGAAAGATAAACGGAGCAGTTAAGGTACCTTGCCTCACATCTGACGTCTACCTACGACGCTCTACGCTCTAGGGTGGAGGGGTCGTGTCATGGATGAATTGTTTAGCGGTCCCCAGTTTTTTCTGCCAGCCTTGGGAGAAAATTCCACTGGGCGATATCCCGCGAGGGTGTTGCTATGGATGATACGAAAAGAGGTTCAATACACTGCGGTCTTACGCTCTGAGGTGAGGTGATGAACAACAATACAATTGTTCTCAATTTTCTTCCTTCCTTTCTTCCTTCTTCTTTCTAACCCAATGTTGGGGGTTGGTGAGGCTGCTCATGGCGACTGCCCCTCATGATGGAGGTGAGGTGCGATGTCCACCTTGCATTTGTCGGCCGAAGGTCTCCCAGTAACAGTCCAAGACCTCAGGGGTTTCAAAGGAGGTACTTGAAATCCAATAGTCACTCGTATGAATGCATGTGCTTGCTAACTTATGCCAGCCACCCTAAAAGGGTAAGCCGCCATCCTCACCTTGAGAAACCTCACCCAAACTCAGATTCAAGCTCACCAAATACAGGGCGTCCGCCGCTCCCTCCGTCGTCGCCCCGAGACGAGGTCAGTGTGGCCGGCGACGCGCCGAGTGGAGCTTCCGGTGGGGGAGTAGTTTTGGACTGCAGGGGAGTAAAGGTTGCCCCTCCTTGCTCAACTTGGCTTCTCTCATGAGAAGTGTTGTGTCGTGATTGAGGCTTGGCTGGATAACGAATACCAGGTACCTACCTAGATAATGCAATTGGATTTAGTAAAGTCTGAGGTCCTCCTTTCGACAAATCCATCCATACCTAATAAGTAACAGTCTACGTGCTCATTAATTTGGCTCCCAGCATCTTCGTTGATCTTTGGGGCCCTCTCTTGTGGATCCTATTTCATCAGCATGAATTTGCTTGGATCTCCATTAGAACGGCATTTGGCAGCAAATTGTCACTGATATGACGTCGACTTGGCCACATCGTCATTGCTTGAAAGATTCTCAAGTTAAGCCGTGCAGTGCTGCTTTGCTGTAAACTCTTGGCCTCGACATCAAAATTTTATCCTTTCAGCCATAGTGGTGTTAATAAACACCATATGATTCCACTCCCAGCTATTTCCCTCAATCCAAAATTGCAATAGCTCCCGCGTTTCGTCCTCGTCTAATCAAATTAACCGGCCACGTTGAAATAGGCAAAAGGACAACGAAACTCGAGCGAGGCTGGATTGCATTGAATTGGTACGCCTAAAAACAAACCCCCACGAGGGGCAACTCCGGCTGCTCCTGTTGAGTCAGATACCTTGCCGTATTCCTTGTGCTTTAACACAGGCGCGGTTATTGCACTGGAAGGATCAGAATTCACGATGGGCTGCATACCTCCTACATAGGTTCACAGTTGGTTGAGTGAGCTAGTGACATCTCAGCGTTGACGCTCCCTTTGAGAGAAACCGATGGGGAGCGATATTCGGAGTCTCGGAGACGAGACAACACAGCCCAACAGCCAAACCTGTCTCTGTAAGGTGTGGTAGATGTAGCACTTTCAAACCCAACAAGGTAAAGGATGAACTATATCCGTGTTTATCAATGATGCCGTAACTGCTGATGAATGATATGATATTTCTATGTAAGACTTTTAAGCCCCTCGAGCAAAACTTAATGGCCGCCTGACAGGCATGACTAACTTTTACGACACCCAGAATGTGATGAGATGATTTTCACGAGATTGATTGTTAACATGATGCGTGCCATTACTCACTCTGACTTACATCCAGCCGTTCCATCCATTAACTCTAGGGCACCCTCGATCCAAAAGTGGGGGTTTCGATTTCGTCGGTGAAATATGTCCGGTCTTTTTTTCTCAGTATCAACCACCACCAACCGACGATATCGACAAGACTGACAACCTAGGATACAGCCAATGATCTACGTTTAGCACCAAAATAGAGAAATGGTCAAGAAAACGGGCCCCTCCAAAAGGACTGCTCCCTCAAAGCCAAGTTCGAGTTCAAAGCAGAGCACCAAGAAATTAACCGCTTTGCAAGAAGCCCCCTCTTCGCCAGGCCTTCAAAGCGAAGAGCAGCAGCAGCGTCTTCTCAATATCTTCTCAAGTGCTTTCAACGATGTGCTTATATCGAATCATTTGTCGAGGCTACTCCAGGAAATAAAGGCAGCTTTGTTCAATCGAGAATTTGCCATTGCTTTTGGGAGGGAGGACTATCTTGAAGCCTATGCTGCTCGATGGAGCCCCACACGAGCCCTGTGCTATGCTACTGTCTTTCTGAGTATCAAGAGCCACCTTGATGGGATTCTGATTCCTAACAAGGAGGTAAAGGACAAAGAATTACATCTTACTGAGGTGGCTTCGTTATCAGATCTACAGATAGCGGACTCGACCCAGAAGACTCAACCGGCCGGGGGAGAATCCATTCAGGATCTCAAAATTGACAGTACTTCTTCTCGACGAACTTCTTTTCTCCAAATGCTATCTATTGGGGGCTGTGCGGCTGAGCACATTGCCTTTGCGTCCTATCTCCAAACTACTGCCATCAGTGGCCGCCTGACACTCCTCGATTCTGGTCCCTGGGCGAGAGTCATCTCTCTCCTTGACTCCAGTGCCACCAATCCGCCGCCGATTTCAAAATATGCCTCTGCAGCCCGTCAAGCTGCCAATCAACCAATGCTTGAGAAAGGCCAACTTGCCCTCGATGTGGTTCAGCGGGATGTCCTGGACCTAGACATGGATTCCCTTTCAGCTCAATGTTCCCACGGCAAGGTTCCCATTGTATTGACTCTACTATTCACTCTCAATGAACTTTACACAACGGCCGGCATCGGCAAGACGACCAGGTTTCTCAAGAACCTCGGGCAGGTCCTGGCATCCGAGAGCCTGGTTCTCGTCGTGGACAGTCCAGGGAGCTACTCTGAAGCAGCCCTTGGTAAAGAGAAGAAGAAATACCCTATGCAGTGGCTGATCGACCACACTCTCCTGGAAACTGATACGCCTGGGTACTCTTGGGAAAAGCTACAGTCGGACGAGTCCATCTGGTTTCGTCTACCAGAAGGGTTATCATATCCGATCCCACTTGAGAACATGCGCTATCAGATGCACTTGTACCGCCTGCAAAAGCCATGATTAAGAATATTATTTCGCGAAACATCTTGATATCTAAGGGCCGTGTTGTCTATGCCTGTATTACCTATGGATCGATCGTTTGCGTTGCTTCTTTGGTGATGAGATCTATCATGCCCATACCATCTTCTTGAGGGAGTGTCCCAGCTGCTCTAATAATCCCGTGTTCTTCTTGGCCTCCTCAAGAGAAATTATGTGGCCTGTCTCAATAAGGCCTTTTCGATCTTCGCCTGGGTGCTCCAATTGTCTTTCTAGCGCCAATCGCTCGACATCGCCACAGATGGTGGAAACCTGCTGGGTCTCCGTTTGCTTCGGGCCGTCATCACCTACGAGAGCAACAGATGAGTCCACGTTTGTTGCCTTAAATACAAGGCGGCGAACACTGGGCGATGGCGATGATGAAGATTTGCTGGTGAGAAAAGTCGCAAAAGTGGCAGGAATTCCGCCATCTTTCTGTTCGCCGGGGTTCCCCTTGCCTGCCATTTCACCACGGCTTGAGAAGGTTCGTGTGTTGGTGCGACGAATGTCACTCTTGCCGGGACTATATGCCACCACAAACCCGGCGTTCTTGATCTCATCAACCTGCGAGAGAGAAATGGTTGAGGTGATATAAGTGCCGTATTTGATACCCGTGATGCTATCGAGTTCCACACGCTCAAAAGAGGATACCTTGTCGGACTTCCAGTCAAAGCGGCATGAATAGAGAGCTGCGTCTGTCAAAAGGAGAACAACTTCTTCTAGTGGCCATGACTTTATGGCGTCGGGAGTGGTAGGGCTCAAGAGCACCCATCCGCCGTGAAACTCTTCCTTCTCGTCGGCTATCACTCGCTTCTGACAAAGTTCGACAGCCAGTTCTCTCATCTTAGTGACAGACACCGCTGGATCCTTTGTCATCATGTCGCTCTCGAACTCTTCAAAGATCTTGGCCGTTACGTTTCCGAGGAGAAAATCAATCGCTGCTTGACTGAAGTAGTCATTGACCATGCTGACTGTGTTAGCAAGAGGTTCAGTCATCAAGCGATGAAACTTCGAATACATACCCGCTGTAGTATCGAGCGATCCCGAGACCCAAATCATTCAAAGCCCCGCGATAATCTCTCTTTCGTGTTCTTGTATAGTCGCCTTTCATGGCCGCTGTGGACGCATACTGTTTTGACACAGCATCACCGTTATCCGCCCAGAGAGTGTTAAACCAAGCAGTCGCTTGATCGGTTTGTGCACTCATGTCGAAGCCTTCCTCCTTGAGCTGAACTTCCAGCATGTGCTTTGCAAACGAGCTCTGGCAGACGTTGGTTCGGTCAAGGCAATCCATACAGTTGATTCGGAAGACGCCTTGCTGCCAACTCAACTTATCACCCTCCTTCTGAACAGTGCTGCCAAAGCCTTCAATCTTGTCCCTTAGTTGATCTAGCAACCTACTGACGTTCTCAAATTTCATGCCTCGACAGGCCGCATGAAAATCAAACCACTCGAAGGGTATCCTCTGATCTTGGCCTTGATCTTTGTTGATTTCTTCTATAGCTGTCTCGTATGCAGAACCAATAATGGACTCGACTCCATGTTTTTCGACGAGATTGACTATTTGAAGTTGGCCGTAATTCTTGGAAAGACTTTCAAAATGTCGACGACACGCAGCTTGATTGGCCTCCTCGGAATGTTGTCGAATAGGGGTTGGCTTGAAAGCATATGGTGACTGTGTGAAGAAGAGAGGAATACTGCCTCTGATTTGCAAAAAGGAGTAGACTTTTGAAGAAGGGTCCCATGTTGGCGTGGAGAGAAGCTGCTCGGTTTCAACCATGTTCGCAACGAAACCGTCTTGATCAATACCACGACGCAGATACCTTAGGCCAGCTCGTTTGGTGGATCTGCGGGAAATCACGGTAATGAGATACTTTTTCTCCGATGGACGAAGATCAATAGACGCTCTAGAACTTGCAACCGGCGGAGAGCCTGGCAGCTCTCTTGAACATGAGAGGTTGGAAAGTTCAACAGACTCGTTGCCTGTGTCATCGCGTTGCGGAGGCTCACTGTCAACGATAAAGGTCCTCTGCCCGACGAAGCCTTGGATCAGAGGCAATGCTAGGCAATCTTGTCCGCTTGACAAGAAAGGCTTCAGAAGATGGCGGTTCCAAAAAAAGGCCTCATCGGCCTGGTCGTGGAGAGGAGTCTCATTATTCGGGGGTATTGATCCATCCCTGAGAGAACGAGTAAGATCAACGTCATAAGAGAAGTAAAAACTCCGTGATGTACCGAAGAGGACATAAGCGGTTCGCAAGAGTTTGGGTAACAGTTCAGGTTCTTTGGACACGGCTTTATCAGATCCCTCTTGTGTCTCGCTTGGGGATGTCTCAGTTGCATGAGCATTTGTTTCTGGGACACTTGGTGAATTGCTCAGACCCATGTTTCTCTTCTGATCCAAAGTCCAGCCACTTCGACTAAACCAACGTTGTGCGAACCGTCCATAGCTGCCTCTTCTGCGAATGACATCTTCAGCAACGCGACTCCTGGATCCTGGCCTCGCGTCTTTGTCCTCAATTACAGCATCTTCCACTTCGTCGGATGTTCTCGAAGGCAGCTCGACTTCCTCGTCGCTGCTGTCACTCTCGTTCCCAGAGTCTCTCGCTTGGAAGGACAGGTGATTTGAGGTCCTCCTTACAGATTCTTCGGCGCCGGTCTTGGATGTGCATGGCGTGAGGGCAACTTCAGTCACGACGTAGATGGGATTGCCACAGATCTGTGCGACCTGTTGGCGCCGCGTAATAGTAACAAGATAGTTTAGTTTCGAGATGGTGATCAGACCTAGAGTCGTCGAGTCCGTCAGTCTCAAGTCTTACATGTAATAAGCGCGGGGCCACAAGATGTCATACCAATCACTCCGAAAGCTTCAAAAGACGAATCTTGCTTGTAATCGCCAGGGATATGTTCACGCGGAACATGAGAAATTGTCGCTTCGCCATACTTGACTCGAACTGGCTGAAAGGGCCGCTGTCCCTTGGAAGATAGAGGCTGGATTACAAGCCCATCTATCGCTGCGCAGATGAGGAGCTTGCGAGCGATGGCTGGCATGGTGCGGGGGCACGTAAGTCTTTATCAGCGACGCTTGATAGGCATTCAGAGGCAAATACAGGGGAACAAGGGCAAGAGATTGACGATCCAACGAGTCTTTTCCGTAGAAGAGACGAGATTGTTATGGACAGCTGCAGAAGGAGCCAGGGCAAGCTGAAGCTCAGCTAAGATAAAATCGGGCGACTGCCCGCCCGCGCCAAAAGTCAGATCCAGCTAGTATGACCGCATCAATTCACTCACTTTTAGTGGTGGAGACGTCATAGCTTGGCACTTTACTGCAGCCTTTATAGCATAGCGCAAAATAGCCGCCGACATCGCATTCGCGTTTGAAAACTACCTGACTATTTCGACATATCCACTTTGGCTCGTTTTCGTATTTTGCTTTCGTCAAGACAGTTGATGATATTACTATTTTACCCATAAGGCCTCAATTTCATACACCAATTATTGCACCAGATAACCCCCGAAACATTAAGAATTCGGAAACAGACCTAAGCAGCAACAATCAGTCACTCAAGACTAACTGCCCACCAACGAAAATGTTTCAATCTTTGGCTTTCCTCCTCGTCGTGGGGTATCTTAGATAGCGAGGCGCTCGACCTTGTCGCGCATAGCTCGGATCTGGCCGGCGAGCTCGCTGGCGTCGTTGCTGGTGATGCTGGCGGCGATGACAGCACGGCTGACACCGCAAGCGCGGCCGAGGTGCATCTTGCTGCTGACGTAGACGTAAGGAACTATCAAGCACAGGTTAGCAATCAACTCCAGGATCGCATCTCAGTATCCAACTCCACTTACCGTTCTTGTCTTCGCAGAGGAGGGGGAGGTGGAGGAGAATGGCGAGAGGCTGAGTGTCAGCAGCGAGGATGACGAGCTCAGAAACACCACGGTTCAGGGTCTTGGTGGCTTCGTTGGCCTAGTGGAAGAGTCAGCAATCACAAGCATCATAAGGATGAAGACGGTGTTACTCACACCCTTCTTCAGCTGGCGGGCATCTGTGGGAAGCGGATTAGCGAACTAGTCTTGGTTAGGCAGCGTTGAAGAGAACTTACGCTGAGAAGACTGAACGAGATCGAGAAGCTCCTGTTCGAGCTTCTGATCGGCAAGGGGCCAGGCTGTGGACAAATTAGTTGGGTGATCGTGGCATAGCTGCGAGAGAATGGATCATACCAGCACTCTCAGACATTATGAAAGATTAAACCGAGGTTTTTGAGGAAAGCTTCTAATGGCGGAGTCAGTCATCGGCCCTTGGTGAGTTGGTCGAGATTCATGAGCGGCAAGATCGGACGTACGAGATGGTATGGAATTCAGGGTTCCTTGCGTTGGCTCGCCCTGAGGACTGAAAAGCGACGTTATGGAAGGTGGTTGGCGATGTATCGACAGAGTCAACAGGAAAGGGAAAAGAAAAAAAAAAAAGAGGGAAGTTGATGCGGCGGAAAAATTCACATGTGGCGCCGAGCCTTGTGTGGCTAAATTCTGCGAGGCTGTGCTAGTCCCACTTCTCCTGTTTCGAATCGACCAGCCAGCAACCCGTTTGTCTGGTCCATCTTTTATCCGAAACACTGGCAGCCCCGTGTTCTCCCTCTCAGCACAGTACAGCAAAACCTGCCACCAACCAGACGCCAACCTGGAATGAGACCTTAACAAGCACACTTTCACCTCGACATCGTCGTCTCCAAACCAAAGCAAACGATCCCGTTATCCAACAACTTCATCTCCCGACAACTCGACGCACTTTCTGTCTCTTTAACACGATCCTGTACGATTGATATCTGCTTCGTTTCGCGTAAACAACCGGCAACATGGTCAGCGAACTCTGGTACGTGCTTGCGCGCCTCCTTGCCCATCATCATCGAGCTCCCTACGCATCAACGGAAGCTCCAAGCATCGTCCAGCAACGCGATAATCCATCGAAATACCCTTGCACTACATCTCTCTTGTTGATTGAAGCTAACATGCGTGTCTCTGCAGCCCCGTTTACTCGGTCAGTCCTCCACGTCATCTGTACCGTCAACGTCACCTTGCGACGCCTGGACCTCTATCGTGAGGCGGTCGACGATGTCGATTCAATGTCGAACCCCACATCGCTAACAATTATCTAGCCCTTCTTCGGTGCTATGGGCTGCACCTGCGCCATTGTCTTCACCTGCCTTGGCGCTTCTTACGGTACCGCCAAGTCCGGTGTTGGTATCGCTGCCATGGGTGTCCTCCGCCCCGATCTGATCGTGAAGAGTACGCAACCCTCCAGAAACGAAATTCTTGAGTTATACGATGCTAACTCTTCTAGACATTGTTCCTGTCATTATGGCTGGTATCATTGGTATTTACGGTCTCGTCGTCTCAGTCCTTATCTCCGATGGTCTGAAGCAGGACCTTCCCCTGTTCACCAGCTTCATTCAGTTCGGTGCTGGTCTCTCCGTCGGTCTTGCTGGTCTTGCTGCCGGCTTCGCCATTGGTATTGTTGGTGATGCTGGTGTCCGAGGAACTGCTCAGCAGCCCCGTCTCTTCGTCGGCATGATTCTGATTCTCATTTTCGCTGAAGTCTTGGGTTGGTATTTCTTAAGTAAATCGCTTACAGCTCGCTAATCCTTGATAGGTCTTTACGGACTCATTGTTGCCCTGCTGATGAACTCCAAGGCCAACGTTGACGCAATCTGCTAAAGAGCTGACGCTTAAGCACCGTTAGCACCGCTTGCTTCAGAGACAGCTTGACAAGATTGCACTCAACCACACGAGCTGCTCTCGGGCATGGCAGAAATGAATGAAATCACAAATGGCGTTACAACTTTCCCTGCTCCCTTGTCCTGAATAAGGACGGTGCCAAAAGGGATTGGAGATGTGGGCGCAGGGTTGGACGTGGTCTTATATCTGTCCCATTTGCGTACGTACATCGGATAATGGAATCGAGCTTTTGTTATGTTTTTTGTTGGAAGGGAAGAGGGGCCGGGATGAAACAGGAGGATGGTTTATGTACAATACTGTCAACACGCGTGTTATTCTCTGGGTGGCTTCTCATCATAGACGGTGAAGAGAACTCGAGCACTTGGTGTATGTATGCTATTGCTTATTGTTTCCTGCACTGGAACCTCATTGTAGGCCCTGAGTATATCGCCTTACGTCAATTGAAACAGGAGTCACACTCGACATATCTATCAATCGAGAAGCCAACAGATGATAGCAGCGTAAGGGCATGTGTTCATCCGGGAAATACCACGAGGCTAGCGTAGGAACAATCTTGTTAAGAATGTATGAATAGTACCTTACTCTAGTATAAAACACTTGCTTGATAGCAAGTATATATACACAGGCAAGTTGGAAAAATTACAACGGTCTAAGAACCCCTCCCGAACAGATCTACACCTCTGACAAAATAATATCTAGCTTTCCTGATCACCTTCTTCATATTACGTCTCTTCATCTCTTCGTGTGGAGGCTTCCCCCTTTTAGTCTCCGATGCATGATACCTGCTTTTTGTTCCCATGTACACATACCCACTGACCGAAACACCTATAGTGGCATCAAGGGCCACTGAATAAGAAGACCGGAAGTCCCTCAAGACAGAATGAGCTTGGATGGCTCCTGAGTGATTGGCCTCATCAATTCTTTAAATAACGTACTAGAGACGAGTTAGAATCAACTCTTGAGTGACACAAGTTTTTGAGGAGACTTACAGGAATGAAAAGATAAGGAACACGTCGCTCATACTCGAGCCAAGCTTCACCATACTTGCGACGGCATCGGCTGATATCTCGGGAAGCACGGTGAGCGATCATGCAGCAGAAGAAGACTGGGTAGAACCAAGGGAAGGGGCTCTCAAAGCCAGTAATCAAGCCCCAAGAGACAGCAAACCACACATCGGCAGTGTAGTGAATCTTGCGGGCAAGGCCATACCAACCATCAACAAGGATAGTTCCCTGAGGGCTGACAATGGTCTTGGGGTTGTGAATGGTTTGCCATGGGACCTGGGGAAAGGTTTTGCGCAGGACCAATTTGCCCTTCTCCATGGCACGGAAGCGGTTCTTCTGGCTGTTGCAGCTGTCCCAAACCCAGTACCAGAAGAGGTAGCCAACGTACATAGCAGCAAGGATGCCACGATTCCAGCGGTACACATCAGGGTGGTGGTTAGCCAGGTAGATAGTGCAGTGGCAGTAGGAGAGAGGAACACCAGCCAGGTTCCAGAAGATGAGCATGAAACCCCACTTCTCATAGTACATATCCCATGTGGTGATAATGAGCTCCTCTCCCTTGGCACAGGCGTTGGCGTAGAGGAAGTGAGCCATGACGAGGAAGCAGACCTCACCAGAGACGTAGCCGTACAACTCGTACTGGCGAGCGGCGGTACCAAGACTGAGGATGAGGAGGATGTACCAAGGCATGCGAACCTCGAAGAACATCTTGAAGTCAAGGATGCCGAACATGCGAGGGTTCAACTCGGCGCCCATGAAGAAGTCATAGATGGGGTAGCCAGTCATACGGTGCTGCTTGCCGCGCCAGAGGGCAGAGAAGTAGGCGACAAAGCTAACAAGGAAGCCACTGAGGATGGCAACAGACAGCAGAGGGCCAAACTCATCAATGGCATTGTACAGAGGCCAGAGACCGGAGAAGTGTAGGCCGGCAAGACAAGCAAGAGTAGTGTAGAGACTCCAGTAGGCGTTGCAGTAGTAGGGTAACTGCTTGCCACCCTCGTGAGGAAGAGGCTTGCCATAACCCCAAACACCGGGGAGGACGCAGTAGAAAGTACCCTCAACAATGAGGTAAGACCAATACCAGGCCCAGACCTGGAGACGGGGGAATGCACCAGTATAGACCAGGTTGACAAGATGGGCGCCAAACTCACCCCAGGATTCACCCTCGGCGCGGGAGGGGAACTTGCCATCGTAGTAAGTGGCACCAATCCACATATACCACATGAGAACAGGGAAGAGTGTCATCATAGCGGCTGTGCCGATAGAACCGCCAAATTCGAACTCTCCAGAGTAGTCGATCTTGGGATCCTGGCCAGGTTTCCAGCCGTCAACGACATGAGGATCTTGAGGGACGCCCTCGGTCTTCTCCATGACTGCCTTGACAGGGACAGCACCAGAGACGTCGTTGGATGAAGTGTGTCCATTATTGGCATGACCATTCGAAACATCACCATTTGGGTGACCATTGGCATGGCCGTTGGTCTTACCGTTGGCGGCTCTGTTAACAGCTCCCATGTTGTCGGAATCTGTCTCCTCGTCAAGCTCTTCGGTGAATCTGGCGGTGCGTCGACGAGTAGGTCGCGAGAAGCCTTCAGCAGTAGAATTGGTGTCGGTCTCTGCGTCTGAGAGAGGCTGAGAAGTTTGACGGCGGTTTGAACGTGAACGGCGGATAGGGGTCTCAACCATGCCCTCGAAGAGTTCCTTCTTCCTGAAGATACCGAGTTAGTCAGTACATCATGTGTAAAGATTGGAAGAACATGTCATGAGAAGGAAACGAACCTAGGCGTTTGTCGTAGAGAATATCTTGACGACATTTTGAGCGAGGGGCACCCAAGGGCCTTTATATGCTGTCGAGGGGAACGGAGGATGGACCAGGAAAGCGACTAAGAAGCAAGAGCCAAGTTTTGAGAGCCTGAACCGACAATCAGGCTCTGATCTGAGACTGTGCTCTGTCCCACAGTGCGCACAGCAGCAGAGACAAGAGAGAGGGTCCTGTCAAGGCAAAAGAAGCAATTGGACGCCTCAATTGCACTTTGAGAGGTCAGAGATGTAGATGTGCGCCCCTCAGAGAAGACACGGCAGAAAGCAAACAAAGTGACAGGGGGCCAAGAAAGACAAGGACAAGCGAGCGGGAACGGCGTCTTGGGATCGAAATACTAGGGCATTGAATAGAAATGCCCAATTGGGAAGACAGTATCCGTTGTAGGGTTGATGATGATATCAAGATGCTCCTTTCAAGACAGTCAAGAAAAAATTAAGGGAAAACACCCAAACAATGCATAGAGAGAAAGTTGGCGGAGGGGGGCGTGTTGCCGAACAAAGTACGGAGGTACACCTATGCACCTAAACTTGCAATTCTCGTGATGGAGAATCCGAATAAGAAAACGTGTTGTACTATTGGCGCGCTGCGGTTGGCCGTTCGAAGTAATCTCCCTCAGGGGATCCAGCCTATCAGTGTGAGGCACAGACAGGCGATCCATGCATTAGGAAATTGAGGTACCTACACTTCTGCAGCATCCTTCTTAACCGATCAGGTACTCTGGCCCTTCTGCCCCAGATAATTCCATGGGCCAATCATCAACATCGGGCTAATGCACGATTCGTATAGCGGTTTGACAGGGGTCGGCCTGCGATTTTTCCGTCTCGCGTCTGTCATGATCCCCAGATAATGCGTCAGTCTTCATCTTTGAGCCTCATCGCTCGCTTGTATCGCCCTAAACGCACTTACACGCTGACAAGAGTGACAAGGGTCTGCTATACGAATCGTGCATGAAGCTAAGCCCCGAGTTTCCCAACGGCAATCGCAATCCATACTTATACCTTGAAACATCAACCTCCTCCACCATCTTGGCTGACTTTTCTACTCGGTATCGTAATATTGTCCGTTTCCCGATCTTGATACTACTCAATTGGGGGGTTAATCCTGCTCTTCGGGTGCAACCCTGTGCTCGGGAAGCCAAAGACGGCTTCATCGCTGCCGTCTGAGCCATCTAAATCCTTGCCAACGGCTCCTCTGCCGTCAAACTTGGGCGTGATATTCTTAAGGCGTAGCTCCTTGTGGATATCCACGAGGCCTTTTGGCTTATCCCATATTCATAGCTTGGTTAATCGTGACCCAAATTTCTCCTTGACGCTGTCATATTACCTGATCGAATGTGGTTCTTCCTTGTCCCGCTACCCCATCTCAGACGAGACTTGCATCCTTTCCATTACGACTGGGCACCTGAACTTCTTCTCACCTCTCCTAGCCAGTCAAGATGAGCGACAAAGTGTTAGCTACACTGTGAGAGTTTGAGTTCGGCTCCGTATCGACGAGTGTTGCTTTGATTCTTTCTCGTTCAGCTTGATCCCTGCCACGGAAAGCCTACCCTCCAACCTATTTTCGACCTCACTTAAGTTCTTCAAGAAGTCACTCAAGCTTCTCAGAAGGATGACCTCCTCTTTTTAGTTACCCCTCACGCATCGTCTACTTGATTCCACAACTCTCCTTGCCTCCCATCCCTTACCCCATCTGGGTGGCATGCCCGCTCCTTCATCGTTTTCCCGTTGACAGTATGCGCAATGGTCACTACAATGCTCTCTTGCCAGTCCATGAACCTAGGTAGACGGCCGTATAGACAATATCTGGCGTTTCCCTCGGGCCATCTCTCGTGTCTTACTGCCACCTTAATCCCACATCCAACTGCCAGCCTCCTTTTGCTTTGCGTCAACATTTCCCGAGTTAATCTTCGCCTAATTGAGTAAGGTAGTAGGTAGGCTTCCCAAGAACAAAGCTTGTGAATACTGTACAACCTGGTTTACTTGCTTGGCTCTCTCAACTTCTTATTCGCTCCGTCACTCCCATCGTGGCACCGTCTACCTTTACTTCTCCCTCTATGGACCCCTCTCTTACCAAGAAGTGCTGTACATCGTCAGCCATTTCTATACACCCCTGTAAAGCCTTTTTCCATTGGCGTGTGTAAACTGAGGGCGTGGCGGCTTGGCTGGGATTCTTACGGATGAACTTGATAGTCTTGGACCAGGTGTACCAGGGCCTACCGATCAGACTCCTTCATTATCACCTTCCCAATTTCAAGTCCAACGGGTATTTTTGTATCTCGAAGAGCAGTACGTGATAGATCTGCCCCATGTTCGACCACATTGCTGTCCCTAAAGTCACATCGAAGCCCCTTCCACCAACATCCTCCCGGCCAGGGCGTCTATTATGCAGTGAGTTTGGTAACTCGCCCAACAATAGAACTCAAGCTTCAGGTCTATTATTGTACTTTTCTCTGGGCATGATTGGAGCCGCGTTGATCTGCTCGCAACACTTTCAGCGTTTGGCCGTAGAAGGTAGCAGCCTGGTCCCGCGCTCATATTCCGGTCACTGCGACACTGCAATGTTTTCACTCACCTTGGCCTTGTACATGAAGCGCATACATATACTTGAATGAGATAATTTCCATCACAAATTCTCTCGAGAGTCGTATCTATCTATTCGCTTTTCTGTGGCAGTTAAATTGCACGTTGCATTATGGCCCGAGCTTCACCACTGGACTGAGCACTGGTGAAGTCCTCGCAAGCCATTTATTGTTGATAGACGATATATAGACCCTTGATATGGCCAATCTCGAGAGCAAGGAAACAAACAGTTGCTTGTCTAAACTCTAGATGTTTATACAGTACCATTGATTATACCCGCTAGGTGTTGCATTGGATCTTATACCATTCCATAAGAGCCATATCATTTCACAGGGTGATTAATAAGTCATCATCTTTACTACTTAATGGAGAGCTCTATGAGCAATCTTATGCCATGTAAATTATACACGTGCATGGTTCTTGGTTCTCCTGTGTCTTGTGTGAGCAGGAGAATATGAGGGTGTGTTCTAGCTCGTCGTTTATATGCAGCAAAAAGCGGCCTAGGGAATATAGAAAAACATCTAAATTCCTAGGAGACTTTCCGGGAAATGGAGGTGCACGAGCGCTGCACAGATACGGCGCGGAATGGCAGTCAAAGTCACACATATCATCACGGAAAGTGAAGCGTAAAAGTAGATGTCAACAGTGTTTATTAGGAGTATCAATTAGGATCTCCCCTTATCCGTCCAAGCCGCAACTTTGGGGTATCATATTCTCATCATCTCATGCTCATCGTGCTCCACTAGTCTCAATATCGCAGTTGTTAATTTACTCGCGACGCTCAGCCTCGGCCTGCTTCTGGAGGTCGTGCTCAACACCACGCTGGCGAGTCTTGCCTTCAGCACGCATCTCATCATAGTGAGCCTCCTGCTCCTTGTTCCCGGTGAGATTGGAGACAGCGCCACCAAGAGTGCCCTGGACACGGTCGCCAATGCCAGTGCCGAGGTCGCTGAGTTGACCCTTGGCCTCCTGGTTTCGGCCCTCAAGGTTCTGCTCGCGGCCGGACTGCTTCAGGGACTATCACATATGTTAGCATAATTCATGGGCTTCGATTGATTAGCTGAGCTTACCTCGCTGCCAATGAGTCCACCAACGGCCTCCTTGGCGGAGCCAGCGGTTTGGTTCCAAGAACCCTCAGTACGGTTGGGGTCATCCTTGGCGGCGGCACCGGATCCAGAGAGGGTAGCACCAGGAAGCTTAGCGGTAGCGTGGGAGGCATCGTGCTCGGCCTCGGCCTTCTGCTTCTTGAGGTCTCCGGCAGCCTGGTCGCTGCTGTTGCCAGTAAGGTTGCCAATAGCGTTCTGGACAGCACCAGAGGCCGAGTCCACGTAGGACTTGAGGGTGGAAGACTGGTTGTCAGACATGATGATGTTGTTGAGTTTGAAGGTTTTGATTTGGTTGTGCGTTCAGGCTAAGGGGTTGAAAGGGTTGATAGTGTTGGTAGTGTTGAGGATTCAAGGTGGTTGATGATGGAAAAGAAGAAATTGACCTTGAGCGGGAGAAGAGGGGAGCTTTATAGTAGCTTGCAGGAAGTCTATCACGAAGGAGCAAACCGATCACCAAGGCAGATGCGATGATTCAATGATGTCATTCTTTAGGGAATGCAGCGACGCGCTGCGTGTAATGGAAGGTGGCGGACCGCCGCTTATGACGTCAGTGAAGGAAGGCACCAGACGCAAACAATTCAACAAAGCGCCAGGAAGGTGTGTTCCACGTTTAGAAGTGGATGAGTAACGTAATAATATTGGATCAACATCACTTGATGTCTTTGAAGGCGTCGGGATCGAGATTTGAGCCAACGCCCATTTTGGATTCACGAGGGTTTTCTTGGTGATGCATGTGATGATGATCAACATCCATTACAAGACGTCGACTCTTTATCCCACAAGATTCATAAGGCTCCAGAGCACTCATATTAGACTATAATTTCAGTAAATCACGATGAATTAATAGACAAATATCAGTCTAAAGGGAGGGGGGTTGAATATTTGCTGCTGGAGTATACATCTAGTGATGTCATGGTTTCTTGCAGATGATATGGAGCAAAGGCCGTAGGTTATGCAAGATACAAAGTCATCCACCATATACGAACATGAAAGATTGCGTCAGATATGGTATCATCTTAGAGTATAAAACGTGGTCAATATACGCAATAATGAATTGTCATGTCTCATTCTGTGCGACTCAAGTCCTTGATCAACTCCGATCGTTTGTATCATTTCCAACAAGCAAAGCACGCTCCTAGTGCTTGCGACATGTGAATGAGAGGCCTGTTTGTCTTCTCTTGAACCAGATACCCATATAATTTGCAAGCCCCCCTTGACCAATGACTCCCTATTTTCGTCCTCAGAATGTAAAAGAAAGAGGTATCGCTGATATTACAGTATGCTATACAGACACGACTGGGCCTGGCTCCAGCCGGCCATCGTCATTAACGTCCTAGATTCACCCAGAGTAACTGGCATTGAGGAGCAAACTCTGTATGAATAGGATAATCATCACAATCACCACCACATCTGTGCTTAGTGCTGGCTCCACTGGATGGTGTCGAGGTCGATACCCTCCTGTACAAGCTCCCATAGAGGGCTCAGCTCTCGCAAAAAAGTAACACGCTCTTGTACCGCCTTGAGGACGTAGTCGATCTCGGCTTCAGTGGTAAAGCGACCAATACCGAATCGGATACTGCTGTGAGCGCTCTCATCACTGTTGCCAAGCGCACGCAGAACGTAGCTAGGCTCGAGCGAAGCTGAGGTACAAGCGCTGCCCGAAGACAGGGCAATATCCTTGAGAGCCATCAGGAGAGACTCTCCCTCGACGTAAGCAAAGGATACATTTACGCAACCGGGATAGAAGGAGTCAGCAGCACCATTCTGTGTTGTGTGCTCCATGGTCAAAAGGCCGTTGAGCAGACGGTCTGAGAGGTATTTGATTCGCTTTGTGTCATACTATGAAGAGGTCAGTATCTCGCCTTTGGACAAGTGGACAAAACGTAAGATAGAAAGACGTAGATCAGACAGAAGCTTCGATCAACACGGCCGGCCTTGTCACGGGCCATTCAGAAAGCCATGCATGTGTAGAGCAACTCATCATGTATAGTGGGAAGGAGAAGGAGAAAAAATGGAAAGGGTTAGTGTAGTACTCACAGACATCTCCTCCTTGGCGATACGGCAGGCCTCGCCGAAGCCGGCAACGAGGGAGGGAGCAAGAGTTCCACTTCGGAGACCTCGTTCCTGACCACCGCCAGTGATGAGGGGGTCCAATCTGACCCTGGGTCGTCTCCGGACATAACAGGCACCAATGCCCTTGGGTCCATAGATCTTGTGTGAAGAAATTGACATCAAGTCAATGTTCATGGTATTGACGTCGAGAGGGATCTTGCCCACAGCTTGAGCAGCATCAGTGTGGAAGAAGATCTTCTTCGATCGACACAGCTTGCCGATCTGCTCAATGGGCTGGATAACACCAATCTCATTGTTGACAGTCATGATACTGACGAGGGCAGTCTCGGGTCGGATTGCAGCCTCAAGGTCTTCCATTCGGATAAGACCGTTGTTCTGGACAGGCAGATATGTGATCTCAAAACCCTCATCCTGAAGATGACGACAGCTGTCGAGCACACACTTGTGCTCGGTCTGTGTTGTAATGATATGCTTCTTCTTGCCAGAGCGACCAAAGAAGCGGGCGACACCCTTGATACTCATGTTGTTACTCTCGGTAGCACCGCTGGTAAAGATGACCTCCTTGGGGTCAGCACCGATCAGCTTGGCGACGTGCTCACGCGCATCCTCGACAGCCTTCTCACTCTCCCAGCCATAAGCATGCGTTCGCGAATGAGGGTTGCCATAGACGCCGACGTAGAAGGGCATCATTGCATCGAGAACTCGAGGATCGACGGGAGTGGTAGCTTGCATATCAAGGTAGATAGGGCGCTGGCCTTCTTCCATAACTGCTGCTTGCTTCAAGACCTCTGATTGGAAAGATTAGCCTCAATAAAAAAAAAATCTTGCTCATTTGGTACACCAGGAGAAAATATACTTACCAGCCATTGGGCTGACACTGGCATTGGAGGGAGTATCGGGAGGAGGGATATCGGTAAAAGCCTTCTTATCGAGCTTGATGGCTGTCTCAACCTGAGCATTATCCCTCTTGGTCTCGGACACATATCCTCGTTGTAATGTTCGCCTTGTCACGACAGCTGCGCGAGCCATGCCTCGCAGAGGAGCTACAGTAACACGAGAGCTTGAGCCCAATCCGACTCGGCCTGCCGAGCGCAGGGCGCAGGAAGCGATATTGGAAGACATGATGATGAAACGTCTGGCAGTTGCAAGGACGAAAGAACGTCAAGCTAAGCCAGTGAGTGGAAAGAGGAAGAGAGGGAGTGAAATGAATTTTGGTGGAGGAGGCGTTGAGCTCCGTGTCGAATATTTGTCATTAGCTTGTCGGCTCGGCGCCCTCGGTGATAAGCCTCCGGCAGATTCGGCATGGCTATTGGTTCAAAAGGCCGGAGAGCGGCAGAAGGTGCGCACTTTAGGTAGGTCATCGGTTACGGCGGACAGCAAGCCGAAACCGTTTGCTGAGGAGAAGGGGACAGAAGTGTCATTATGTTGTGGGGAGAATATGGTAAAGCCATAGATTGAGCATGGGGACAGAAGAGTTTCTTTCTTTAGGTTTCCCAAAGTACGTCCAGTATTCCGTGTTGGGGCCTGTTGCGGTCGGGTGCAATTCACCGGACCTGACACTCATGAAAGAAGAAGACGGAAGTCATCATAGTTCATAATTGTTACAGAAGGAATCCAGAGAAGAAAATATGAATATGAATATTGATATGTATTTGAAACTTAAAGACAACTTGTTAAAAATTTAGAATAAGAGAACCTAAATCAGTTCTTAGGTGGCTTTTTCTTCCTCCCAAGGGAACAGTACTCCATTTCTCAAACGAAGTGCCCTGTGTCGGGGCGCAGTGCATTTACGACACCCCCACTGCTAGACTGCCTGACCGGGCTCAGTAAGATGGATTGATCCCTGAAAGCTGCTTGGTGACGCAACGCCCATGACGCAGTGGATGTTGTGGCTACAGTACCTCGTATGGGTGGCTTCCATCTCTAAAACCCGAAGCTTTAGGAAAACCCTTCCCCAAGGCAACTCAGCATCCAGGGGACAATTCGATGATTCAAGGCATATGTTAGAGTTAAAAACAATAAAACTTTTTTTATCCATTGTGACGCATCTTCTCTATTCTCATTCTGATCACAATTCGCAGCTCCAGACTTGTATTATCTGTCATGCAGTAGGTGTTCCTGTTATTTCTTCAACCTCCTGATAGCCACAGCATCGGCATCCGGCAAGCTTGGCATCAGGCTGGGCAGCAAAAAAATCCCAGGCGAGGTAACTTATTAACCTGGGAGCTAAACTAGAACACAGCCACACAAGTGGACGTCACCGTTCCACGACTCGACTCAGTCATGTCCTTCTGATAAGCTACCTTCTTGTCCAACTTAGGCGGCCTCGCGACCTGAGGTTTTCGCGATATCGACTCTCCATTCACCACTAATCGACTCCGCTCCTGGCTGGTATCCCTTTAATAGCCTAATAACTATCGCCTTGCTCTCACTATGAGCTTCAAAGGCTTCCAGAAGAGCCTCACCCGGGTAAGCCGTGCCCCTCACTTGCTGGTCCTCGCGCAAAACACCATTTGCGCGCGACTGGATAGTCGAGACACGTCTTTGTGATCATGCACACAATCCAGAGTGCTGACATATCCTCCTGCTTCAGGCTCCACAACAATTCAAGTCCAAGTTCAACATCGGCGAACATACCAAAGATGCTGTCTACATCGATGCCGAACGTCGCTTCCAGGAACTTGAGACCGAGACCAAGAAGCTCCACGATGAATCAAAAAAGTACTTTGAGTCCATCAATGGCATGCTTTCCCACCAGATCGAGTTCAGCAAGGCCATGACCGAAGTCTACAAGCCAATCTCGGGTCGTATGTCCGACCCTGACTCGATGAAGATCGAGGGCAACCCCGAAGGCATCCGTGCCTGCGAAGAATATGAGGCGGTCGTCAAGGACCTGCAAGAGACGCTGGCACCCGAGCTGGAAATGATAGAATCTAGGGTTATCCGTCCCGCTAACGAGTTGCTCGACGTCATCAAAGTGATACGCAAGACGGCCCTCAAGCGTGAACACAAGAGGCTCGACTACGACCGACACCGCACAACCCTCAAGAAGCTACAGGACAAAAAAGAGCGTACTGCCAAGGATGAAAAGGCAATGTGGAAAGCCGAGGGAGATGTTGAGCAAGCTACACAGGACTTCAACTACTTCAACGACCTTCTCAAGGACGAGCTGCCTAAGCTGTTCCATCTCGAGCGTGAATTTATCCAGCCTCTGTTCCAATCGTTCTACTACATGCAACTCAACATCTTCTACACTCTGCACGAGAAGATGCAAAACTGCGATATTGGTTACTTTGATCTGACCCTCGACATTGAGGATGCTTTCCACGAGAAGCGCGGCGAGATCCAAGAACAGGCCGAAGCTCTGGCCATCTGCCGCTTTAAAACAACCGGTCGTCCACGACCTGTGCGATATGGAGCCAAGCCCGCCCTCGAGGGCCCCAAGCAGCCCGCCCTCCTCACACAGGGCGGCGAGGATTCCAAGCCCTCAAGCAGCGCTGTTACCAGCCCCAAAATCGGCGGCTACCAACGCCCGGCCTCAACCGCCAACGGTGGCACCGCTCCTCCTCCTTACTCTCCTCCCACAGGAGCCAATGCAGGCCTAGCCGCCATCGCCGCTGGCAAGAAGAAGCCCCCGCCTCCCAAGCCCAAGCCCAAGCCTATGCGCTTGACAGCACCAGGAGTCGAAACTGTTACAGCTTTGTACGACTACGCTGCGCAAGCCGAGGGCGATCTGAGTTTCCGAACTGGCGACGTTATCGAGATCGTCACAAGAACGCACAACGAGAATGAGTGGTGGACCGGGCGACTGCAAGGCAAAGAGGGCCAGTTTCCTGGTATGTGTTGCTATGCAATGAGAATTCCTGATTGACTAATGGATGATAGGCAATTATGTCCAGCTCAACAGTTGAAGAGCATGACCATCGTATTGATTACGATGCCAGTTGAAACCGCGATAACACTTTCATTGCCTCGATACTACCATATGAAGCGAACCATCTCATCGAAACCCGCTTACAATAGACGCTCATAATTTCAGAGGGCAGCATCGGCTGGACCACGGCGCATGCGCATGGGGTGAAGTATAAGAGCCCGGGGTGGAGAAGACGAAGCATCAGTGCGTGGTGTTTTCTCAATGTCCTGGAAATGAGAAACTAGGCCCCTTTGTTTCTGTTTCTGGAGATGTGAGGAGCCTCTATGGCCAAGGAAGGGGATGGGGCATTTCTGGCGTTATGGACAGGGCTTTTGCTTGTCTGCAGAAGCAGATAATACAATAAATATCACTATGTTTTCAACGAATCGGTGCTGGTGAGCTATTGGAGAGCTAGGGTTGCATGAATGAGGTACCTTGTTGCATATTATTGGTAAAGCACTCGACTGTTGTGAAACAACATGGTTTGCCTAACATTTGAACTCGCGCAGGATACTCTATACGGTGATTAGTTACAGTAGTGAGGCAGGGGTCTGCATGCAAGCGTATCAGATTTTGAGTAGGTTGGAATTGAGGCTCAAAATGGAGAACATGCATATTGGCTCCCACGGATCTCAACAAAGAGACATCCGTTGATGGCATATGAGGTACACACCACTACATTAAGCACACCATGCATATAACGGCACAGCAGGTCATGAGCATAGAGTAATTGTAATTGGCCAATTTTATCATGTTAACTGAATGGGAAAGAGAAATCATTGAGTAAGTACCTAGGTAGGTACCATAGCCTGACTTGAAGAACTGGATGCTAGTCGCGCCACGAGCAGCTGCTTCAGAGTTAAATCAGGATATTACCATGGAGAGATTTGGTGTCAAGCTACCTAAACCCAGAAGCCAAGAACCAGAACTAATTAGTAGCCCCAGACATACAGGTATTGAGGTCACATTTATGTACGAGACTACCCCGTACCTCAGTACGGAGTAACTACTACCTACTACCTAAGGCAACAAACAGGGTGCGACAGATCGAGAGTGTGCACCCAGGTGCACTAAACTTCTTTTGGGCGCTGTAGAACGCCAGCAGAGCCGCATTTCAGTTTCTGGGACTTTTATCCGTACACCCATACAGAGTTGGCATGGTTTACTGTACAGTACTAGTTGGGCTGCGCCTCCATACTACCTACTTACCTACAGTACTATAGTAACTACTAGTCTCCTCCCAGCATGGATACTCTGTCTTTCCGATAGGTATCTATGGATGGCAATGACAGGCATGAGGGGCACATGCGTAACCTCAACTGCTACACCATCTCATCATTCTCGTGACTTCAAGGAGCTGCACATCGAGGACAAGCTTTGTTCATCCTCACCTCAGATTTGGAACCGTGGCACAATTCGAGAAAGACGTCAGCTCTGACGCTGGTGGGAGGCACACGCGCACAGGCGCTTCTAAGCAATCAATAGCCAGAGCCTCATGCTTAAGAAACTTGCCCTTCGCACAATCACAACCACAAGCCAACCAGCATCCATTTTTGAACTAAATGCGATCACTCCTTTTTCTCTCTCGTTAACTTGACGAATTGAGTTTGGGGACAAAGAAGACATGGGGTTTATACGAATCCGTTGACGCCCCGAAGAGCGGGGGTAGGGTCGGAGGAAACGAGGCTGTGGACTGGGCAGAGTCTTGACTCGAACGAACTCTTGAGGCTCTGCTCTCCTCTCTCGCGAGGAACTTAAAAACTGCCTTTGGGCGTTCTGAATAGTGTCGCACCTTGTATACAGACAGGCATATCAACCCTTTGGTGACCATGAACCTACGCACAAGATCTCCTATCCTCGCTCTCCTTACACCTACAGCATCGTCATGAGCATCCTCCAGCTTCCCGTCGAGATCGTTTCTTTCCTTGTTGAGCTTCTCGACGTCGACGATGTCTTCAACATGGCATTGAGCTGCCGATCTTTGAGCTATATTCTCCACGATAGACGCATGTGTCGTCTTGCCCTCATGGTTCGTCGCAGCCTCTGCCTTACAGCTCTGAGTTAGCTCCCACTGACGACAGCTTAGAAGGCCCCCTATTCTGCAGAGGCTCAAGAGGCGCAGAAAACCAAGAGCTTCCCAAGGGCATTCCGTAAGCTTGCCAAGCGGCGAATGGCTGTTCGCGCAGCGGAGCCTTGGATGGTTGCTATAGTGGCCATGGCAGATCATTTCATATATACCAATGGCCACTTGTGCTACACTGTTGATAGCAAGCATCTTCGCGTTCTCAACATACTCCAGCAGGCGCCTACAGCCGAGCTAACAATTGACGTGCCACTGCTTCTCAGGCTTGCAGTGCGAGACTACAATGCTCAAAAACCGCATACCTTTGAGCCGCTTTACTACGCCGAGGGTGTTCTCTCATGCCTGGCCACTCAGGTTCTCGAAGATTCCACCAAATGCAGCTGGCTCGTCATCTTTGAGCTAAGAGAGTTTCCTAGATGGGTTGTCGTACAAAGGCCATGCTCAAAGCACCAGCTATTTGTGCGTAATGATAAAAGATATCTATTCTGGGGCTCAAAATCTCATGCCAGACTCGATGGTAGCTACAGATGGGGTCTTCACTGCCTCGACCTCCAAACTCGCACATGGTCAGAGTCACTGCTGATTCTGTGGGATTTTGACGGAGCAAGTATAGGGTCAGATATTTGCTTTGAAATCATCGACGGGCTTTTTTACTGTGTGTCTAACACATTCAAAACGCAGACAGATCATGGTGCGCGCAACAACTTCTACCAGGCTGTCCGGTTTCCTGTGGACAATGCAGTCCATGACAAGTGCGAAAAACCTTTAATGCGCAATCTCTGGCGCCGCCATGATTCAGAGGGTGCCGTAGATGAGCGCTGGACTTCGCTGCAGCTTATCAGAGACGAGAGGACGGGAAAGCTCTTGATTGTTGAGGCCCGAAAAGAGTGGTTTCCTGGAAACGCAGGGAGCCAAAGGACGTGTTACAAAAAGGAACTTCAATTTGGTTCTGGTGAACAAGAGGAAGATGGCCAGCCAGACCCTGCTCTTCCGATACCACCAAATTCGACTGTGGAAAGCCCTGTCGACGAGGAATGGGTTAGCGAAGACTACACTGAAGATCGTCCGAGGGAAAGTGTTCATGTCGGTGATGGTCCAAAAGATGCGACGACATACACCCTTCAAGAGTGTTTTGTCCGCTCATACAACCCATCCTGCGACGCATTCGTCGATCTGGTTTCTGAGGCCCACAACTCTGATTCAGCCTTACAGCTCAGAGTACAGCCCAAGAAACGGGCTTCCTCAGTCAATATTTGGCCACGAGACCAGAGCCCATGCCACAGAGATGATGCCCTGGCTCAACTCCACGGCGTTGTTAACCCCATTCAGCCGATTAGAGGGATCGAATGGTGTATGGATGAGCGAAGCCTGGTCTATTCCCCAACCCATATGGCCTCGGGGCAACTGAGGCCCGTCATACTCATGTCATTCGATCCGGGGCTTGTTCTCCCATGCTTTCCGAATTATCGAACTCATAGCCTGGACATAGACGACCAATTCAACGCACCTCCACCCTCACAAGACTTTACCACTGGTGGACCGAAAGAGATGCTATGGTCTTCAAACCAGGATATCAATGAACCCCTCTTACCAGAAGAAGAGCAACTAAAGACATCTTCCAACTTTATCAAAATACGCTCCTCGCTTTACCAGAGTATAAGTATGGGTAATGGAGACGCACATGGCTTCGACCTGTCGTACGCCATACTTTGAAGTCATGGGTGTGATTATGGCCTCGATTTTTGCAGATCGATGAGGCCTTCCATAGCCTCTTTTGGTATCTACGTGGAAGATAGTAAGTAATAGTGCTTAAAATTGAAGATATGAGACAAGAACAATGAACAAATAATGAAAACCAGGCAAGGCCGAACCGGACGCCCCTGTAGTGAGAGTATTTCCTTGGTAGGAGCGATAATACTCCAGTATTATCATGACATTAGGCAAGTGGTTCGTCTGTTAAAATGCACATAAGGCTTTTGTGCATTCAACCTCCTGTAAGCAGAGCCACACAACATGTTAGATCCAACTATGATGACAGAACCAATACTTATCCCTCAATATAAGTCTTAGATCGAAATAATACCTTTACAATAGTTCTGCATAACCCTCTCATAACTCGCATGTAACGTTTTGGATCCAGAGGCTCGATATCTGAGGCCTCATGGTTCGCCTGGTGCTGGGGTGCTCCCCCAGCTTTCGTAAGGCGACCGCATCCGTCAATATGCGCAATATGAGATCAGATCCTGTCATTTGACATATGTTTGTAAATTCCAGTATGACAGCTTATCACCAGTGATATTCACGCAAAAATTATCGTGTTGAATTTAGAGCAACGTCAACGCCCGCTCAGACCCTTGGGTTCACTTAACAGCACATCATACATACAGTAGCCGACGCAGACCTTGAACAGAGTGCAGAAGCAGGTAATGACTTGTAAAGACTGGCAAGCAAATCAAGAACTGCTGTAGCATTATGTGTCAGCCAAGTGGTCGCCATGCATTCTTCGTTAGGTTCAAGTATATCAAAAGACGCCCATATTAGAATAGGACGACTCGATCGGCCCTGTCTTTCTATGATGGAGCCTGACAAACACCGAGGGAACAGAAGGGTGATATATCATAATATTGGGCTAAGTGGTAAGCTCTGGTCATGCCCGCATATGTGCATGTGCATCTAGGTGCTTATTAATCAAAATCATGAGAGGCATTCCCCACATACTCATAAGTGAAAGAATTTGAATGCATATTCACCCTCATACATATTCTGTGTACATGACGACAATAACTTGCTCTCCATAGGCACACGCTATGTAATCTCTTGTTCACCGCAGCATGAAAAGAAACACCCTCCGTAAATATTCAGAAGCCCATG
Organism: Fusarium sp. NFCCI 5145; assembly: GCA_033439405.1. Taxonomy (NCBI): domain Eukaryota; kingdom Fungi; phylum Ascomycota; class Sordariomycetes; order Hypocreales; family Nectriaceae; genus Fusarium; species Fusarium sp. NFCCI 5145. The sequence goes on from JAWDHB010000387.1 coordinate 121,512, forward strand.
ACGATGGATGCCAGTGTCCATATGACCAAGATACAAAAGATAAACAAGAAATCCGCTCAGTGGCGGCATCGACAGTATTTGGATATAGGTCCCGAGACCCAAAATCGCAATTTGACATCGCATAATAGAAATCAAAAAGTACATGAGCTCATGGGCGTATAGATCCTCGTCTAGAACGTTTTTTTCAAACAGGTTGCGCAAAATAAATCAAGTCGTAGGTTATAGGCGACGTCTGTCGTCGGCTACTTCTTTCGACGGCTAAACATCTTGGAGAGGCCACTGCTGCTCTCCTCCTTGGGAGGCGGAGGGGCCATCACAGGCTCTGGAGGCGGTTCTGAAGTGCGCAAGAACGCCGCCAAATCTGACGTGCGAGAAACATTGGATACCGCATCTCGAGGCTCAAACTTCCTCATAGGCACACGGCGTCCAGAAGAGGCCGAGGAAACAGGCTGTGAAGGTCGAGATGAGTTCTCGCCAGTGGGCAGTCCGTACTTGTCATATCCAGATGGAACGTTGACCTGGATTGGGATATAATTTCTGAAACCGCCACGACTGCTGAGAGACCGAGTGTCGTTGCCTTGAGGTGATGCAGGGGCAGTGTTGGAGTGGTTACTCTCCTTGCGAGTGAACCTCCCGATGAGGCTTGGTGCACTCGCCTTCTTCTTGGGTATCTTTTGTGAGATAGGGGTCGAAACAGGTTCCGGTGGAGGTTCGTAGTTCATGAGAAACTCTGCCAAACTTTCTTCCTTCTTAGCTGGTGGCTTGGGCGTTGCGAGCAAAACATCATCGTCCTCCTCGTCGCTGAAATCGATGGCGTAGGGATCCTTGACACGTCGAGTCTTGCGCTTGGGCATCATATCATCGTCATCAAAATTCTTGCTAGTGGGTGCAGGCTGCCCCTTGTTCTTCAGTAGAGCCGTATTGGAGTTGATAGACGAGTGAATCGAGGGCATCGATGATTCGGTGCCGTGTGTTGAAGCTTGGCTGTATCGAATGTCAGGGATATTGGCGTCGACGGCCTTTCCACCACCACTCGATGGCTCTTCAGTACCGGTTGTGTCCCAAGGGGCGATGTTATGGGGAATACGATTGCTATTTGCGCCTGGGGGTCCCTGTCGAATAAAGTCGATTAGATCCGAGTTGCCACTACTAGACTCAACCACAGCATCACGGGGCATATATCGATTCCGAGTGCTCGCCAATGAAACACGATGGCTATCGAGGCTGGTTTGGCCGGGGGTATTTGGGTTGCTCACATTTCGAAGTTGCATAGGACGGCTGTCTCCTGCGGGACCAGTAGATTTGATAAATTCTGCAAAATCGGCAGTAGATTCGCTAGGAATCCGGGCATCTCTTGGGGAAGCGGACATGCGGGGCCTGCTTGAACTGGGAGACGGCAATGGCTTCACCCTATCGTCGCCAATCCGGTGATGGGCAGAAGACCTCTTCATGTCGGTTGCCGCGGAGGAAGACCTGGAGCGGTTGTGGGCACGCACATCATCGTTCTTCATCGATCCCTTGAAAACTGAATTGTCAAGCGACTGCTTGTGCTGTTCTTGTTAGCCCAATCTTGCTTCAAACTATGCTCATTCCACTCACATCCATGTTGCGCATATTCTCAGGGGTTAGTGTGTATGTGATGGTTTGGTTGCTTTGGATCAGCTCTTCAAAGTTACGGGCCATGGCCGTGCGACTACCATTGTCCTCAGAGGTTCGAACAGCCTTAAGTCGGCTCGTACCGGAGGAAGCTGACGAGCCTGAAGTATGAGTCGGCCGGGGAGTCTGCGCATTCCCATCTTCGTCCGAATCCCTCGTCTTCGATCGCTCTATTGAGACCATGCCGATGCTGTGAGTAGGAGACGTGGGGACCTTCTCATTTCGTGAAGCATGGCGATTTGAGTAACCCGAGATCTTTCGAGGAACTTCAGCAGGCCTCTCTGGGACAGCTTCAGACGTGCTCCCGGAACGCAAGGATGGCACTTTAGTTCCAGATGACGATTGCTGGAGGGCTGGTGATTGATGTGGGGATCCAACAATATTTTGGGGCCGTTTAGGTTCAGTTGGCGAGGCAGCTTCGGGAACAGTTGGCGTGGAAGGCTGGTAAGCAATATACTTGTGAGGCCTCTGTTCTCGGGTTCGATTTCGATCAACCTCTTCATCGGACTCGGAGATGGTTGCTGCACCAGACATTGAGCCTCGCAGGGCATCAACTGGAGAACGGCTCTTCGGAACGGGACGGGATGAAGTTGCAGGAGAGTTCTGAGCCTGTGTATCAGTTGCACTGACGCCATTGGCAAGACCACTGCTAGAAGGTATTGTCAGACTAGCTCGGCGAATACGGTCTGCAGCATCAGCTGAGGGTGAACGGGAGCCGCTGGGGCTCTTGGGGCCGGCCACATCAATAATGCGAGCTGAGTGTACACTTGAGGATCTCCTTAGCGGGAATGGGCCGCCAGTGTCAGATAGTGCTGGCGAGGAGCTGCCAGCGACTGACACGCGTGCGGATGTCAAAATCTCTGCCTTCTCGTAAGTAGGATCCTCGTCCACCATTTCCTGTCTTGACTGGATACGGCTTGTTATGATCTTTGACAATCGCTTGCTCTTTGGAGCCACTGGTTCTGGATTAAGCTCATCTTTTGGCTTGCTTTCTTCGACCTCCTTCAGCTGGTCGCTGCCAGTTTCCTCCATCTTAGCTTTGTCAGCTGGGTCTTGTTTCTCTTCAAAAATGATTGTCTCAGCAGGAAGAACTTCCTTCTCCTTCGAGCGTTTTGCATTGGTGCGATATGGCGACGCGCCAGGTGTTGGGAGCGAGTTTGATCGCTTACGACCAGGGAAATCAGGAGTGTTGGGCTGTGACAGTGTCGGCGTAGGAAGACCCTGTATAATTCCAAGGGGTAGAATTAACAAACTTTTGGGTCGTCGCCTACCGACTTCCTCTTCAGCCTTCGCTTCCTCGTCCTCCTGATCACTATTGTAGGCCAGACCAGGAATCTCAATCTCGTCCACATCATTGTTTCCCATAGGAAGCGCAATTTCAGCTGGCTCGACAGGTTCAGTCTGAGCCTCAGTTTCCGCATCGCGGGTAGCGACCCGGCTTAGGACAGGCGAGTCAGTGAACACACTGTCTTGTCTCAGATGGCCATTAGAAGCCCTTGACAAGGGGCGGCCATTTAGGTCGATCACAGGGGATCGTATCCGCTTCTTCCAGCCCCTCCACAATCGCCCGAGTGTTCGGTCGAGAGCCACTCTCTCCATGTCTTGCTCTTCGACTACAACGCGGTCGGCGACATCGGAGGGGTTTCGGGTCCCTTCAGTGATCTCCTTCTGGTATTTGGCCCGCAATCTATGGTATGCGGCCTGTCCCGCAACAGTAAGGGTGAGCTCGCCCATATACTCCAGAACGGAGGTAAGGAAGATTGCGACGGCGGGCGAAATAACGTCGGAGACCGACTCGTTGGCACTAAGCTCAAGGTTCTCCTGTTCCATGTACAGGTCCTCATCTTCTTCCTCCATATCACCTAAGGAAGAGTAGACCATGCACCGAAGGCGGGTGCGCTTCCAAACCAATTCCAGGTCCCAGTCACGCGCCTTGTCGCCGGTAGTTGCTACATAGTCTTCCTCATCGCCATCACCCAAGTATTCGCGCAGCTCTTCGTCGGCATTGTTGACAGCATCTTTTGCCAGCTTGGGCTTCAGGACTTCGGAAACTGCAGGTCGCAAATTGGAAAGAGTAGTGGCGTTTGATCTGGAGAGGAAGTTAAAGAGCAGCTGGTCAAGGAAGTTGTTGACAAGCTGGAGCGCCTCCGCTGAGACGAGCACAGGGTCGCTGGCTGGCTCGACACCATGTTGATCATACCAGGTGTCGGCGTGACTATCGTGGTCGTTTGTAACAATCTGGGAAGCGGCCGAGGCGGCAATGAAGGCCGCCGAGGGTGATACGGCAAGTGGTGGCGACATGAGACTGTGGGCGATTGTTGAAGGTCGGTCGCTAGAAAAGCTCTGTGTCCTAGACCTCACGTCGCGGGGGGAGATGATGCCGGAGGCAGGCCGCGACACGTTCGGGTCGCCATTGGAGGTCGCCATGGCTCGATCTATATTTATCGGGGATATACTCCCAAGCAGAAAAGTCGGGGACAGGGAGTGGTCGCTGATCAGAGGTTTCGCTTGTCTTGTACGCGGCGAACCGAAATAAACTTGGATAGGCACAGAATTAGGATTGTGGCCCCAGCTCTTGTCCTGCCAGCTTGCGAAATGTTGGGGGAGGGGAGCGCGATTCGCGGTGGCTGAACGACACACGTTTGGTCGACGGGTGAATACTGATTTCTATCAGTTGACAGTCGTAATGGGGCTGTCGCTTGAAGCACGGGAGCAGGGCACAAAGGAGGGACGGGGAAATGCTTTTTGTGTAACAAGTCGCAGATTGTACAACGAGTTGGCCACTTGCGAGACAATAGTTGATGGACACGGAAGCGCCAAACGTCGCAAGCCGATGCCACCAATTCGATTGCAAATCGATAGCAGAAGCAAGCTGCCTGCCTGCCTTGATTGTGTTTGGCGGGGATTGGAAGAGGGATGCAATAATAGGCATACCTTGTATCAAGAAGACCAACAACGACGCCTAACGGAGATCGCAACGTCGCAAAAGCAGAACAAGAACAGGAAGCAGCCAGCTAGTGACTATATGAAGTCGAGGACAAAAAAAACATTAAAGAAGCTGAAGTCAAGTGGGAAAGTAGAACAGGCTGGAGAGACGGGTCGTGTCGATCAGGTCTCGGTCGTTTCCTGTTTGTTCAGTTGAGTTGAGTTGAGTTGAGTTGAGTTGAGTTGAGTTGAGTTCAGGTTGATTTGACTGTTGCTAAGGGTCTCGTTCAGCCGGCGGGATTGTATGCAGCCCCTGGACCCAGAACAGGTAAGGCTAATGACGGACTGGAAGGCAAGGAAGGCTTCTGTTCTCTCTGGCGTTAACTAGAGGTTCGGCAGGATGAGCCAGGGGCGGGGACCCTGAGGTACAGGATCAACAGCAGAAGCCTGTGCTGCGATGGAGGTACTGTCAAGACACTGTATCGCTGTAAGGACACTGCGATGCTGTATCGTGAGTCGTTAGCAGTACAGCACGCAACTTCCTACTGGAGTAATAGGATTTGCGACGAAGACTTGAACAAGTCTAGTCCCCGACAGGGATAATTGAGTGTGGATTGTGGATGGGATGTTTCCACTTCCACTTCCACAGAAGCGGCCGGGGTGAACTGGACTGGGATGGCAGCTGTAGGTCTCGCTGCCACTGGACGGAGAGTCTGGAAGCAACTCCACTATATCGACCGTTCCTGGACAAGCGGATAAGACCCTGCCAATATCGCAGGGATTGAGTCAGGGACTCTTTTTTGAGGGTCGACGGAGCTGGAGCGGAGCTGAGCTTTTAATTGGGAAAGGGGGTTTGGAGTATCCGTAAGTAGGGAGATATGTACATGGCAGGAGTTGGAGTCAGGAGTTTTTGGTGTTATGTTGTGCATTGGATTAATTAACGTTGCGCAGAAGGATCGAAGTCGTCTAGAATGTGGTGAGAACACACTGTGCTAACTACTAAGGTACTGTCCAAGGCATGTATTCAGAGACAGACATGGAGCCCGTGAAGGTCCGTGGCTGCAACCTCAGGTCCTGTGAATCACGATGTCTTCAAGCCTCCTAACTAGTCTGGTTTGTATTTTGTAGCTTCTCCACGATATTCATTACCTCGTGGTTGCTCGGCAAGGCCGTCTTTCTGCGGCTCCAACGCTCCTCTTATCGTGACTAGTCTGCTGGTTTAGCAAGGTTGTAGACCTGGAACTGTAGCTCAAATTATTGAATTGGGTCAAATACGATAGTATAGAGAGTTCCCGTACTGAGTGGTTGGTCAACATCTATGCCACCTAATATCCCGCAGTGAAAGAATGCGCGAACCGTGCGAGTATACGGATAGAGTCTGGTAGTGTTGATTCTCTGTATCGGATCATCAGGCATCTCTCTCGCCTAGCTTGTTGCTGTGCCCATTCCAGTTAATTAGTGACAGGTACAGACTATGCTTGCTTTTGACCGTTGAAACACATCGACGCCCTGATCGTCCCAGAATCCTTCATCAAGACTCCATCTTGTTGGGACGTGGATACATGTTACATCGAATCTGTTTCACATAACTATGCGATACAACTTGTCGTGATTGACCTGGTTACCTGTTACAGTACTCGCTATCTGCCGAATAGAAATAACACTTTTCATCCCCATACACATCCTCGCACGGACAGCCCAGAGACTCAGCTTGTTGTCAACCGTAAGTTATTAGCCAACAACAAACCAAGCAAGCCAAGCAAACCTTAGCCAAAGACAGAGGCAACACAAGCCAAAACAAGACCACTTAACCATCCTTGCCATCCCTGTCCGAGATATGGTGGGCGTGGGCGTGGCAGCCACCGCAAATCAAATCCACAGATGGTCAATGCTCAGGCTAACCTTTGGCCTTGGCCCGTGAATCGAATGAGTTGCTCCACAAGCCACGCGAGTCAATGGAATGCTGACGATGATTGAGGCGGTTCTGCTCCCGACAACCACTATACGATCAATGGGCTCTCGTCTCAGGAGGCAACTTTTCACCCAGGCAAGGTAATGACATTTTCTCATTGCGCAAACCAATATCCGGAAATACAATGATCGGCAGTCCGGGCTTCCCACGTGTTCCATAGCTGATCAACACTAAGGTCCGTCCGATCGTGGTGAGCCGCCTTTAGATTGTCACCCCCTATTATTCCTTAGCTGAGTATGTATCAATCAGCTTGGTTGATCAAAGATGCGACTAGGCAGATAGACGGCAGACATCATCGCTCCCCTTGCCCGAGTGAGCACTTCTGTAATATTGCGGGCCATGGATGTGTGTGTCCAGCCGTACATATGATGTTAGTTGCCAATTCCAGACTCAATCCTCAGGGCCAGCCTCTACAGTACTGTAATTATCCATCCACTCAGCCGAGCTCTGCTCACCAAGAATACCATCGTCTACGTGAGAGTGAGACCGTGCGGGACGGTCCAGGAAATTATCGACGGTCGCTACCCGTCAGTGTCGTTATACACAATATCACGCTCGAGCGGCAACTTGCAGCTTCCACCTCGTCAACATCGAATCACCTCAGCCATGCAGAATTACAAGTTAAATATCCGCACTGCTACTGCCACTGCTACTCCTACTGCACTGCAAGGTTCACAAGATCTCGCCTTCAAATGGGCGCTATCGCAAAGTCAAAATAGGGTCCGAACCAACAGGACACGTCTCGACCCCAGATCTGATGCTGGCTGACAACTTCTGCCTCTCCTCCTCTGACTGGAGGTTGCTCAACCTGCGATCCTGCAGTACGAACAATGGCGAATCTGCGTGACAGTCACGCTGACGGTCGGACATTTTCCCTTATGCCGGGTTGGGCGGAGCAGAGGGCCGAGCGTGGCTCCCGGATCCACGGGGGACAGGCTCAGGGCACAACAGACTTCTATGACAAATAACAAAAAGAGGATCCCTAGGGATGTCTAAGACATTGTCTTGGGCTCACCACTTACACGGCTTTTACGCCACCGCACCGGAACTCATTGTTTCTGATTCTCACCATGACTGGCTCTATTGCATCGTGTCGTCACTTCGATCGACCTCTGAGCTGCTGGTGTCCACTATTTTCATCCCCTGCAGCTTGTGCTTGTCAGCTCAAGTCATCCAGCCACTTTTTGCACATGTACATACGGATACTGTAGCACTAATAGCTAGCCACTCACTACTGTAAGCAGTCTGCTTGGCTATCCCTCGGGGGCAGAAATCCTCTGACGCGGGAGTCTTGTTTTTGGTGCGGAGTTGGATCTTCACGTCAGGCGTTTTTGACGCCCTAGCTATCTTAGCTGGCTGGAGCTCAAGTGCCATTTGAGAGTTGGGACAACCTGGTGGTGATGGCCGTCTAGAGCTCTTATTGGTGTGCCTTGGTTATTGCGTGCATACCTACCTATGTCGGAATAGTAGGCAAGGTTGTCAAACGACTTGTTCATGGTATCTGAATATCTCAACAAGTCACGCGTTAGTGCAGGGCAGTTCAATTGACGAGGGTTTTCTGCACTTTGACCACTTGCCCCTACGGCACAGATGTCAATGGTTTCTAGTCTACTCCTTCGAAGCCATGGCTTACTTTCAGTCAATAAACTTCTCTGCTACGTATCAAACCCACAGTTGCTCATCGTCCTTTTGGCAAGCTCTATAATCCCTGCTACCACTCGATATCATGACCTGCCTAACTCTAGTGCCACACAGCCCGTGCTCAAGAAACAAAGCATAGACGAACGCTTTGGCATTATCATCCCAATGTATGTACGTATGTTTGTTCCAAAAGATATGATGGCCATCAGGCTCGGGCCGAAGTCTAGTCGTCCTTTTCAGCGCCTCAGCTAATAGCCTACCCTCCCCTCGGGACAGGTCCTTGCGTCCATGTTTGCTCGGGTTTCCGGTATTTCATTGGATGCTAATAACAGAAGCATGGGCATGACGCCTCTCATGTATGTTGCCTTGTGCAAAGAGCTGAGAGGAGGGTGATCTGCAATGAAGTGTGTGTCTTGTCAAGTTGTTGTGTTGAGAAGTCGTTAAAAATAGCCAATATCATGTTGGTCACAATTTTAAATAAAGTATATGCCCAGCGGTGGCTTGCATAGATACATAGCACGTATTACAGCAAACTCCAGAGTACAGAAAACCACAGTGTATTACCATAAGTGCATGCTAGTTATTCGAACTCATAATAGCGAGTTGAGCTATTGACCATCAATAACAGGACTATGCCTCGTAAGTGGTGACATGACAAGCCGCTTGTTTCTTCTTTGCTGAAGAGCGAGGCCACTTTTGGGGTATGACCAAGGCGTGCTATCCCGTGGTCTGTTCGTTAGCAGGATCTGGCCGAACCGATTGTCGACCTGCATTTCACTTCCCAAGTGGTCTATCCTGTGGGATGAAACTGACTGTGGCGAGGTTGAGAATCGGCATGTCCAGCTACGATTCGTTGAGAGGGCTCGGTCAAGAAGACTTTTCACCTTCACTCCCTTCACTTGAACAGCTACTATCATCATCTTGAGATTTCAGGCGCCGAGACCGATGTACTGGCCGCGGCATTCGCTGCTTCTTGGAAGCCCTCCAAGCTTCCCTGTCATATTTGTCAGAATATGCCAGCATCGAAGGTGGCATGATGATATTACCTTTAGGTTTTCCGTATCTACACAGGCGGCATTCTTCTTTCTCTAGACTGACACCCTCGATAATTACTTCCGGACAAGTTGCCATCAACTCGCCGCGGATGCAGAGTTGTACGATTCGGGTGCTTAGTCGCCAGCATTCTTTGCACTGGACGTTCTCGCCTCGACACATAACTTTTTTTCTCTTCGAACAGTCAGCTTCTTGTGTCTTGTATATTTCAGTTCTTACAGGGAATAAACTCACCGGATTGGCAGTGTGGTTATGGTGATGGTGGCTTGATAAAGCTGATGATGGCCTTGCAAACAGGGAAAGACAAGAAATACGATCCACGCAAGTTTATGAGGGAATTAAAAGGAAAGTGTTGATAATATAGGAGAGTTCCAGTAAAACCAGTTCACTGTATTATTAAATTCATTTATTGAACAGCCAGTGTTCGGATATTGAATCTCTGTGCTGAGACCTGCTCTTCGAAGAAGGGAGAGAACTGCTTGTTCTTGTTCTCGAACAGCAGAACATCACCTCCTAATACAATCAATATAATGATTTTCCCTATCAACGCCTACATTGTTCAGGACTTCTATTCTAAGCTCGTTTCAGTCCCTTGGCATTTGTTGGTGAGCTTCGTTAGTGTCTCTTGATTTCTTTGTTCAAAGAGGAGAAATAAAACAAAACATGAACAGCCACGTTTTTGTTTACCTCGATCACTGGTTGCAGGAACAAAGAAGCCTCGCAATGTGGTCGGCAAGTTTTCTTTGCGGTGTTCGGAATATGTTATGTTTAGCTATCGTGGAGTTGTTGGGTTGTTTCAACTTCAGGGGCCGCTTGATGGAAGCAGACGAAGTGACTGGACGATTTCTAGGATAGAAAAAAACACAATCTATGTATCTGTTGAGACGTGTTGTGTTGCTTGGCCCAGGATCTTGTGATTGTTCTTGACACTAATAAGCCGAAGTTCACAAGTAACGTCCAGTTTCCATCCCAACAACGTACTGCCATCAAGTAAATCTCATTTGCTAAACTTCTCGAGATAGGCTTTGCTTTGCTGCAGTAATTACTTTTCCAATTTTCTATCTTGAGAACAGTCCTAGACGTTTTAGCGCTTTGTCAGTCAACTGCCAGTTCCACTTCAACTACCAGAACGGAAACCTCCTATAGAGTATCATGACTTTATGATTCCCAACCTTTTCCAATGCGAATACTCTCCGACAGGGAGCTCAGATAAACTCATGTCTGTGTGCAGCTTTAGGTATATTGTTGATAGGATTGTCATTGTAAACGAAACATGTTACCACTGCAAAGCGTATTGTGTTTGCTCTACACCATAAGTACTTCTTATTGTTTCTATTGAGCACGACTCTCAGACAAACAATGGACTTATGGCCACAGGTATCGTCTGTAGCAAGTTATTTACTATTTCGCGTTCCCGATTTTCACAACTCTCGCAGTAAAATAACCCACCAAGTCACCCCTTTCTCTATCGCACAATGGGGTTTCGCCCATTACTATTCCTCGGGCTAACCTGCTCCAATATCGTATGAAAACATGTTTGCCACATAGACAGCCCAAGAATTCTCCTGGAAGGAGGTTGTGGAGATGAACTGGTACAGCATCGACTCAACTTCATTATAATGGGGGTGCAAATCTCTGCAACTACTTCTGGTAGGGTTCCATCTAACCCCGGTTCTAAGTCCTCTGCAGTGAGATGAATAGTCGAGGGTCACAAACTTGCAGCCATACTGGTTGCATTCCCCCTCGGTGTACTCGCAGATCGAATCGGTCACCTTCCCGTACTCAGTGCAGACATTCTCAGCATGCTACTCATAGAAGCATACGCCATGTTTATATGTTGGGAATCAGAACATATCCCTCTCGAGGCGATGTGAGGTGTTGGTGTCACATTGCTCCTTGGCGGGGGTCGGAGTGTTGCTGAAGCTATGGTATTTGCAATCGTTGCGGACACGGCACCCTACAACAAGCGGCAAGTTATATCCTTTCCGCTAGAAATATAGTTTAAGTTTCTAACCACGATTGTTAGATCAACATGGCTTCAATGGGTTGTTGCATCTGCTCTGGCTGCACAGCTTGTAGGGCCGGTGTTATCAGGAAAACTCGTTCAGTCGTCGATATGGCTTCCACTCTTCTTGTCCTTGGGCTTGATCTTTGGTGCTGAGATCACTCTCGTCATCTTGACACCAGAGACACTCAACCGAAAGTAGCCCCGCGAAAACCAACCTGGACTCGTATGGCTACAGTTCGGTGTCAAGCAGGTTCAGCTTCGAAGCGCCCAAAACAACACCTGCACTGATTGTTTTCAAGTCGATGTTCACTAGACCTCTCATCTGGCTTCTTCCCGGCGCTGTCATGGCAGTTCCACTAGCAGCCGTACAGACCGATGCCATGATCCGCCTGATGCCCATACTGTTCAATTGGCATCTCGACCGTTCTATACTCATCGTGTCTCTGCAAAGCCTTCATCATCGCAGGCCTGGTCATTTCGGCACTGGGCTCGGTTCAAACTACGCTATGCCGTGCCATGCTAGCTGGGATGGCAGGGGAGGAGAGAACTGGGACGTTATTTGGAATGCTAGCGGTTGGTGATATCCAAGATTCCTAGCTTGCGAGACAAGCATGGGTGCGCTGTTTGGGGTTGGACTGAGGACTTGGACGGGGATGCCATTTTGTCTGTGAACCGCTGTTGCTCTTGTGATAGCTCTAACAGCCTGGCTTGTTCCGACGAGGCTGCTAGCTGCTGGAGGTGATTGATGAGAACTTATTGGATGCTGCTAAAAACGACCTTGGATCTGGGTTGGCCATAGTAATGGGCATTTACCCTAGAGCGTCTCAATGACTACCTTAGTAGGTAACACATTTACGACATCCTTATTTTACTTACACATTGGGTAAGTACCTCTTAGGTATATACAAACATTCGGTACATCTCACGCCAGCTACACGAAAAACTTTATCCTTGAAGGGGTCATCCTCAAATTGGAAGGTGAAACTATCCGCGCCAACTTTTCCATGGTGTTGGTGTCACATAATTTGTTCCGAGGGCGAAGGCGATGTACGATGTTGGTCATGCCGAGAATTCGAATTACAGGAGCTTCAGGCTCGTAATTCATGCACGCGCAGATTCTGGTGCTTAAAACGATGTTCTGCTCAATATAAGCGCCATACCGTACCTACTGTACGGTAGTTGATCCAGGCCAGCATACCCTGATCGCCATATGCAAGATGGACCAGTAATACGGGTTCTGACAGCTGCAGGTCTCGGATTACTACAACTTTCCTTTGCCAACGCAAGACCCATCTAGAGTCAAATCGTAATAAAAAGTCAGACTGATTGGGTTTGTCTCAGTGAAAATGCCCCGTCAAAGAATCAGCAGATCGGAGCAGACGGGACAAGGCAACGCAAGGGTATATGCAGCAGTACCCAATTATGTTACCATTGGATGTTATGCAACTGTGTCGTGTGTCAAAAGTGGCATCAACCCTGGACAACCACTTGATCTTGACTTAACCTTGTTCAACCTCAATTGCTTTGAGGTTCTGACTTCCGAGATCCGAGACTTGAGCTTTTTTGCAAAGAATCGTTATATCAAGCCGTTTATCACATCATACCGCCAACCTGTCAGACAATAGACTCATCTGTGACCACTTGGTATCTGCTGGTCTGAGCAATTTAAACCAGTCCTCAGAACCTCGATCAAAGCTCTGTAAGTGGCGCAAAGAACAGAAAAAGAGATGGCGGCCCTACAAATCAATTCAGAAGAGGCTCTCCGGCGGGTCATCTACACCACACCCATCATTGATCACCACGCCCACCCTCTTCTTAAGCTGAGTGCTATAAGAAAGCACCCTCTTCTCTGCATCGCTACTGAGGCCAACGGAGATGCTCTCGGGGACTCAAAGACAAGTTTGGCACACCTACGTGCTGTGAAGCTTCTCGCTGGCCATCTCGGCACTGAGCCAACTTGGGAGGCTGTTGAGGCTGCTGTCGCCAGAAAGCAGAAGGGCAACTATGATGAGTGGATTCAAACATGTTTTTCGGGGATTGAAAACATACTGGTAGACGATCTTTTGGGTGACCCGGCCGATGTCGAGCCCTATCACACGCTTAACGCTTATACGAGGAGCCCCAACAAGCGTATTCTTCGAATCGAAGAGGTCGCAGCGAGTTGTATTGAGAAGGCCTGTGGTCAGTTCTCACACCCTTCAGAGGCATTTTCAGGATCGGTCGAGTTCTTCATGAACGCCATCTACGATGCTCTGGACGACCCCGAGATTGTCGGCTTCAAATCTGTCATCTGCTATCGAACTGGCCTAGTCGTCACTCAAGTCACCGATCTTGAGATCATCATGGAAAAGTTCCAGCTCATCTTTGACGCTAGAAAGGAGGGCGGTGCTCAAGCATTCGAGAGGCTGGATCACGAACCTCTCAATGACTACTTCCTCCACATCCTGGCGGGCTTGGTTCAGAACTGTGAGGACGAGCACAAGAAGCCTATCCAGTTTCACACAGGTCTTGGTGATAACGACATTACCCTGTCGAAGTCATCGCCTGCACATCTCCAAGAGTTCATCAAGACTTATCCTGACGTGCCAATTGTCCTTCTTCATGCTAGCTATCCCTTCACTCGTGAGATGGGATACCTGGCTAATGTGTACAGCAACGTCTACGCTGACATCGGCGAAGTGTTCCCCTTCATCAGCCGTGAGGGACAGGAAGGCGTGGTTCGACAGATCCTGGAGCTTTGCCCAGTATCAAAGATTCTCTGGAGTACTGACGGACATTATTTTCCCGAGACTTATATTATTGCCGTGGATCAGCTTCGGGAAGTGCTCCAGACGGTGCTCGCCGACTATGTGCGCAAGGGAGACATGACTTGGACACAGGCAGCTCAGCTGGTCCAAGACATCCTCTTCAACAACTCGAACAGGCTGTACGACCTGAAAATAGAACTCAAGCCATTGCCGCCAAACTCCAGTCTTGGACTTGAAACTTCTGAGCAGACCAACGTTGCAACACTGGCCCGATTCCTCAAGAACAAGGAAGAACCACGATTCTTACGGGTGACTTGGACAGATTTCATTGCTATGCCGCGAGCGAGGGCAATTCCCATGCGCCGGTTGTGGTCCATCTTGCGAAACGGGGAGGACTTTACATTCGGCGTGACAAAAGCTGGTCTCGGGATTGACCAGAGAGATGCACCATTGCAGAGTATCACTCCGACAGGAGAGTACAGGCTGCATCCTGACCTGAAGAGTCTCCGTATTGGTCCTCGCAAAGGGCACATCACTGTCATGGGTGATTTCAAGGAAAAGGACGGCTCGCCCGCGCCTTTCTGTACACGAACACTTCTAAAGAAGACGATCAAACAAGCAGCTGAGCAAGGACTCGAGTTTTCGCTAGGATTTGAGATTGAGCTTGTCCTTTTCCGCCGCGGTCGGGAGAACAACTTAGAGCCTCTCGATACCGATGGACATATGTGGTCAGTGACTCGGGCTCTGGACCACGAAGTAGTGATTGAAGTTCTTGAAAATGCTGTTGAGCAGCTCGATGCTGCTGGTGTGTACATTGAGTTGATGCACCCTGAAAGTGCCAACGGACAGTATGAATTCGTCCTTCCCAGGGCACCGGCGCTTGAGGCTGTAGATACTCTACTCTACACGAGAGAGGTTATCAGCAGCTGCGCTACCGCAAAGGGATTCCGTATGACGCTTCATCCCAAGCCATATGCCATGTCATGCGGAACAGCAGCGCACATGCACATGTCTATTTCATCACCACTCGGGTCTGACAAGCAAGTCTACGAACCCTTCTATGCGGGCGTCCTGAAGCATCTCCGAGCCATTGCGGCGTTTACGTACAGCAGCATGGTCAGTTACGAGCGAGTCGTCGACGGCTGCTGGGCCGGAGGAACCTGGGTTACATGGGGCACACAGAACCGTGAAGTGCCACTACGAAAGATCGAGGGTAGTCACTGGGAGATCAAGTGCATCGATGGACTCGCCAACCCCTACCTGTCGCTTGCGGCGATCCTGCTAGCGGGTACGAAGGGAGTTGCTGACGAGGAGGACCTTGTCTGGAGAGACTGCACCAAGGATCCCGCAGTGTTGTCATCATCTGAGAGAGAACAGCTGAACATGAGCGCCAGGTTGCCCCGGAGTATACAGGAGGCGCTTGAGGCGTTAGATGAAGATACAGAGTTGACTGGACTGCTTGGTTCGGAAGTTGTGCAGAGGTTCATCGATATCAAGAAGGCCGAGACAGCCATTTTGGAGGAGATGGGCGCTGACGAGCGAAGACAGTGGATCATGGAGCGATATTGAAGCTGACGATGGCCCGTTTACCTTGGCCGCGTAGACGAATATTAGCTAGTTACATAGTAATAGTGAAAACTTGGCATCATAGCCAAATCTTTGATGAATCCATCTTCCTTGTCAGCTGAAACACTTGGGACCCAATCTTATAATTATAAGTAATTTAGTGTCGTAACTCCGCAACAATGGGAATGAAGCGCTAGAAACGCCGTTACATGGACAGGGCGCTCGCGAAACCCGCGAGACTGGGTAGAGCACCAGGGATTGTGACATCTACTCCGTAGCGCATCAGCAACAGCAGACAAACTTGGTCAAGGATGAAACTAAACTACTGGACTAAAGTGACAGCTGCGGCTTATTTGAGGGGTTTCTTGTTACTGTATTACAACTATGTACCTACCATTACGCCAAAAGCAGAGGTACCCATTGGCATACAACAGTATGACCGTCTAGTTAATACTTCTTGCTGGAATGAGACAGATGATAGAAAGAGTTTGGTGTAACGGTGGTATGTTACTAGTACCTACCTTAGATAGCATGTACTGTATGCAGTACTATTACTGGTACGTATGCTCCCGCATTCCATTCCATTCCATTCGATGAAGCTGGAATGCATTTCAAGGGCAAAGCAACAGTCCTCTGGTCTATTATCCCTGTGCTTATCAGCTCTCACACCAGATTTATCCCGAGGTTCTGCTATTGCTCTTGGCCTCTGATAGGCTGTGCTGAGTCTAGACTCTTTAGATCGCATCATATTCTTAAAGGTACCTCTCAAAGTGGATCATCCCAAAACAAAAAGTTGCTGTCGATCCGCTCTGGAAAGTCAGATCTAGGAATAAAGAAAGCTTGGCTGAACTCCCCGCTATTCTCGTTTTGCCCGGGGTCTGTTCGCTTCTCATTCTGTGTCTGCTTGGACGTGGAAATTAACAACGGAGGAGAGAGCCCACCAGAGGAATAATGTCCGTGGCCGTCCTTTTTTCCTTTCCATTTGTTTGGTCTTCACACTCTGGTTAATAATTCATGCTTCAGGGTGAATATGTAATCAGAAGGCCTCGATGGACTAAAATCATTGGATCCTTGGAAAAGTGCCCTGACTAAAGACGACTCTAACAGCAACTAAAGGCCTCCGTCTGCGCCATCTGCAACAGTCCCAGGTACGCACGTATACATGACATTTCGCTGACATGCCATGCGCAGTCAATTTGCCATGGGGACAAGTGGATCAGACATCTCAAGCAGAAACCTGCTGCTGCTGCTGCATTATTCTTGGCATATTCAATACTTTTATAGGTTATATACTGGACTCATCTACGGACGTATAATATACATATATACCTACCTATATATTCAAGTCTTTGTGTTTCTCCACAACGTGGACTTGGTAACTTTATGTGCATGTGGCACTTGAGCCGATCAAGCAAACTTTATTATTAACGAACATGCATTTCTCAGCTTGTCAGTGGAAAAGACCGTGTCGTATCGTATCACACCCAGCGAATTCCACAGTTGATGGCTCAAGCCGGTCTCGGTGGGACCCCGCCTAATGATTTTATGATTTCCCTGTCTGTGCGTTTTTATTATTTCTTTCTCTCTCTCTCTCTTTCTTTATAATTTTTTACAGGGCCTTCCTCGCTGTTGATCGATGTTCGTGATCGGCCGGGTTGCTGACGATCACTACCTTTTTCTGCCATGTCGATGCCCATCACCCGTAGCCGAACTCAATCTAGTTTGGAGTTTGTTTGTCCAAGTCCAATAAGCATTTATCGCCAAGAGGAGCAATTGCATGCGGACCAGTTGCCTGTTCAGCATGTTTTCAAGGTCGAGTTCTGATGCTGAAGAGCCAAAAGTTGATGAGGGTGGCATGCGCTAGTTTCGATTTGATCCAAAAGATGGGATATTTAATGCATGACACGAATCCTCGGAATCAGTCTCTTTGGGGTTTAGGTACCCATCTGAGTGAGGTGGCTTAACCACGCCGCAGCCCGCTAAACCGACAGCTTCAGCTCCCTTTGACCTTTGATACTCCGATGTGAATTGTAGCAATATTCTTGACCTATTGAGATAAGTACGTCCTGAGATTGAACCTTTCCTCCACCTACGCGTCGGCTTCTTCAAAGCGCTTAGTTTTGCATACCACCTGCGGAGGTGGATCAGAAAATAACCAGCACGTTTTACTCCTCCTACAAGCATAGCAGATAAGAACTACCTAAAGTTTACCTAAACTTATATATAGCTTTAGGTACTCTTTAGCAAATGCTAGCCCTATTATTCTTCACAGTGTGCCTATTATTTTGCGATCCGCCTGCTGCGACAAGCAGCTACACTCCCCTACAGCACGGCCTAGACGGCCCCCGGCCTACTCACTCCCCCAAGGAGGCTGCCGATCGCTACCCTTTCCAACACCACTCTCACAATCTCCATCCATAATCCACTTCCCCCAGCTCTTACATCCCCAGTCCTGGCATCTGGGCCGTCTTTGTGTATCCCCCAGCTGCAGGTGCGAGCGACTTCGCACGACTCACTCCTTCAGTCTCAGCCAACACAAGATCGAGTCCTTACCTGGCAAATAGAGTCAACGCGTATCGCACGACAGTTCCACCTTATCCCGAACCTCCCTTCGACTTTCCGGTAGCTGTCAAAGCGGCTATCATTCCGGGAAGGCCGAGTCAGCACACCACAGTCTCGCTACAGTCTTCGCCTCCCTTGGCTGTGCTGCCGATCATCGATCTACAACCATCAAGTCCCTCCACAACGAGAACCTCTGACAGTTCTGAGCGACGGCGATAGCGACGACAGCGACAACGGAGAACGAACCTCAAATTCAACATCGAACCGAGTTAGCTCGAGATCAGCGCGCAGAGGCGAGCTTCACCTCCAACTTCAATTCAACTTTCGAGCACGACTTCCTTCGTCAGCGCCTTCAACTGACCCATTCCAACAAAACCGACGATGCCGCGTCGCCGCGCTCGACCCTCGGATTCTTTCTTCTAGCCTGCCTATCATGCGGATCGCCATTCGTGAGCAGCTTGCAGCCCTCGTTCTTCTCGCCGTTCTCGCCTCCCTCGCAATTGTCTCCATTCCAACATGGATCTATGTCAATCGCTTTGTCGTCGACATCGAGCGCGAGGGCTTGCAGCTCACGGCTTCTCTCAAGGCGTCCCGGATCTCTGCAGAGCTCGGCCTCATTGAGACTATTGCCATGACCATTTCTTCGCGAATCCTCGTTCAAACCGCGTTCACCAACTTCTACAACACTGGTGAGAAAGACTGGGATCAAGCTCGCGAAGATCTTGAAAGTGCACTTTCCGTCAGCAACTCCTCGGGTTTGTTGCAAATAAGGCTTTATTCGAGAAATGAAACGGGCGCTTCCAATGGTGGCTTACTCAATGTGACCTCGCTTTCAGTACCAGATATCATCCTGCCATATGGTGGCTCATCCGGTTCTGAGATTCGCCTCGGCGACTCTGGTCAGGGCTATCCCCCAACTCTCTTCCCTAATCTTACATATATCGATCTTAAACGCCCAAGCTCTCAGCGGAATAACACTACCGCTTTTGCAGCTGAGGCGTTTCCAGATGTTCGTATCGCCCGAGATGGCGGCTTGTTGCTTGGTCCACTGGTCCTCAACGAGAGTGCATCTCTCCTTTCCGTGACTATCCCCGTCCGAGACAACAACGATACATTTGTCCTTGGCTATATGACCGTGGTCACCCTTGCCGAATCATTGACTGCGATCCAAGAGTCTCGCGAGGGATTGGGTAAATCGGGTCAAGTCTTGCTCATTGGCCCAACCGACAGGTCAAATCGCTTCAATAACTCTCAACCCGCTAGTAATGCGACATATACACCCAACCGGGAGAAATTTGGTAACGTGCTCGTCAAGTTTGTGCTTCCTCCTAAGAACCCGGATGGACAGAAGGACCGCCATGATGTCCATCAGTTTGTCAGTGAAACTGGCAACAGAGCATTCCCTGTCAAAAACTATCCAGCCGCATTCGATTCGTTCGCAAAGCATTACGACACAGTCAACAATGCCAGCGCCCTTCTCAGCACACACAACGAACAAGATGTTCGTGTTGCTGTTGGATTCGCGCGAACTCAAACCCCCCTTGCAAACTGGACCGTCATTGTCGAGAAAGCCAGATCGGAAGCTTACAAGCCTATCAACACTTTGAGAAATATTCTGCTTGGGACAGTTTTTGGTACCGTTGGCTTGATAATGTTGCTAGTCGTTCCCTGCGCTCACCTCAGTGTTTTGCCGATTCGAAAACTCAAGGCTGCCACAGAAAAGTCAGTGAACCCTCCGGGGTACGAGGATTCTTTTATCGATTCTGATTCTGAGTTTGGAGACGAGATTCCAAGCTCCGGAGGAGTATCGCGACGATCGAAAAAGAGGGGGACTATAGGCAAATTCATCCGACGACTTCAGGGAAAATCGAATGGACCAAGCTCGAATCGAGACGTTGCTCGCCGAATGTTCAAAATCCCTGCAAAAGTTGACGATCGGAAACACTTTGTCACAGATGAGCTTACTGAGTTGACGCGAACTTTTAACGACATGAGTGACGAATTAGTGAAACAATACCTTTCCCTCGAGGTCAAGGTGGCTGAACGGACGAGGGAGTTGGAGGAGAGCAAAAAGGCCGCTGAAGCGGCCAACGAGAGCAAGACGCTTTTCATTGCCAACATTTCCCACGAACTCAAGACGCCCCTCAATGGTATTCTTGGCATGTGCGCCGTATGTATGGAAGAGACCGACATTGTTAGAATTAAGCAATCCTTGAAGACGCTCTACAAGTCGGGCGACTTGTTGCTCCATCTCTTGGAGGACTTGTTGAGTTTCTCCAAGAACCAGATTGGCCAGCAACTTAACCTTGAACTGAGAGAGTTCCGTCTGGCCGATATTCGATCACAGATCTTGACAATTTTTGACAAGCAGGTTCGAGAAGGAAAAATCAACTTTTCGGTGGACTTCATGAGTTCGGACAATATTGAATTCAGCGCAAGTCCGGATCGAACGAATGGGGAGACAAGATTACCAGCGCTGGGCCCCTATGGAACTGGTCGACTTAAGGATATGTGCCTATGGGGTGACCAGCACCGGATACTTCAGGTCATCATCAACTTGGTGAGCAACAGTCTGAAGTTTACACCTCACAACGGCAGCGTTTCTGTCCGCATCAAGTGTCTAGGGGAAGCAGAAGCAGCTGTCGAGAATGAGAGTCGTGCATCATCCATATCCAAGAACTCGCGGAATAACTCACGAACCGGGCGTCCTCGGCAACGTGGAAGCGCCAGCTCAGCAAATTCCGGTGGTTCTGGAAACCGAAACTCGGCTCAGAAATTCAAGGGTACAGGAACAGCCCTCTCTATAAACCCTATGGATCCCAAGGCAACTCCTCATGTTTTGGTCCGCGAGCGGTCGCCAACGCCTCCTCCACCAGGCGCCAGATCGTATCTTTTCGAGTTTGAGGTGCAAGATACTGGTCCAGGCATTCCAGAACATATGCAACAAAAGGTTTTTGAACCTTTCGTCCAGGGCGATTTGGGCCTTAGCAAGAAATTTGGTGGGACTGGTTTGGGCTTGAGTATCTGCCACCAGTTAGCAGGTCTCATGGGCGGCTCTATTAAATTACGCAGTACCTTGGGAGTGGGCACAACCTTTACTATGCAGATCCCCCTCAAATACGTGAAAGACCGGTAAGTTTCCATCAGCAATCTGGTTACAGCGTTACTAATAGTTAGGTCCAGGACTTCCAGCACTGCCTCGAGCAGTGTCAAATCCCGCCCGACGAGCGTAGATGCTAGTGATATAGAGCCGCAACGCGTTGCCCCCGGCACTCCGAAACCAGCGGCCGAGGCCAAGAACGCCGGAGCTCTCAACCCTCAACCTCGATTAGTTGGTTTAAGCCAACCATATTTTGCTGCTGACCCTCCATCCGTTAAGAGCACTGAGCAAAAGATGGCCGAAATCGATCGTGTCATTGCCAATAAGGGTGGCCAGGGCAGGTTACGTGTTCTGGTAGCAGACGACAACTCAACCAATATCGAAGTCGTCAGCCGCATGCTGAAGCTCGAAGAAGTTTACGATGTGACCATTGCGAAAGATGGGCAGGAGGCGTATGACTTGGTAAAAGCGACTATGGAAAAGAACGAGGCGTTCGACGTGATTTTCATGGACGTCCAAATGCCCAACCTTGATGGACTACAAAGTACACGACTTATCCGCGAGATGGGCTACACATCACCCATCGTTGCCTTAACGGCGTTTTCGGAAGAGAGCAACGTAAAGGAATGTATTGATTCTGGTATGGACGAGTTCCTCGCGAAACCGATTCGACGTCCGGCCCTCAAGCAAGTTCTCAAGAAGTTTGCAACAATCCCCGAGGAGCCAGAAAATGAGAAGCGTTCTTCTTCGCTCAAGCCGAATGCGAGGACGAATGGAAATGCCATTCAGTCACACAAGGGGGGCGAGAACGGCGCACCAAAGGAGAAGCATGGGTGAGGCCTATTTTGAGATCTAACGCACATCAGAGGACATGACGAGGAATGACAGAGAACCTACATTATGAGAGAAGAGCGGTCTGCCACTCAGATATTATCATACCAAGGGAATCGATTTCCCTGCACCACCCCGACTGATATACATCCCTTACCTAGTTACTCATCTGTTTCAAGCTGCAAAAGTCTAGCGGGAGGAAATCTTTTGTACTTTCGGAGTTTGGGCTTTTTCCCTTTTGAATTCATGGAGGGTGCGGATCATGAAAAGAAACCCTCTGTTGTCTCTGGGTTCTTTCAGGTTATTTATTGTGTGGGTTTAGGAGCATTGTGGTCTCTTTACCCTCTAGTTTGGTTGTCCTATCACCCTCCCCCTATTTGGCTGTCACATATAGCTGAGAGGCCCGCACATACATAGGCGTACACGTTTTGACCTATTTTAGTTATTGTTTACGACTACTGAGAGGAGAATGCAGAAGGGGGCGGTCTTAGTTATAGTATTGCAAGAGACAAGGAGAAGAGTAAAAAAGAAGAAAGAACAGGCGTATATACATACTTATGTAACTATATATATACGCATAATACTGTAATAAAGGAAGAACAGAAACTTTGTTACTTTGACGCATTATATAACCTTTTTCCTATTTCTAGAGCTAGTAATAAATTCTAATAATATTATTGTAAGGTCTCTTGACAGGTAGGCTTATGCATCTATCTGTAGGTATTTTAAATTTTGAATAATCTGACTGGAGCTATTGCCTATGTGCAAACTTGGCGATAACTATGGTTGGAAATGTAATTGTCAAGAGGTAGTCACTATATTACACAGGAGGCGCAGTGGCAGAGTGGTCTAATGCGATAGACTAGAAATCTATTCTCTTCGGAGGCGTCTGTTCGAATCAGGCCTGCGTCGGTGTATATTTTTTAGTAGTTATGCCTATTTTTTTTAAATTATAGTCTCAAAAGTCTTATACACAGTCCCTTTTCTATTACCTATTATCTATTTAAAGGAAACTATAATAACCTTATACTATTACTAAATATATTAAATAGTAGTAAATTAAAGAATTTTAAATTAAAGACTTCTAATTAATAGTAAAAAGGAGGAGAAGTACTGCAAGTAATCTCGACAAAACTTCGCTATTTACTACCTACTACCTATTTAATAAAGTATGGATATGTAAGGGACTTGTTACCCTGAAGGACTCCCCGCCAACGGGCCTAGCCCGCTTTGCTGGAGGGTTTACTGTAGGTGCCTTAGTAAGGTACCTACTAGGTACTACCTAGGTCGGTACTAAGGCAATGGAATGGAAGGTAAGGAGCTAGCGGTACGTACCTCTTTAACACACGTAAGGCTTCACAAGCCACAGCGCGATTGTTCCATCCACTCTATCCCCGTCAGCTTCGACCAGAAATCGCATCCTTTCCCTCCCATATCGACTCCCCTTATCGACAAAACCATCCTCACATCGCGCATAAGGAATAAGACTATCGATCGATTCGTACGACGACAAAATGGCCGACGAGCAGCCCCGTGGCATCGACCACACCGATTCCATCGACTCCAACGATGGCCCGAAGCAGCCGGACAAGAAGAAGAGCCGTCGCCCTGCGAGTGAGTGTACCTCAAGGGGATGCGCATTGCATATACAGATGACGCGCAATATGGGGGAGAACGCACGTTAATTAATGCAACATAGATACTGCCTTTCGACAACAGCGTCTAAAGGCCTGGCAGTATGTCTTAACTACCTACCCTTAATTCATCACTCAATCAATCACCCCCTCGATACTGATATAATGCGACAGGCCCATACTTACACCA
Organism: Fusarium sp. NFCCI 5145; assembly: GCA_033439405.1. Lineage (NCBI taxonomy): Eukaryota > Fungi > Ascomycota > Sordariomycetes > Hypocreales > Nectriaceae > Fusarium > Fusarium sp. NFCCI 5145. The sequence continues at coordinate 145,397 of JAWDHB010000387.1, forward strand.
AAAACTGTCCTTCCTCTCTTCTTCGCCATCGGAATCATATTCGCTCCCATTGGCGGTGCTCTACTGTACGCGAGTGCTCAGGTACGATACCCTTCAATCAACAAACAATACCTACCAACATTGATTCTAATGCGTGAACTCAGGTCCAAGAGATCCGACTCGACTACACCAAATGCACTGAAGACGCTCCTACCCTCAGCAAGGACGGCGGCGGCTTCAGGGGCATGCCTGGCAGCGCTGTCACCACCGCATTCAAGAGTTCTAACAGTTCCGTGAATGCACAGTGGGCCGTGGAGAAAAACGTCAGCGTCGAGCTTGACAATGGTGTTAAAGTCCGGAACGATCGATGCCATCTCAAGTTCACCATTCCAGAGGAGATGGGCCCTCCCGTCCTCTTCTACTACCACCTCACCAACTTCTACCAGAATCATCGTCGTTATGTCCTCTCCTTCGACACAGACCAGCTTAAGGGCCACAAGCGATCATACAGCGACATCCATAACTCAGACTGCACTCCCCTGTACGGCGAGAACAATAAACCTTACTACCCTTGCGGTCTTATTGCAAACTCCATGTTCAACGACACATTCTCCAGCCCTGTACTCTCAAACCCTCCCAAGGCCAGTGCCAACGAGACATGGGAGTACTTGATGCACAACAACACAGGCATCTCATGGGATAGCGACAAGGATCTCTATGGAAAGACCGACTACAACTACAGTGATATCATCCCTCCCCCCAACTGGGTCGAGCGCTATCCCGATGGATATTCTAAGAAGACGCCCCCCCCTAACCTGAAGGAGTGGGAGGCTTTCCAGGTCTGGATGCGAACTGCTGGTCTTCCCACCTTCAGCAAGCTGTACCAGCGCAATGACACCCAAGCAATGTGGCCTGGAACCTATGACCTGGTGGTCGACTACCGTGAGTCATTATTCCATGTGATAAGCCAGTCAAGGATATCTAACAGCCATAGGTTTCCCGACGATCGCTTACAAGGGCACCAAGTCCATCATCATTTCTACTCGAACCGTTGTTGGAGGTCGTAATCCCTTCCTCGGCATTGCTTATGTGGTTGTTGGTGGTGTTTGTATTCTTCTGGGTACTGTCTTTACAATCACTCACCTCATCCGTCCCAGGTTTGTCTCTCCAACTCATATACGACCCTTCTTCTCACTGACTCTGCCACAGAAAATTGGGTGATCACACTTATCTCTCGTGGAACAACGCCCCTGGGGCAAAGTCTGGTCCTAGCACAGCTGTCGCTTCGGGTCGCGAGCTCCGTCCTGGCGAAGCTTAGGCTGCTCGCGACGACTCCCGCGCTCTTCTCGCAGCTCCTTCAAGCCCATCCGGTGCATCGTTCAGGTCCCTGCCCACCACTGGAGGTGGTGTCTTGCTTCCTACTATGTCGGCGTCGTCTGGATAACGCACCCCTCCAAGGATACAAATCAAGCAATCTTGATGGGTTGGTAGATGCCATTACGAGAAAAGTGCATTAGTCATGTTTGGTTTTTTGTTATCCCATTTCTCACTCATGTGGCTCCTTTTTTTCTGTACGACTACTCATTTTTGCCGCCTTCGACTGTTGCTTTGCTTTTTGTTTTGAGAGGCCTATATCAACATTGGTCTCCCAAATACATGCTATATCTGCCTTGTGATCCCATCACCGTACAGGAACCTATTCTTTTGAAAATTACAAGGGAAGCAGGAAGAGAAAGAGTAAGGCTCATGTGTGCTTCGTACGCGTCGTTATATGGGTCAGGAGTTCGGCGCGATGCAACTTGGGAATACGGATAGAATGAATTGAATTATCTACATATACCATCTTCAATTGCGTGCACATAGAACCACTGAAAAGAAACATGTTGCGAAAAAATGAAGTCTAGAATTGCTCAAAATCATCAATTATCTTCTGATCTTATTGTGACTGATACAACTGCCCTTAAACCATCCTGGTCATCTCGAAATCAAAATGAGAGAAGCATTGTAAACCTTCTCGCCACCAAGTCAGCTCTTTTGAGAGACGGGGCTCTCTCTCCCCTATCGTTCCGTCAAAAGAACTCAAGAGCACGCAGCTAAATGTAGAAACCAAAAAAGGAAATTTGCATATTTTTGTACAATCGGTGAAGCAACCACCTAGCAGCATTCTACCTCATCTCCAGTCCACGCCAAGATTTCATCTCCTCGCTCGAAACTCAGGCATGATGTCGATGTTTAGCGCTTGCGTTTCTTCTTGCCGCCACGGTCTTCATCTTCCATGGCACTCTCGCGGTCACGTTTCTTGGCCTTGCGCTCAAGCTCATCCCAGTCTTCACCCTCTTCATCGCTGTCTAGCTCGGCATCCTCGTCATCGTCATCGCTTGCGTTGCTGCCAAAGTCGGATCCTTCGTCACTAGATTCGGACTCCTCATCGAACTCGTCCTCGTCCATTTCAAAAGCCGATTCCTCGTCAGATTCGTTCTCGCCACCTGAATCATCAGAGTCAGCTTGCAAAAAGGACCAGCCACCGTCAGCAAAGAACTGATGGGTGTCCGCTGTAACTGTTTTCATGATTGTAGGCCAGTTGAGGTTAAGAGGGCCCTCTGTGTAAGCAATATCAGAAGAGTCGAGGTAATCCTTGACCTGGTCAAGGAACTCTACAGGAATGGTGTTGACATGGTAAGGAGGTCGTGTAAAATCCTTGAAGACAAATACCATATCAAAGTTCTTCAGGCCGAACTGGACACGTTCCAGATGTGCAATTTCAACTTCCTCAATAGTAATGACCATGAAAGGAGGCTCGACAACCTGAATGAGGCAGTCGGTGGTGGGTTGAACGAAGACGTTGCTTCGGAACGGCACACCGTGAAACCCAAGCTCACGGAGAGGCATATCGACCTCGATACCTTCGTTGCGGCCAGCCTCAGCGATCTTCTGAGCGAAGCCTTGGAATAATCGATCTAAATCGGCTCTGCGGCGTCGTTCCTCCTGCTCTGCCTCAAACTCGTCCTCATCGCCATATCGGTATTTTCGCTTGCGGTTACCCGTCTCATCAAACTGGATGTCCGTGGCTTCTCTGTAGAACTGGACATCTTTGGTCTTCTTCTTGTTGCCAACAATGATGGGGTCTTTGAGGTGAATGTGAATAATAACAATCAACTCATGTTGGCAAGGTTGAAAGAAAAGGTGCTTGACATTGGAGAACAGCACATCTACCCGATGTTGTGCGTTCAGGGGTGAAATATACCGAATACCGTTCTGGTGGATCTCGACCTTTCCTGGTACTCGCTTGCCTTCCATAGCAGGACGGATATAGACGTTGTCCAGTACCGCTGGTCGTCGGTCTGGATATTGGTTAGTATCAGCTGATCTGAAGTATGCTGAACATCCACTTACTTCTTATCTCGACAAGCTTGTCCTGCTCGACGACATCCTCCATGTCCTTCTTCTCTTGCTCCTTCTTAACCACATCGCGCTTCATGTTGGAGATTTGAGTCGCTATTTCGTTGTATCTCTCACCATCAGACGACCGGAAAGTCAAACTTCGGACGAAGTGTGCCGAGGCATCTTCGAATGGCTGATCATCCTTTCTACCGACGCCTTGACCAGGGGAAAGGAAGTTTATACGCAGGAAAGCCCATTCACCCTCGTCACTCTTGCTAGCGTTCTTGATAGTGTTGATGTGGAAAGGAACGGGACGTCCCATGATAGGTAACACGACTGTGTTGTTCTTGATATCAACAACAACCTCGAGGTTCTTGATCTTGCTGGGGAATTGGTTGTCTCTCTTGTAAGACTCGAAGCGCTTGAACTTCTTGACCTCGCCGCCATTCTGGCCACTTGTAGATTCCGAGAATCTAGCGAGACCTTCCCTTTGTTTCTTGGCTGCAAGTTCTTTTTGATGCTCACGTCGCTTCTTCTCGATGTCGTCATTAGCGACCTGAGTTGTGCGTTCTGAGCGAAGTCTTGTGCTTTGAATGTTCTTGGTAGCGACAGCACCAACTCGCGAGTCCTTCTTCTCCTTCCTAGGGGCAGGCTCAGCTTCTTCATCATCCTTGAAGAAGAAAGAGTTGGCGTCGGCACTTGTGGGAGCCTCAGCTGTGAACACCACAGGCTCTGCCGAAGTAACTCGGATGGTGTCAGTCAGAACAAGTGCATATACCTTGCTGTTCTTGTCCTGGGGATTGGGGTTTTCAATATTCTGAAATCCGGTGTTGATAATGAGAGTCATGCCATCCTTCAAAACTCTCTGGTTCTTGGCGTTGAGAATTAGAGTAGGGTCCTTGTTCTCTAATCCAATACCCCAGCCGACGTTCTTCAGAAAATGCTCCTCCATGTCTGGCTTCTTGCTCTTGATAATGCTCACGGCCCTGCCATACACCTCCTTTGCTGCCATACCATCACGAATCTCCTTGATGATCGTGTTATGGATGAGAGTAAGGAGCTTGTAATTACTCTCCTGAGACTTGTTCGGATCGACGAGGTAGGTTCGTGCAATTGTTGAGCAGTAGGACTTGTATCGAAGGCCCATAGCGGCAATGATAATATTCGCATGAAGATTATCGTCGTTGGGTTCTCCAGCAAATCGAAGATCGTACTTGCCACCACTCTGAATCGATGGTCCCAGAATCCAGTCCAGCTGAGCGGGATCGAGGTCAGATGGAAGTTTGCCCTTGCTAGGCAATTCGACGGTCTTCCAGAACTGGTTATCGTCCAACTTCTTATCAACCTTGTCGGCCAGTGCTGAATGCTTGACTTTCTTTTCGGCGTCGAGAATATTTGACATTTCGTCGAGAAAGTAGGGGGTCATCAAGGCAACGCAAGCCTTGGAGGCGGTTCGCATGGCTCGGAGCTCGCTCTCGTCCTTGACGGCAAAGGCGTAGGTGGAAAGGGCAGCAGAAATATCGACTTGGGACACATCCTTGCACTGCTCGTTGAACAGTTTCTTCCACTCATCGACAAAAGGTCCTCGGGATGTGTCTTTGGCGATGGTGCCAACCTTGTTCTAGAAGCGAATTCGTCAGACATATATGGAATTGGGATGTCAGCCAACCTACTCCTGCCTCCTTAATTTTGTCGGCAAGCTTAACGAAGAGCTTCTCGTTCTCCGCAGCATCCTTGCCTCGCACGAGTACTTCGATCGGGAATCGGCCCCCTTTGAGCTGTTCAAGATGCTTCGCTGAAGTGCAGTCAGTACGAGTGAGTCATTTCGAGCAGGCAGAAGTGTGGTCGCACCTTTCTTCGCCGTTGTGAGAATGTACAGCGTGTCCAGCGTAAACAGCATAAGGGTCGTCGGAAACTCATATCCAAGTAGCCAGAACTATAATCGTGTCAGTATATCCATCTCGCACCCGTTTTGGGCGGTTTTAAAATCACGTACGTGAATCGCATTGTTCTTGTGAAATTCGGGAATCTCCTCAACCTTGCCCATCATCACAATGAGGGACTGGGCGCCGTTGAACAGGCCATCCTTAGAGCGCAGGTCGTTCTTCCAGGCAGTGACAAAATGGGAGATACGCTCCTGAAAGAGCTTGCTGTCAATCTTGATCTCGGCCATCGTTTCTGATGGATGCGCGATCGAGAGTGACGGGTAAAAGCTGAAGGGGCGAGGAGCTGATAACGGGAGGTTGCGACGACGCGAGAAAAAGTGAGGTCGCGTTAATGATTCAGGTCGGAGCTCCCTGTCACGTGATCTCACGCAACGCGTTCCTTAAGTGGATGATCCAAGCTTATAATTATAATTATAACCTCAGTTGACTAGTTACTTACAGTAAGTCAGTGCCTACCTAAGGAAGAGAAATAAGCACTCGGCAATTTCATTGATACATCTATGCCTTCTCGTCCTTTTTACTTTGACCTCTTCTTTAGTTGCGCCCTTTCTGCGCATACCAGGTGTACCTGTTTGTATGAAAGAAAATACAGTAAAAAAGCAGTTGGAGTTGGTGGAGCAACCAAGTTTGAGCTCCATCTCAAGTTGATGGTCCGTGTTGTTGAACAACCTCACAACGGTAGAACGGCTCAAGACTTCCAGAGTTTAACTATCCAAATTAGGATTCCACGGTACCAATGACCTTAACGTTAGTAACTTGTGTGTCCCTTATACTACCAAGGCCTCTTGTCCGCCAACGTATGCAGGAACGTATAATGCGACATGGCGATTTGTGACGACTATGGCTTTAAACTGACAATTTACATTGCTTGATATGTAATTTGAAGGAAGCGACTAACAACAAAATGAAGACTTTACAAAAATAGTCAAGGGCATTTTCTCAATCTTGATTTAGTCAACCCAGGACATCGGCTATTACGAAACCCCAGGAACTTGCCATCAGCAGTCCTTGAACCTCAGACTGCAAACTGGATCAATCAGGTTCACTTACCAAATGCCGGAATTAACCTCCGTCTGTCGGCGCCGGTTTTCGGGTAGTGGGGTCGGGAGTTGCGATTCAAACCCGACCCCGCGCAAGCCGGGTGAATATATAACCAAACGCGAATACCAGATCTTTTTATATGACCTTGTTTTTCTTATAACTCAACACTATAACCTCATTGGCTGTAACTCATACTGCACCCAATCCTCTTTTAGCACCCTGTCACTCACACGAACCTACCTACCCTAAATAGCTCGAAATCATGAGAGTCCCCTACGTATCTAACCCTCCTGATACCAAGACCGAGGAACATGCCGCCATTGTGAGGCGCATAGAAGAGCGGCGTGCCCCTCGACCTCTCCAGTCCTTAGACCTAGCTCTTCTTCACTCGCCTCATGTTGCTGACGGGTGGAACTCATTCCTTGGTGCTGTTCGCACCAAGACATCACTAACTGACGACATCCGCGAGCTCGCCATTTCCCGCATTGCTGTGTGCAATAAGGCATGGTACGAATGGAAGCATCACGCGCCTCTAGCTGTCAAGGGTGGTGTTTCCGAGGCTGGGCTTGAGGCTATCAAGAGGGACACCCTTGGTGAGCGACCTGTTGAGTTGTCAGAGAAGCAATGGGCTGTGCTCCTGTACACGGATGAGATGACAAGGAATGTTCAAGTCAAGGATGAAACCTTTGATCGTCTGCGAGATTATTTCAACGAACAAGAGATTGTAGAAATCACAGCGACTGTAAGACAATCCCTTGTAACAGTCCTCAATTGATCTAACACCAATAGGTTGCATGTTACAACTGTGTAAGCCGTTTCTTGGTGGCACTCGATGGTAAGCCAATGTCATAAGGTCTTTTTTCGCTCTAACTGAAACTAACAATACTGCAGTCGGGGAGAGGAATGGTACCGGCCCCGAAGCCATCTCTGGTCATCGATAGAGCGCTGTGTCCTATGTATCATATCTTAGGAACAGCAGCAAAATGAAGAGAAGAAGCCTGCATTGATCATGAATCGTAGCTCATAAATCAAGAACAAACAAAAGACTAAAAAAACTGATAACAAACGTCCAAAGGAAACACCACGGCTTAGGGCCGCGGGAAAAGGGGTATCGTCCCATCTATAGAAGTGAAGTGAAATAAATGAACCAAACTCCTCATGACCCCAGCCCCCGAGAGTCACATCCTCGCCAAATCAACCTGTCATTAATCATCGCTCATTCAACCATGCCTCCAATAATCGTGGCGAGTGTCCGTCGTCATACCGGACTATGTTGTTTCGTAAATACGTCGGTGGCCATCTGGCCACATCAAGAACGCCGTGTAAGGGGTAATGTGTAATGTCCATGCTGTATAGTCGCACTGGACAGCCTGTAAGAGTTATGCCGTTCGCTGTGATTGGAAACTAGAACGGGAAGAAAAACAGGAAGTCTAAAATCAAACCGATGCTCGAAGATCATGGTGACTTGGAATATGACCCCGACATTGCGCGCTCAATCGAAGCATGGCGTTGATGCATCTTAGGTGATCTTTGTAGTTCCTGGACAACTCCCGCCCATCCCTTACGATTGGGTTTGGGAATGGGCTCCTGGTGATTAACAAGAGCCTGGGTGGTCAAACTGCGCAAGGGAGGACGGTTGATGATACCCTCCATTAAACCCTTTGGAAGAGCAGGACGAGTCGGAGTTTTAAAAACAGGTGATTTTTCTAGATCCCTTGGCGTAGGTAGAGGGGGTGGAGGAGGGGGTGGAGAGGATTTCTCCTGAGTAGTGGTAGTGGTGCTTGCTTGTGATGCGACAACGCCCATGTAGACGACAAGGAAGCGCATGCGTAGCATGTCAAGTCTACGGACCCGATCCTCCAGCCTCGATCGCTTCGACGCCCACAGCAGCCTGGAAGAAGTCTTCAGCTTGCTGGTGTCCTCCTCAAACACCATGCCATTGATATCCTCTCGCAAATCATCGCCCGTCTTTTGAATCTCCCTTAGGAGTCGTGTCAAGCGGATCTTGTCATCAAGACGCTGCACCTTTGCGACATCGCGATCATAGCTCTCGTTCTCCTGGACGGAAAAGTCGGCGGTATCAACAAAGGTTGCAATCTCGAGCGGCGCCACTTGGTACGCGGCCGTGTAAGAAGAGATGATCTGGACGAGGACGATGAGGGACAGAATGACAGCGATCAGAATGAGGATTATAGTCCACTGGAGCATATTGGACTCGGCCATGGTTGAGCAGAGCGTCTAGATGGCAAGTCGAGGCGGAGGGTGAGGCTATCGCGCATGGTCCTTCAGGGTTTTGTTTGTGGGAGGGGAGAGAAAGAGGAGGGAGAGTGAGAAGGGAGAGAAGGGGACGAGGCGCACAATATGCAGGTAAGGGACAAGAGTGATGACGAACAAGCACAAGCGCAAGCGCAACCAACACCAAAAAGCAATAAGGTACAGCAGCCTACCTGCGTTTGTGTGCCCTCTCACTAATAAAGCACTGGACCTAATTAGTTTCAACTACGTCCTACCTACTAACTTATGACAGTACATAGGTTAGTAGGTAGTACACTGCGTAGGCTCATACAAACCGCGGGAGTTTCCATTTTCGTGCTGGATTACTTGGTGCAGATGGCTGGGGATCAAGAATGCCCCCTGCAGTTGCATCTGGGCTAACGATAGTCCATAACCAGAAGCGCCAGGGCAGGGGACTCACGTCAGTCATCACATGGCCAATCCAGTGGGATGCGCGACTTGATGGCGTTGTAGTTGTCTGACTGATACTACTTAACATGTCCCCTCAGACCGGATAAGCGTGATACTGTGGGCGGAAGTGCCGGGCGGAAGAAACGGTCAAGATTCCATCTGGTGATGCTGACAGATGGTGGTTTACACAAAAACGCCTCACCCGTGTCGTGTGAACTTGCAGTTCAATATCTTAGCAATCACAACTCGTTGCTGTCATAGTTTAAGAGGATGCACCACAAGCCTGCTCAAGACTGGCAGTTTCCCAGAACTAATGCTGCGCTGCCGAACCGTCCAGCGGGGTTTTCCATTGTATTGGCGGACTGGATTGCATTCCGGGTGGGTTTATCTGCAGGTTGAGTATCACCATCCGTTGGATGTGACCAATTCTTGCAGCACGCTATGCTAGCTTGGTAGACTTAGTTGAGTACCTAGGGGCTCGGCTACCCAGGATGCCAATGCCCATAAGAGCATGGATCTCGGGGTCTGGAGTTAGGGTTAGCAGAAGGGTAGTACTTTAGTGGATCACGCCTAGGGCTTGAGGAAGAGAAAAAGGGCTGTAGGGCATTAATTTCTTGAGGTTGAAGTCATCAAGGTTAACAAGCTACTTGAATAAGTCACTGATGAACAAAATCGAGGGGGAAAGAGAGAAGTTGGTTGGGATAGCGTTGATTCAAGGATCAGGTTTGTCGGAATAAACTTGATTCGCTACAGTACCTAGATACTTACCTATGTACCTACCTACGGTACTACGGTACTGTGTGCTTAGCCTCCATAGAAGCAGAAGCGCCGCTGTCAGTTTGGCACCCAGTAAAAAGCTCGCGGGCCGTTGAAGGCCAGTCAAGGCTGCCCTGGCTTAAGCCGCGTGAGGTGGTGCCAATTATTCCCCTCCCCTACCCTCCCTGTCCGCTCCATCAAAGGAATGGAAGGTTCTGACATTCGACTGACTTCATCGATGCCCTGTACCTGCGCCAGTCTTGCAGCTGCTTATCAGAATCATCAGATCTTTCTCCACTGTCGGCCTCTGCATTCTCCATTATCAGGATCACCCTTCAACTCCTCACTCAACAATAACACATACTCATGGCGACATCTACAGCCACGGCCACGGCGACTGCCGACTCCGCGGCGCAAGCACATCAGTTCCCCCTCCCCAAGATCCTCGAATACCCCGCGTCGACCCCGCCAAACCTCATCACACAAGGTGCCGAGGGTCGCCTCTATAAAACCACTTACCTGTTACCCAATATTCCCTGCGCTATCAAGTATCGCCCTCCTAAGCCCTGGCGACACCCGATTCTTGATCAGCGGCTCACGAAACACCGGATCCTTTCAGAGGCTCGCATTCTTGCAAAGTGCCGTCGAGATGGTGTCCGTGTACCAGCTGTATACGCAGTAGATGAAGCTGCTGGGTGGTTGATGCTAGAATGGATCTCTGGAGGACCTGTCCGCAAGAGCATAAATGAACGTCTTGGGAATAGAACACAGGGTATTGAGAATGATGCTGAGCTCAAAGATCTCATGCAAAGGATTGGTACTGCTATCGGTAACATGCACAAGATCGGCATTGTTCATGGCGACTTGACTACAAGCAATATGATGTTGCAACCCCCAGCTAAACCTCAAGATGATAACCCTTTACACGGAGAATTGGTTATTATCGATCTGGGTCTTGCCGGTGGAAGCATATCAGACGAAGACCGGGCGGTAGACCTCTATGTTCTGGAGAGGGCGTTTGGTAGCACACATCCCCGAGCGGAATGCCTCTTCTCAGAGGTGCTCGATGCCTACGGCAAGACATTCAAGCAAGCCAATATTGTGCTCAAGAAGTTAGAAGACGTACGGATGAGAGGCCGCAAACGAAGCATGCTCGGGTAAATAAAGAAGAAGAAAAAAAAACCAAAAAGCCGTCTTGCAGCCGATTTCCTTCCCATAGTATCTAAACTCCATGTATCTGATGCTCGCTGTTTTGCAAAAAAAGAAAAAAGGGCAAATGATGCCACCACATTCCATCTATTGGTTTCAGATCCAAACATGCCAGAAACCACACTATCTTATCATCTTCCTCCCTTTTCTTTTCCACTTAACCGTTGAAGAACTATCCAATTATTGTCCCACTAGCAAAATATCCCTTATTCTCTATGACGCCTCGATCCTGTACGAAAGCTGTATATCGTATAACCCACTCGGGAACAAGTTCTCCAGTCAAGCCCGCGCCGTTGTTGCCGGGATCAGCAAGGAGACCCGCACCTCTTGGACCGTGGCCGAGAAGTTCTCGAAGAGTGCCGTGGGGGAGAATATCGATACAGTCGCCATGGACGTGCAATTCAACGCCTTCTTGCTCGGCTAGCTTTTTGAGCGGGGGTGGAACATCGCAACAGTTGCGCAGGTTGATCTGATCAATGACGGGTTTGACACTCGCACGCTTGATAAAGGCGCCGAGCTTCTCGCTGCCGAACTCGGCCACAGCAAGACGCTTCACAAGACCTTGCTTGTGCAGACACTCAAATACTTTCCAAGTCGCAAGCTCCTCTTCAAGGTTACCCTGATGAGCATTGGTCTTGTCTGCCTCCCATTCACAGTTCCCCTCGAACGAAATACCGGGGAAAGACACAATCAGCAGATCAATAGTCTTGATGCCGAGTTCTCTCCGGGCCAAGTCCAGAGCCTCCTTGATGTTTTGCTCCCGAGTGGCGACAGACATGCCCGGGAGAACAAAGAACTTGACAGTGATCTCATACTGGCTGGGCTCCTCTTGTAGGCCTGCGGCATTCCAATTAATGCGAGGAACATACAGCGCATCGCCCTGTTGCTCGGTCCAGAGCTCGACAGCCGTGTGCTTGCCATTAGGCGCATCGCCGTTCATGAACCCGTTGGCTCCTTGCGTATCGATCGCGTAGTCGCGCTGAGCCTCAGCGATGTTCTCACGTAGAGAATTGACGAGTTCGAGGTTGGACCTGTTGTTGCCGGGTTTGCGAATAATGGATGGGCCTGCCAACATGACATTGCTGTCGAGAGGGGTTTTGTAAGCATAGAACTGCAGAGGAGTCAGATAAAACGTACGCCGTAGATAGAATAAGTCTCGTCATGGTGAGAGTCACGAGAGAATGGGGACAAATAAAGAAGAGGGATATTCAGGAAAACCAGAAAAGGAAAAAGAAAAAGAAATGAGGGGAGATGGCTCAGGAGAGACTTTGTAGAGCAAGAGGGAAATTTTTTGCCGTCGGGGTCTTCAAGGTGTAAACTCGGAAACGCCAGTAACGTAGTCTATCCCGAAGTCGCACCCAGTGCTCAAATACGTGGGGTAAAGCAGATAAAGCAGCTTAGAAATGTCTATTTACTCGAGGACAATGTTCATAATCATGAGCGACTTCTCGGATTCGGGTGTGTGTAACAAGTTTACAGTATTTATCTTCGTCCTAGTTGCAAAATGTCGAATCATGGATGTAGATGAGAAGCCACTGTGACACTCGCTCGGTAGGTATTAGCCACAGAAACCGTTTAGACCTGGCATAAATAGGAGCGCATAGTCGCGTGCTTGACAAGAGACCTGACTAAGTTACTACATAACACCTATCATTACCATTTCATTCACGTCAAGATCGGGTATTCTCTGCTGTCTTCATTTTACGTGGGGTTCAATCAGGTGGACGGAAATGCAGGCGCCATTTTCTGCTAGTGGCCGTTGAATTGCAAGTTACTTCATCCAATGGCTTATTAGGTTCAAATCCGAATGGGTGACTTTACTTGATCGATGTCATCAAAGAGAACTTCCAGATGGAGGAAGCGATCCATTGATGGTAAAAAAATAAAAAGGGCCTCCAGTGAATTCTCGTTCACTCTTTTGTCGCTGGAGCCTCCAGCTGTAACTGAGATGACCTACCTTACCTACCCACTGACTCCTGGCCACTAACCCACTCAGTGTTGAGAGTGGAGGGCCTGGGTTAGCCGGGTGGAGTTTACCTCCAATGGGTACCTACCTGTACGTAGGTACGTAGGTACCACTTCCATCATTGGACCTGCCTGAGCCAACTCGTCACCAACCCGCCAAAATTGCTTCCGTGTCCACCTTGAAGGCAGAATTGCATCCTCCGTCACCTTTCGAAACCTCTCCCTGCCTTTAACCTGCACGCCCCAAAGCAGGCTCGATAGACCACCATGGCCATCCAGTATGCTTTTCCGTGGCTAATCGACTGCTTTCGCCCGCTGACCGAGAGTTAACTCTACAGATATCTCATTCTCCTATCCCGTCAGGGCAAAGTGGTGCGTCTGGTTGCTCACATGTACAGCTTCAACATTACTGACAGTCATGACAGCGTCTTGCCAAATGGTTCTCGACACTTTCTCCCAAAGATAAGGCCAAGATCGTCAAGGATGTATCTCAACTTGTGCTCGCTCGGAGAACGCGCATGTGCAACTTTCTCGAATACAAGGGTCAGCTTCCCCCAACCCCTTTGTTTAGATGAGCTTGACCTGACTCACAGGGCAGATACCAAGATTGTCTATCGCCGATATGCATCGCTCTTCTTCATCGCCGGCTGCTCCTCCGAAGATAACGAGCTGATAACTCTTGAAATTATCCACCGATACGTCGAGCAGATGGACAAGTACTACGGAAACGTTTGCGAGCTCGACATCATCTTCTCTTTCACTAAAGCATACTACATCCTCGACGAAATCCTCCTCGCAGGCGAGCTGCAGGAAACAAGCAAAAAGAACGTTCTTCGCTGCATCGGTCAGCAGGACTCCCTTGAAGACATGGAGGTAAGTCATGACCAGCTTGATAAACTGTGCAGTTTTGTGATAGCCCGGCAACATACACCCACCCATCCAACATCGTCGCAACACAGCTGACGCCAAGCTTCCAACAAGGTCGAGGATGAAGTTACAAAGATCATGTAAACCTCCTCGGCGACCTTTTAATTGCTGCCCGGCACCAGTTCGACACCGCCCCACAACGTCGGATCGAGTCAACCGACCAATACCACACCAAAAACTTTCATACGAATTGCAGTATATTTACTGGCTGAGGATTAACTTTGGATCAACAGGCCGACGAACAAGTATTGGGGTCTCTCAAGCAGTCAGGAATTCTATAATGTGAAAGTCTCAGGCGGCTGAGCATCCCTTCGATGGGAAGAGAGGACAGACATGTTTGCATCGTGAGAACCGGCGCAGAAGGTGTTTTGGGAGTCTGTGGCTGAGATGGCTTTGTTTTGTAGATCTTTGACGGTGGAAAACCACCTTCTTTTATATCAAGAGATGAGGCCCATGGGCGATGGTGTTGCGACAGCTGCGGCGGGCAGCGCAGAGGGTGTTGTCTTGAATTCGTCCCGTCATCGGCTACGCATTGAGCAAGCAGTGAAAGAACAACTAGCTTGGACATCGATGCGAAGGAAGTACAGCAATGATGATCGTCAAACGTTGCATGCCACTGAAGAATCTCGATTGTGGCACGTTTGGTTCCGCTCGCGCTCAACCAACCCGAAGTCAACCGCGCTGCTCCGTCGCGCAACACCTCAACCCGCAACCAGAATCAAGAAAGCGATTGACCTCATTTGCCTGTTTCTGTTCTGTTTTCCCACTTTCCAACTGACGTTAGATAATGACTGAAAAAGGGAACTGATTCATTGTCCACAAGTGATGGACCATTTCATGACAGCGCTCAACAGAAACGCGTGGTTTCGGAGCTTGGTCCTATTCGCTACCAACCGCTGATCAATCATGGGGAGTTGGCGTCAGAGGGGGTTCCTCCTATTACAATGCCACAAACTGCACTTTCAGATCTTTGAACGCCAGATCGGGACCGAGAACACGGGGGAATTGATTGGATTGTAAGTTGGTACTGGATAACTGATGAATCAGGACCCTGAGTTCTGTCTCATGAGAGCCAAAAGATGAAGCATGACCCTTACAGGGGGCCTTGGCAGTACTGAGAACTAGCGCAATCCCGGGAGTCCTTCAACATTAAGCGGGACGGGGCCGGGACCGTTCTAAGCTCAGCCCAGATCAACGCAGCTCAGCTCATGGAAATTGACTGACTTGGAGATCCCGTGGCTCGCTGCAACATAAGATCACATCAGGTTTGATGAGTGGCTTTCCACGTCTTTGTTGGACAAGAAAGACGCAACTGCAGCGCTATGCTACGACACGCAGACGAAAGACAAAGTTACCGCCCATCCGCTGACCTCAGACCCCATCCCATACTCTCGTTTCCATCCTATCCCGAAGCCGGCCAATTCCATTGCTGTTCATCCATCCACCAATTCAACTGCCACCCCTCAATCAGTCATTTTGTATTTCCTTACGTCTCTTCTTGCTTATCCAATTGAAATCATTAACAAACCCTGCAACTTGCTTATCTCAACTTTCATCACTTCCCCCTTTCATCATCAGTCAAATCGACCAGGTCCCTCCCCGGCAATCTACCGTCCAATCTTGATCAGTCCCTATTATCATCTGCCGTCATCGCTACCTATCCAATCTCTTTTTATCTCCGGCTTTCTAGATTCGCTCACAGGATCCCTCCCGGTCGCACCGCTGCAACTGTATCTATCGTATCGCACCCCGATTACAGGCCGCTCCCCCTCCCGAACTGCTCCTCCTGCTCCTGTCTCCGGCGATCTTCAATCCCCGACTTCCTTACGCCCACTTTCAATCACCCCTACCCTCTCACTCTTTGACTTCCTCCTCCGTAACCATCCACATACATTATCGCCGCATTATCGACTATTGCGACCCATTTCAATACCGCATTTCAGAGCATCGTTTATCGCACACCTATCGCCTTCCTCTCTGTATCGCGACAGCGGTCACGTTCCGACTCCGGCCCACCACAACTCCACGCTGACGCAATCTGTTCCCTTGACTGCTCCCTCGCTCAGTCGCAACACGCATTTACGATTCATCGCATCACCACCACGGCCTCTCTAGCACATAACCGACACTATATTGCTTCTCATCCTTGACGATGAAGGTCAGCGACTTCCGGGTCTCGCGACGATTGTCCTCCTCCGGCACATGCTAACGCGCGCATTGCAGTATTTACCGGTACAAGACTTCGAGGCGGTGACGAGCGCACTCAATTTCAACACGCCCGACTGTAGTGTGACGGGAGGATGTGATCTATACACAACAAAATCGACAGGCTCTGACAAGAAGCTTTACAAAAACATCGACAACGACCTCAACTCACAACATGAAGCCCTCCTCAAGCTCGGCGCCAGCCTATCACCACCTGAGCGCGCCCATATGCTAGCAACATCACCGAGCATGCAGATGTTTTCACACTCCAGTGCTTTCGGCCCCTTGTCCGAGCTCTCAAGTCGCAAGACATTTGCATACCTTATCGCGACGCTCAATGCTAGTCACCCCCACTACGATTTCTCTCATGTCCTTCGACCCAACGACTTCAAACGTGAGAGAAACCTGCGCCGCGTCATGATCAACCTCGATTCTATTCTCCAGAACGTGAGGCCCAATTTCGAGCCTAAATCTCTTGGGTCCTCACTGGGCAGCGAAACAAGTTCAAACTGGGGTCCTCAATGTTGGTCTCTCATCGACAAGGAGATGCACCTTAATGAGTGTACTGTGTTCAGTTATAATCCCGAGAGTGACCCCTTTGAAGAAGATGAGAGCGCGATCTGGGCTTCACACTACTTCTTTTTTAACCGTGCCTTGAAGCGAGTTGCCTATCTCTACGTCCGCGTTGTACCAGTCATTTCATCTCATAGCCCGACTCTCCGGCCCACAAATCTGGCCAGGAACCACAGCAACCAACGAGAAATCGAATCAGCTGGCGCTCAAAAGCGTGCCAACTATTGGCTTGGTGATCAAGATGCTGAGTTGGTGCCTTTCAACGAGGATGATGAGGGGCTCAACGACGATGGTCTCTTCTGGAATCGTGGAGAAAACGGAGATCTCGTTGCTTATTCAGACGAAGAGTTCGATGATGACATCGACGACATGGACATGCTCGATAGGAGTCCTGACCGGTTTATGAGCGAAGATGTTGCAGGTCGTATGGAGATCTAAGGCCAGTTGCAGAGAATTCTTTGTGGTTGAATATTTGAGACACGTCCTTTTCGGTTCGGAACCAACTATGAGCCACATTCCTTCGAAATTGCTTTCTTTGCACTATTTCCACTAATCTCAGCTGGGACTGCTCGATCTCCACGAACCGAACCGAATGAAGCTAAACAGCACACGACTCTTGCTTCACTTGTCTGTTTTCATGGATCTTCTCGCTTTTATCTTTTCCTCTTCAACATGTCATTTGCTTAGTATGAAGGTGTGAGGCCCGGTTAGGCTTCTGGTCGGTGAGAGCGGCTGGAATTCCGCGACATGAGGCGTTTTCAGGGTCCGCTCTTCAACCTGCTGTTTCCTGGAGATGACTGCAGACTTCTTTGTTTTAATTTCTGGGGCTTTTTCTTTCTAAACACTCTGTTTTTCAATATCCTTTACCTTGGGTTTGGCCCGGTGACTTTTGACCGGATTACCACCTGACATGGCTACGCCCGGGTGCATAAGAGATCCTCACTGGAGAGTATCTCGGTTGGGAACGGCATGAGAGGATGGTCGGCGCTGGAGGCATGGGAAATTTGGGTGAGATGAACGAATTGACTTTATGGTGACGAAGTACATGATGGGCTGAGGGTACGATGGGCTAGTCAGGCCGGTTCTTACTTTGACACGATACTACAAATTCATGATTTCGAGTTTCCGTTACTTCACTCCTTGGTTGTTGACGAGTGCCAAGCTAATACAGTTCGAAGTATCACTGTAACCTCAGACCTTGTAGCACTGTACATGTATACTTATCAATTAATATGGAACAGCAGTTGTGCAGGTACTATGCTCGAACAGGATTGCCCCTTTGAAATTAAGTTGCTGTATTAACGATATGAGTGCACGGCTTAAACAGATGGTGTGTCACGAACCTATGGAAACTGCACTCATAATCGGATGCCAGTTTGAAATTGAGAGGCTTTCAGAATACTCGAGCCTGACATAAAGACACTGGGGTAATAGCGATTGCATAATGCATGTCTATGATATGTATTTGCTATTCGCAGCGTCATTCGTTCGGTTTGAATTGGTGTGGTCAGGACGTACAACTGTGTTGCTTCTGGGGTTACCTCGAGCTTTCGCAGAGGAAAGCAACTTATTCAAAGACAGAGTTTCGAGAAAACGTGAAGATTAACATCGAGGAAAGATATCGTAGGCTTAGCCCGCGAAACTTGAAGGTAACTCAGTTAGCATGTCACATCCTGAGAGAGTCAATGTAGCTGTAGCAATATGGACGTCTATGACTTTCTTATGGCTAAAGTCGGTCCATTTTCCCTTTCTATTGGTGTGACATGAGTTTTATACACAGGCTGAGAGGTAGAGGGCGCGTGATCATGACGGAAGCACATGGGAGTTGAGTTTCTTAGGGGCCGTTCATCCGGTAACACCGTGATACACAAGAAAATGTTGGTATCATGAGACAATGAAAAGGTTGCGGGGAGGTGGTACAGTTGCTGAGCGATACTGCCTCCTTTATAAGACGAGTTTCGAGAATACCTTCTTCAACATCGAACGCAGCAATGTCGAACCTTGACTGGCACGCAGAGAGAACTGACCTCTCGGATCTGGCTCTCCTGGATCGAGCCCCTGAGAGTGAAGGCATAGATCTAAAAGCGGTTCGTCTGTACCGCCTCGACCGTATGCGACGCCAAATGGTCAAATATGACCTCGATGCCACCATCATCAGCGATCCTGTTAACATTCGATATGTAACTGGTACTCGAAACATGCAGGTCTTCACAGCACGCAACTCACCAAAACGTTATCTGCTCCTCACAGCAACTCGTTCCATCATGTTTGAGTTTGCAGGCTGTCTTCACTTGGCCAAGGACTACGAGACGATTGACGAAGTTCACACGGCAACGTCTGTTACGTTCACAAGCAGCGGCCCCAAGATCCAGGACAAGGAGGGGAAGTGGGCAGAAGAGATAGCAGGCTTGGTTAAGAATCTCGTGGGGAAACCTAATGCAAATCTTGGGTTGGAACGCATGAATGCAAATGTTGCTATAGCGCTCAAGGAACTCGGCCTCAACATCGTTGACGCCCAACAAGCCATAGAGATGGCGAGAGTTATCAAGTCACCTGATGAAGTCAAATGCATCGTCACATCTCTACGCGCTACTGAAGTGGCAGTGGGCCAACTCCGAGATGCAATCGCACCCGGTCTCACTGAGAACCAACTCTGGTCAGTCATGCACAAATCTGTGATCGAGCAGAACGGCGATTATGTCGAAACTCGTCTTCTCAGCGCTGGTCCTCGAACAAATCCGTGGTTTCAGGAGTCATCAAGCCACGTCATTGGAAAGAACCAGCTCGTGGCTCTGGACACAGATGTCGTTGGCTGTCATGGCTACTACTCTAACTTCTCGCGGACTTTTCACTCGGGACCTGATCCTCCAACTGAAGAGCAGAGAGAGCTGTATAGGACTGCACATGAGCAAGTCACTCACAATATGAGCATCCTCAAGCCGGGCTTGACCTTTCGCGAGTATGTAGATCTGGCTTGGGACATTCCTAAGCAATATTGGGCCAACAGGTATTTTGTTTTGGCGCATGGGTGTGGCCTCACGGGAGAGTATCCGTATTTGTATCATCGAGGGGATTTTCCAGGTGCTGGATATGATGGGGTTATTCGACCAGGAATGGTGCTCTGTGTAGAGAGTTATATCGGAAAAGAGGGTGGTGCGCAGGGTGTGAAATTGGAGCAACAGGTCTTGATCACGGAAACGGGGCTTGAGATTTTGTCAAAGTTTCCATTTGAAGAAGCTTTACTAAAGTGATTTGAACAAAATCTGATAATCTATTAAATAGTTCTCTTGCGGGATAGTTCATGATGTATTCACTTCTTTCAGTATGTTTCAGTTCCTAGGTACTAATGCAACGAACTTTCTCTCTATCAATATGGCAAACATTCAAGTTTGGAGCATTGTCCACAAGAGCGATCATACAGCTTGATTCCTCTTCCGTCTGTTCTAGGCGTGATGGGCAGGCTCTCTTTCGGATCCTTAAGAACATAACAGTTTGTATTATATTGGTCCACCGACCAGCCAAAGGTCTGGCAACTCTCATCACTTAGGCATGCCCGAGCGCAGAACTCGATGGTTGCTTGCTGCATCGAGATTGGCGCCCAACCACTGGTAGAAAAGAATCCCTGAATACCGCCACACGAGTCGGTTCTTTCTGCAGGAACGTTGCAAGTCGGTGCATATTCGGCCACGTAGATATCATCCACGGCAACGTAGCGTGTGGATGCCGGTGAATTGGCCCTCATGAAGACGTAAAGATGGTCGCCTGTGGCGCCTTTGATTACCGTGGAGCGCTGGATGTATGTGAATGGAGAGCCTTTGGGGACAGTGAATTGCTCTTTGTAGGCATGGCCACTTTTAGATGTGGAAATGATGAAGGTAAAGGTCCAATCTTCGTCGAGACTAGGGACAGGGGCGAAAGTGAACCAGACTTGATACTTTTTGGCCGGATCTAAAGACATGGACTTCCATATATCAGTGTTGTAGGGAGTGTTGATGAGTCTTGTAAGTTATTAATCATGGCGGATTCCAAGTTAGCAATAGCATTTGACTTACACGAACTGGTCGCCGGTATGAGCCCTTGGTACGTCTTGAGAGGTACTGCTCTTTATTTGAAATGGCACAGGAGTGAAGGTTGACACAAATTCCCATCTATTATCTTCTGTATTATCTCCTTCAAAGCCAGGGTCATCCAATGAGACCGAGATGACGGGGCATGAGGCTGATGTAGTAGTGGACATCCAGAAATGTTCTGTTGTTGTAGTGCTCTCGGGCTCGGCTACTGTTGAAATCAGAGTTATTGCTGTGTCGATGGATATTGTAGTGTCTGTTGTTGCGGTTGTCTCAGTGGTATCAGTCGACGTAGTAGGCTCAATTGAGGTTGACTGAGATAATGTAGTTGTATCGGTAGTAGTAGTAGCAGTGGTAGGCTCGTTGGACATGGTAGGAATGGTAGATGTGGTGACATAAATAGTGTTGGCACCAGTTGAAATCCCGATATCCCCCGAAATGGTTGTATCAGTCGACACAGTAGTATCAGTATCAGTTGAGATGGTGACCGTGTCAGTAGTAGCAGTTTTGGTTAACTCTTCAAGTTTTGAGGTATCAACCGAAACAGTCGAGTCTAAGTCACTTGACAAGTTCAAGGTTTCAAGAATGGCAGTATCAGAGGTACCCGTTGAGCCGATAGAGATTGAATAATCCAAAATGCTTTGATGGGAAGTCGTCGTTTGAAATGAAGCAGTCGCTGTAGAATCACTTGACACTGTAGACACAGTAGCAGCAGGATCGGCAGAACTCGGGTACTCATTTGAAGACGAAGCCAAGGAGTCGATTGCGAGTGAACTTGAAACTATCGACAGAAGCGTTGTAGGGTGGGTGTGAGTGAGAGGTTGAAAACGCGGCTTGCACTTTCCAGCATCAACAGCCCAGAAGCTCGATGCCGTTAGAACAGCAGCAATCACCTTTGGGGTTACCATACTTGAATCGAGTCTGTAAAAGAAGTGACTGTTCTATTCCTCCTTTTTTTCTCTTCTGGTGGCAGTGTGTCCCTTTTTGTTCCAACACCACAGCCTCACTGCGAAATAAGCTTGTTTAAAGGCTTCGTATTTGGCGTCTAGGGCAAGCAAGAGCGAGCCAAAAAGGTCCATTAGATGGACTTCGGCTAGTCCATTTTACAAGGAATAACAGTAACTAGAATATCTCTATGGGGCAGCTGTGAGCTAGCGTCAGGGGAATCCAGACCTCAAACTGGTAAAAAGCCACATGAAGACTCAGACTATTTATTTAATTGACAGGGTCATTCTAATAGTCTCACGGTCTGGGCTCTGGTAGAGCGTAGACCTTTTCGGGGTCAATAACCCGTTGATACAATTCAGTTTCTCTGTACCTCTAGCGAGATTACGTGTTTGTCTACTTGAGTATAGATAGCAAATAAAGAACAACATTCATTAATCAACTCAAGCACCAATAGTTAATTACCCTCAGATAGAATCGTAAGAAGTCTGTCTGTCGCAAGGCGGATGCGAGTAAATCTCAGTTGCTCAGCAAAGGCTCTAACTACTAAATGCAGCACTGAGCATAATTGCGAATAAGTTCTTGCTGAGCCCGGTCATTATCTGCAGTTTTCCAATCCATACGCCCTTTTATTCATGATTGAACTGGATGTCTTGGATCATGCCCGATTTCATTCTTATGTACCTAGGTCTGTAAGTACTATAGGTTAGTAGGTAGGTTGTGGTTCAAGCGCAACGATCCGTGGGCTGCTTCCCTTATCTCTTATCGCGATTCTCGACATGGATTAATTGACCAATCAAACCACCCAACCTTCGACCGTCGCGGGGCCTCTTTCGAGTCTCCCAAATTTTTTCCTGCCATCAATCGGTTCGCTTTGTCTGGTTTCGTCTTCAGCTTCGACTTATCAAAAGTCATCGCCCATCACGACAATCGCATATAATACACCCGCATTCTCATGCAATTACTTCAATAAAGACAAAAAGCAGTGCAAATCAGCCCTGCTTACAAAAATCATACCAGAGCATGGCCGTCCAGACGTCGCCATCGCTCACCTCAACCTCACATACCCTGACTGCCGCAATGCCCGCAATGGCCGCTCCCGATTCCACAAATAGCCATGTCTTGGCCCTTCTCGAGAGTCTCTCTGACGGCAAGCGCCATGCCTTTCTCCAGCCGACAGCTTCAATTCCTACCGATTCTCTCAATCTTGTCAAGCACACCCTGGAAGGCTTTGCCTCGCAAGTTGGCGATGAGCAGCAGGAGAGGCTAAAGGAGAATCGGAAGCGCAAGAGAGGCGCTGCTGGCAGCGAAGATCTTCTCAAAATGCGCAAGGTTTACATCGATGGATTCGAGACGGGTCAGGTTTGGCAACAGGCCAAGAGGATCATCGGCGGTGTCTTGAAATACTCCGAGGAGGCACTTGCCGAGCTTGAAGAGCGCAAAGAGATCGCTATCAATGGTGCCCATGCACCAGGCTCCAAGACACTTAAATTTGGAGAGGATGGCTTCGAGGTGGATTCCGAAGACGAGGACAGTAGTGATCAGGACGGGTCTAGAGACGAAGGCGAGGAACTATTATCTGCAGACGAGGCACTTGATGGCGAACAAGAAGATGATTGGGACGATGACGTAGAGGAGCTTGAGGAAGGTAGAGACGATCACCAAGAAGATGATGAAGAAGGCGGCCAAGAAGATGGACCAGTTGAGGAGTATGAGGAGGATCCCGATGGTCTCAACGACGGCTTCTTCTCTCTCGACGACTTCAACCGGCAAACACAATACTTCGAGGAGCAAGACGCAAAGGGAGATCCTTACACAGATCAAGCAAGTGATGACGAGGAGATCAATTGGGACACTGACCCTCTGGTTGCCCCCAAGGCTAGCTCAAAGTCCAAGGCTACGAAAGAGCCAGCCTCAGACGATGAGGAGGACGGGCCCACATTTGGCGACATGCCTCTCGATGCCCCAGAAGGCTACAGCGATGATGAGGCTATGGATATGGATGAGCCTGTGGACGATGATGATACCGATCTCAACGCCAACGAGGTCTACTACAAGGACTTCTTTGCGCCACCACCTCGAAAATCCAAGGGCGGCAAGCCCAAGAAGTCTGTCAAGTTCCAATCTGAGCAGCCAGACGACGCTGATGTTGAGAGGGCTATGGCCGATGTTCGAAGGGACCTCTTTGACGACGAGTCAGAACAAGAAGACTCCGACGATGCTCTCTCCGACGTCTCTGCAGGAGACCCTAAGTCACGCCGTTCGGCTCACGAGCGGAGACAAGCCAAACTTGCCGAAGAAATCCGCAAGCTCGAGGCTGCCTCTGTCGCCAAGCGAGAGTGGGCACTCTCTGGTGAAGCTGCTGCCGTTGACCGTCCTGTGAACTCGCTGCTTGAGGAGGATCTCGATTTTGAGCATGTCGGCAAGCCTGTGCCTGTCATCACCCCCGAGGTCAGCGAGAATATTGAGGATCTCATCAAGCGCCGTATTCTCGCCCAGCAATTCGATGAAGTTATCCGTCGCCGCCCCGACACAGAGGGAGATGCTACAGGTGCACGTCGTGGTCTGGTCGAACTCGACGATACCAAGGCCACAAAGGGCCTGGCCGAGATCTACGAGGAAGAGCACGTCAAGAACACGAATCCTGACACATATGTCAGTCAATCAGACGAGAAGCTTCAGCGCGAGGAGAAGGAAGTCGAAGCAATGTGGAAAGATGTCAGCGCTCGCCTCGACGCCCTCAGCTCATGGCACTACAAGCCCAAGCCCACAGCGCCCTCGCTATCCGTTGTCGCTGACGTCGCTACTATCGCAATGGAAGACGCACAACCTACGACAGCTCAGGGTGTTGCCAGCGAGAGTAGCCGTATGGCTCCCCAAGAAGTCTACAGGGCTGGAGCTACAGAGGAAGCCGCCCGTGGCGAAGTCGTCACCAAGGCCGGTCTTCCCGTGGCGCGCCAGGAGATGTCCCGCGAGGACAAGGCCCGCCGACGCCGTCGTGAAAAGGAGCGCGTGCGCAAGGCGGGCGGAGTCGACGGCGACAAGGTGGTCAGCAAGCGTGCCAAAATGCAGCGCGACACTATCGCCGACCTCAAGAAGGGAGGTGTCAAGGTCATCAACCGCAAGGGAGAGATCACTGACGTGGATGGCAAGAAGGCCAAGAGTGTTAAGCTTGCTTCGAGCGGCAATTACAAGCTGTAGAAGTTGGGCAAGGGAGTTTGTTTCATTTTGCTGTTTGGGTTGGGGTCTGCATGTCAAAAGTAACGAAGGGGTGTTTGCCTGGCTTGTGAGCGATTCGTAATAGAAACGCACTTTCATGTTTGATGCATAAGTTCACATGTTCTTACTGGGTCATTTCATTATATCATGTGATTCATATACGATGGACGCAGTAGTTCTCGTCTTCACTCAATAGTTGTGTTCCCAACTTTTTTGTCGAAACCTAGGCATCATACACAGTATATCCATCCCTTGTAATTAATCGTACATCAAAAGAGTTATAGCTTTACACATGAGCCACATACTCAAAGTAACTTTTGGCTGCTTTAATAGTTCCATCCTATCCGCCCCATGCCAATCGATCATATATATCCCTTGTTCACATTGCAATATATCAATGCCCCAAACTCCATCCGTGGACTTTTTCCTCTGTAATTCATAGCCAATTTGTATTGTTGACCACGGTCCCTAAGCCTCCACCTTGGCCTTCTTGGTCTCCGTATCCTCAGCCGGCTCTTCCGCCTTTCGCTTGCCATTAGCCTCAGCTTCGGGCATGGGCGCAGCTTCAGATTTTGCGGTGGAGTCGTCCTTATTCTTCTTGCGGACCAGTCCACTGAGGTCGTTGGCAGTCTTCTTGGCCTCATCAATACGAGCCTTGGTCTCGGCAGCAGTCTCACCGATGGCAGCACCGAGAATACCACCAACGGGTCCAGCATCAGCGCCCAAGATGTCCTTGGCGTCAATTGGATCGTTGCGCAATTCGACAAGCTAGAGAGTCAGTAAAGAAAACGAAATAGGTCCAAAGAACCAGTATGCATAGGAACTCACTCGTTGCTCCATGTCACCAATAACTTCCTTCATCTCTTGAATAGACTTTCGCGCCAGCTCGTTATCCTCGGGAGAAGCCATTGTAGCGAGCTCGACCTCCTTGTTCTGGAGCTTGAGCTTGGAGCTCTTGATGGCGAGCTCCATCTCCTTAACAGCTTCATCACGAAGGCATTGGTCCATCTCCTCTCGCTTGGCATTTGCGCCATCATCGCCAGAGGTGGTCACAGAAGCAAATTCCAGAGCCAGCGAGAGCTTGAAATGGGCTTCGGCGATAATCTCCGACTCCTCGGGATACAGCTCCAGCTTGTATTTGAGTGAAGTTCGACCATCCTCAATGGCGTTAGGGTAGCTATATGAATGTTAGGGTCAGGACATGGCTGAAACATCGTCGGGGCTTGCGCGTACCGTTCATTCTCGAGAGAGATCTCAGAAAGGGCATCGTGTGTGTCTGCAAGACGCTCCTTCACGTGCCGGACAGTAGGCGAGTCACCCTCAGCAGCCTCCTTGCCCTTGCCGCTCGCTTCCGATTCCTCCCTTTCAAGTTCCTCAAGCCGCTTCATGTAGCACACCCTGGCAAGGTCGAGAATCTCAAAAGCAGTGGCCAGATCATCCTCTTCTTCCTCCTCCTCTTCCCCTTCGGCCTAGCAGAGGTCAGTATATAATATCAAAAACATGGTTTAGAAGACACTCATACCTCTTCCTCATCTGACTCATCAAAGTTCTCATCTCCAGTAAACTGGAATAGGGGCTTCTTCTTGTCTCCTTTGATTTCTTCGGTCTTTTTCTCTCCTTCTTTTTGCTCAGCGACAATTGCGATACCTTCTTGTGTCACCTTCTGGGCCTCGGTCTGAGCAGGCTTCTTGGGCTTGCTCTCGACGCTCTTCTTCTTCTCGGAAGCGGCGGGGCCTCCAAGGACATCGCTCTTGCTTTGGCCAACCCTGAACAGACTGCGACCATAGTGAAAAAGGATTTCGGCATTCTCGGGTGCAGTCTCGCCGTTGAGCTCGGCCTGAAGAACACTGGCTCTGGAGAAGACCTCAGCGGCCTCCTCATAGTTCTTGTGGGCATACAGGCTATTTCCCTTCGCAGAGAGATCGGCAAGAGTAACCTTCTTGGAGTTGGGATCTTGATCGTTCGCGATAAGGAAGTCGGTGTTGGGGGTGTCGACGTTAGGAGTGCCAGCGAGGGGGGTGACAGTGGCAGACTCTACTTGTTCGGCAGCTTTCGCAGCATCAGAAGGGACGAGAGCCTCGGTGGATGTGGTCGCAGTCTCCTCAGCAGGCTTTTCTTCAACTAATTTCTCAACGATGTGGATTTGGGGCTCGTCCACGACCTGCGCGGTCTTCTCTGTAGCCTCAGACATTGCGACTGCGATGGTGAGAATGTGAAAAGTGAGAATATCAAGTCAATTGAGTGAAGAAACAAATAGTCAACACGACGTCAACGCTCGATGGATGGGCAGATGAATGGATGATGAAATTGTGGTTGTTGCGAGATGAAATGAATAATCGAAGTTGCTCCTCTCAGTGGAGGTTTGCGACAGTCAAAAGAGACGACCCAGCAACGGCGACAGCGACCAGGTGATGAGCAACGAGTTAAGGGAGGTAGGTACCTATGGTATGACGCGACAGAGAGTACTAGGGAACTGGTCTCAGCGCGTTTGATTGGCTGATCCTAGCGTTGGTGGGTGGGTGGGTGGAGGCTGAGCTTCATCATAACTACCTAGGTTAGTAGGTTGGGAATTGGATTTACCTACTCCGTACTACCTTAGTAGGTACTATAGGTATAGTACTTAGTACTATGGAGATGAAGAGATATATAACGTAGTACCTATCCCATAGTACATACAGCATAATGCAGTCAACAATAATAAGTATTTCTTCTAACTCTACCCTAGTAAATATATACCCTTTCATCGGGAACTCACAGAGAAGCACTCAAGCTGCAAGATATTTACCTCCAGGGGCATTATATGGTACCTATGCGCGAGGCATCTCAGCTAATCCTACCCTGTAGATAGCCGTATTGAGGGCATTGACGAAGTTATCTTTGGACAATTGCGCGTGGCTGATTATGCAACCAATACTGACCTGATACTACTGTCGAAAATAGCCTTTGTTACCTCCCTACTTATCTACCTATAATGGTTGTTGGAAACACCTACTCCTACGATATCCATTTGCTGAGACATATGCCTATATGGAAGCTCTAGTTGCTCGAAAGCAGTGAAGTTTACCTGTTGAAAGGTGACACGACCGATCCTATGGTTGTTGGTGACCGCTACTCAAGCCAGATCTACTGGGACGTTACATACAGGGCTCAAAACTCATGAAGATCATTGACTAGTATCACATTGTGGCCCGATATCATATATAGTTTGACTAACACAAATTTATACAATCTGTATGATTAAATTCTCTCCATTGCCCCGTC
This sequence comes from Fusarium sp. NFCCI 5145, assembly GCA_033439405.1. NCBI lineage: Eukaryota > Fungi > Ascomycota > Sordariomycetes > Hypocreales > Nectriaceae > Fusarium > Fusarium sp. NFCCI 5145. The sequence continues at coordinate 173,556 of JAWDHB010000387.1, forward strand.
TTACGGCGCCGCGATGCCGATTGCCCAACTTCGAGGTGGTTCACTGACCAAACCGGCTTGGCGCGCGTTGCATCGTGGGTTCTTGGCGCGAGCTGAACGCGAGGTCATGTGCTCATAGTCTCAACAGCCAAGGTAACTATTGGCCCCAGAGCAAGCCATATTCAGGCAACAACAGCCTCTGACGATATCTCATTTGAGTCAGTAGTCAGCAATCAGAAACACAGCAAACAGCGTGTTGGCCATGGCTGTAGCCGAGAGTCTGAGGTATAAATCTAGCGGTGCGGCACCTGTCGAGACAGAAGAGGACCATTCAACCTAGGTAGCTACAGCTACCCGCAATGTGTGAAGAACACACAGTTCAGGTACCGTCGACATGACTAGACATTATGCCAAGCTAACCTGCAAAAAGGAAGTCCTCGGCCAGATATGCTGGCTTGAGGTTCCAGTACGTGATGTCTCTCGAGCCAAAAACTTCTACACTGAACTCTTCGGCTGGGAGTTCGTCCCAGAACCCCAGAGGGCAGTGGGCAACTGCATCAAGAGCATGCACTTCTTCAACAAGGGCAAGACTCTCCACGGGGCTTTTCTTGAACATGACGAGGAATATCATGTCATCAACAACAACCCTGACAAACCAGCTGCACTGCCTATCCTGCCAACTCTTTGCGTGTTGGACTGCAAAGAGACCCTAGCCAAGGCGAACGTGATTGGTGGCAAGACTGCCGTGTAAGTGCGTCCGTTCTATCACGGGGTGGGAAACCTTCTAACTGTTAATAAGTCCCAAGACGGAAATCGGAGGAGGAATGGGCCATTTTGCTCGGGTCATCGATACCGAAGGTAACATGATCGGTCTCTGGTCTCAGAAATGAGAAGTGAGCTATAAAAATAGGCTAAATAGAGTCGGAGTATGCGTATGCTACCACCTCGAACATCTATTGGCAATCGAGATATGATGTCGTTCTATCATTGTGCCCCCAAAAGTTATTATCATGAATCACAGTTTTAGCAGAATATCCGAACGGTGGAAAAATATCAGAAAATCAAGTTGCTTCTTCGGCGAAACTTCTGTTGATGTCAGACGAAGCTTATTAACGCCAAGCAAAGCCATGTCGTATCTGTCACTGTTCCCTTAAGCCATTGGACGGAATCAATTGGCATCGAGCTCGTATAAGCCGCATCAGACGCCAATAAGGATCCTTTATCGTAAATATTGTTCCTGCAAAAGAAGCGAGCACAGCGGTCCCCGCCAAAATATGTAGAATTTGGCCTTGTCTTATTCGTGGACTTACTGACTCGGCAAGCAGCAATAAGGGTCCATGTCATGCTTCAGCCTGGGTCCATTTCCATTATATGGGGTTGGATATGTCGGGAATTGACGAAACACGAGGAGGCAAGGATTTCACGTCAAGTTAATGTATCTGTAACAAACGCGCCCCGGAAACTTAGGCTTCCGATACTGAGATCGTTATAGCTGGAGTACAAAGTCTATTGATGTTTTGGTTACAGAACAGCCGAGAAATATGTACTCCATGACGTCGAAATACCGGCCACCAAATATCTACATACAGTATTTGCCCTAGTCGTGACGCATTGCGACAGTATTAAGAATCTGACCATAAAAAGGATGAAAATGGAAACGAGCGGCTGTTGGCTATACAGACACGGAAAACCCTTTCTGCACATATCCGGCACATTGACCAGATTAGGAATATTCTATCTACTTGGAGCATGCCCAAGCAACATTTGGGAATACGACCGTAGTAGTGGAATAAAGTATAGACTATCAAGTACCTACGAGGCTGAGATGATGATACAAACTCCTGGGACGTAGTAGCTCGCGGAAATTGCCCATGAGACGAACACGTAACGTAACTCGACTCTCTGTAACTTTTCCGTCCAAGTTCCGTTCCGTGAGGCCTTGCCACGACGACTTAGACGAGAGACATCCCCACTGATTAAGATAGACCTTATCCACTGAAGCGAAGCCAAAGGCAGCGTAGCACCGGAAAGAAAGGCGATACGTTATCCGGCCATCTGCTCCGTGTTCTAGTGATTACTACCGAAACATATTCTGTAGCGAAACGAAGATCCCGTGTAATATCACGCCAGGCGGTTGGGCTAAGAAACAACAAAGTGGACAGACCAGGGATTGGATATTAATGCTCGCATTGAATTGATGGGCTACAATAGGCCCCTGAGATAATAAACGTTGCTCCGAGTGCTACCTGTCCTGTCCAATTCGTGGTCGCCGGCATTACGGATACATCCATTGTTAATAGTATCGCGTGGGCTTTGAAACATAGAACATGAACAAGGGTCGAAACAACCGCGAACCGAATTCCAAGTTGAGCAGAGGAATCTGCGGGGACCTTTATTATAATTGGTGGATAATTATCCGCAAATTATTCCCGTCTATTAGACACCATGGAGAATTATAAGCCCAGAGCTTCGACGCTAGAGCAATCCCCCCACCCCATTAAACTACATCTCTCAATGGCGTTTTCTGTACTTGTCTACCTATTCCCTAGAGCATTCTCGTGTGTAACTGTAAGAATCGTTAGAACAAGACGAGATGGGGTTCATGGACCTGGGACCCTCAAATAATCCGTCCACTGCGAGTGAATTTCTTGTTTAGTGCCTGTTCTGGCGGCCATGGGTCGGCCGCTAATAGAGAGAGAGAGCAAGTTCCATGGCATGGTATTAGGAATGGATCATGACTGACGATCTGTTAAGAGAACAATCAATAGCTGATCGGGAAATTGATGTGATGACCGAAACAACTAATTACGCCAACCCCAATTCCAACCCCCCACGACGGATAACTTATTGCAACTGAACCATAGAACAACCCAGCATTAGTTACGATGAGTATACGGATAATATCATATTATATCATAGTGGTTACTATAATAAACAAATCTCAAATGGCAAATCCCTTTCCCGTATAGGATACTCCGCACATAAGGTTACCATACCATGAATAAGCAATAAGACAAGATAGGATAGCATGACTAGAGAAGATGATAACCTCAGATAGACTTTCTACTCCATGTCCCAACACTACGGTTGACAAGCTCAAGACGGGCATATCCTCGGTCGCCTGATGGTGGAATTATTACCTTACCCACGCCGCTCTCCTCAATTATCTCCCTTCCACCAACAATAACATTGCAATCCCGGTCATAGCGAGTCTTCGGCACCGACTCAGTCTTCAGTATCCATTGCTCATCTCCATCCCGTCTGTTACCCGTCCCCTTCGTCTTCAGTACCCACTATCCACTGCCCATCAGTTCCATCACGTATCGTCAGGGATCCCTGTTCCTTGTTTCGCTCCGCCCCATACCCAAACTGAGCCGGTTCTCAAACATCCCATCGGTCAAATATTCATTACTTGGCACTTCCGTAGCGACTTTACGGGTCCGAGTCTTCGCATCACTTCCCTCATCAATCTTTGGTTAGGTATGCCGCCTTGCCTGCGCCGCGCTCTATAGCCCCAGGAGATATAGTTCTTTATCTGATCACCTAGGTGCCTAGGTAGTCGCCTTCATTCATAGGCACTACCTCCCCCCAAAAAATCTCAAACAGTCCAGCCTTCTTACCTTCCTCTTTCTCTTCTCTCATCAAACTCAAACTTTACCCCATACTTTGACAATATCCCCACAACGGGGCCCGCACTCTCAACTTCACTTCTTCTCACCATCGACCACCACGAGACACGACTTATTCTTGCGATTCAAACCTAATTCTCAAAATAGATATTACTATTGCTGTCCCTCACAAGAACTGGAACCCCCACAGCTTAAAGCCCGCACGCGCGAATTTTTTGCCATTTAATATCCAAACCTTGCTATCGACGGCAACGTTGAAGACCTTGCGCCGCAGACGACAACCTCACCGAGAAGCGAACAATCACTTAACTGCACCTTGAAAGCCGATCCCGTACTTCCGACGAAAGGAGATATCAACCGGCGAACTGAGGCGCTTGCTTTGAATGGTGGTACGATTGGCCCAGCCAAGGACACTGGGAATAGCCTCAGCGCAAAACTGCAACAAGGACGGAGCTCAAGAGGTGGAATACTTCTACCGCACCGAAAATTAAATTGCAGAAAATGGCGGCTGTTCAATCGATATTAGCGGAAACGCTCCCCGGACCGACGCCGTCGATTGCCTTGAATGGCTCCGCCGAACCGACCACCATGGACATTGATCGACCGAGTTCGAGCCCAGTAATGGTTAACGAGAGTACCTTTGGAAGCACACCGGCAAATGGAGACACTAGGATCGTCGTAATTATATATGGAACAGGACAAGAACACATCGTATCGGTTTTCGCAGAGGTTCTAGGAACACCCTGCAGGACAAGAAATAGGTTCGAGGATGTATCAGCAGAGGATTCTGGTTTTGTCGTGGGAGTCGCAGCAAACGAAGCAAAGAGAGATGTTGCTGCACGAAATCAGGATCTCGTTGTTGCTATAAATACTCACTGTGTGAATTTAGGGATGCCCCCTGACATCCATCTCTCTTCCCATTGCGACTACGAATTCCTCTACACCGAATCGCCATTCTTCCGTCGCGATCTGGCCAGGTTTATCTCATTTACATTGGGCCAAATCAGCCATCACGAAGCTCTCATGGCAAAGCCAAGAACTTACTTCATCTCCACGACCTTCCCGGATGTGCACGCCGCTCTGCCCAATATCGATATTCTCACCGTCGGTGCTGATGCGGTCGAGATCCGAGTTGACCTACTAAGAGAGCCTCTGGGCGATGGCAGCTACTCGGAAGTCCCTAGCCTCAGCTATGTTGGTGAGCAGGTCATGCTTCTTCGCCAGCGAACAGAACTTCCTATCATCTTCACAACCCGATGTGTAAGAGAGAACGGGAGATTTCCCATGGACAACCCCGAGCTATACTACGAATACCTCTATCGCGCGATTCAATGGGGCATAGAATACATCGACGTAGAACTTTGGCTTCCTGAAGGAATTCGAAAGAAGTTGTATGAACAGCGGGGAAACTCGCGCATCATGTCAGCGTTCCATGACTTCTCAGGAACTTTCAGGTGGCCATCGGCGTATGCTCAGGAAGTGTTCCGAAGGTCTATGCCCTACGCGGATATTATTAAGATGATTGCTATAATCACCGAACATAACGAAAACTTCGAACTCGAGTATTTTAGATCCAAGATGCGTGCCGAGTATCCAAACGCCCCTCCCTTCTCCGCCGTCAACATGGGCGAGGTTGGCCAGTTCTCAAGAACTCTGAACCCTGTTTTCACGCCTATCACTCACCCACTTCTCCCTCTCATAGCTGCTCCTGGTCAATTGAGCGCCGCCGAAATCAATGCCGCTCTGTCACTTCTGGGTCAGCTACCAAGGAAGCGTATCTATGGAATCAACAGTTCAACATCTCGAAGTGCCACGCCACAGGCCCCTTTCTATGAAAAATGTATCAACGAACTGGGTCTTCCGCACCAATTCGCAGTTGTCGAGAGACATCCGAACAACCCAAGGACCTTGGAAACGTGGTGTAATCAGAAGCACTTTGGAGGTGCCTATCTTAACCCAGGCCTGCCGCATAACACATTGACAAAGATTAGTCCATTCTTCGCGGCATTGAACGGAGGCAATGGGCCAATCCTGACAGAGGCTGCTCGTGTTATTGGAGTTGTAGACACCATCGTGGTCCAGTCTGGCAGTTCTTCGAGATCATCTTCTCCAAGCTCAATGCCATCAAGCCCACGTCAACGGCAAAGCGACTCAGCCGACCTCGGCAGCCAATCCGGTCTGGGGTCCTCAACTTCCCTTGTATTCGACAATGCTGGATGGAAGGGGATTCTAAGCACACTTACACGGGACCTGGCGCCTTCTGCGTATTTCGGCCGTTCGGCCGTTGTTATGGCATCGTCCTCGGACGACGCCGCTCCAGTGTTCTTCGCCATGAGAGCCCTGAAGGTCTCTAAGATCTATACCGTCGGTTTCCGTACACCTACCGGCCTTGCTCGAAATGCGCCTCCGATCGAACCGTTCATTAGCCTTGAGAGCTTGCAGCGTGCCCGCTCAGTGGAAGATGATAGTGCGCCTTTTGTCATCATATCAGCTCTTGGTTCGGAAAAGAGTCACCTGGTTGGCATGTTACTACGGGCATTTGGGGGAGTTGGACCAAGGGGATCTACAAACACAAAGAAGGTCTTCCTCGATCTAGCTGACGGGGTTGGAAGGAAGAGTTCTGACCCAGGGCTCATCGCAGAGAAGAATGGCTTTGCTGCCTATGGGGCGGACGATGTTGCTGCATTCACAACGGTTGAAAGCTTGAGGTTGCTCGTGGGGCAAAATGTGCCCTATAGTTTTGTCAGACTAGCAAGTGGAAGCCATCGCTATGGAGCTTGAAAGGAGATTGGCGAGACTTGAAAAGAAGATGATCACAACTCCCAGCGATAGTTTTGCACCTGATCACTTGTAAAGGAGAGCACTTACGACGCCATTCTGGCTCACCTACTATCGGGGTCAATCAAGCCTGGAGCATCGGCGACGGAAGAGGCTGGATGTCCGAAGCGCTCTAGCCTAGGGGTCGAAGTAGAAGGATATACACGAGGCCGCCGCTACAAAAGGCCAAGTCGGGTAGCAAACAGGGAACTATCCCCGGCACATGCGCGCCAAAGGTTCCTGACGCCAAGCGCCGACTGTCATCCAGACCGCCTGGAAACCCCATTCCCTTGTGGCTTTCTGCCAACAAAGAGAGCCTTGGCAACATCAGGCTTATCGCGGTCTGGCTCCCGGCGGTAGGTGGCAGAGGTGAGCCGCTTTACGCGGCATCTGTGTGAGAGAAAGCCATAGTCACATTTTGACAGATGTCGATCTGGTGTGCAGAAGACCCCTGTGAGCATGTACAGGGGCCCTATAGAGTGGGCTTGTTGTTGTAACGGCGGCGGCGTGAACCGTCACCACCAATTCGAAGCCCCCCCCTCCCACCAGCATCCACAGATAGGAGCGCCTAGGTTCACATATTTTCGTTATGAACCTTCCCGATCTGTGGTTTCATCACTCTGTACTGTCGGCTATACAGTCTAAGTTTAGACCAGCCCATGTAAGATTCACTACGATATGAAGATACAGGATGTATACGAGAACCAGTGGGATGGGAATCACCTATATGTCAGTCAAATATTGTTATATAGACGCTTCTGGCAAATATTACCGAAACCCAAGTTGATGACGAGATTCGAAAACCTTTCACTCCACTTTGGGATGTTATTTACTTTTTGTGGATGGAGTATACGTTTTACACAGTCTGATGATCCTCGTCACCCTGCTGACCATCTCCTTGGCAAGATGTGCCCATCTGACCAAGGTCATCATCTGGTTCGATTTGGACTCCAAGATGTTTTGCATACGTGCCATTATCACTTCTCACCATACAGCAGCAATAATTGTACCGTAGCCAGGCAAGGGTACCGTGGACCCTTGCCAACGACCTCGATTCTCTTTTGTAGAGGGTGCTGTGTGAGAATTAGGGCGCTTGGTTGGGTTTGCTTCACCCTGCTCCATAATTGTGACCACTTGCCTCCTCGCAAGCGTCGGTATCTGTATGTATGTATGCCTCCGGGTCCCAGGTTGTTCTAAATTCGAATCGCTCCATCATTTTGGCGGTAAAGGACAGGTTTGGGCTGTGGGAGAGACTCAGCGTAGCCGAGTTTGAAAACACCCACACGAGACAAGGTATGGCGAGATGAGAGTTGCCATCCTGAGCTCATCCATATCATCTGACACTTGAGAAATAAAAGATTCCCTTGTGTGTGAAGCCGCGTTAAGGCACAATAAACATTTCACATTTCAGAAGACTGGCCATTCTCTACTCCGTACAGAAGTGGATTTGAGCCCCAGAGGACAATTAATACGTCGCCAGTGTTAATGTTGATCAGCATGGACATGGGACGCAGACTATTGAATGCTGGCGGGCACAAAGTGAACAAGGGGTCAAGACTTGCCCGTTTTTGGGGGAACGGATATTCTTACCTTAAGATAAAGATCTAGATGCGTTAACCAAGGGGAGGGAACTTCGGCATGGTCCTAAGACGAAGAATAGGGGCTGCCAGCAAAGGCTGAAGTGGATGTTGTATGTACGGGTGTATGTGCAATGAATGTGCAGTAGAAGAGATGAAAAATGGGATGAACGAAACAATACCATGCTATTCTTTCTCAGGGCTAGCGAGTTCAGATGAGAGGACCTTTGCAGATGTCTCTATAAGGCAGAAAGCCTAGTCGTGACACTTCACGGGTGGCCAATACTGGTTTGTTTGCCACGATGCTTTGTCCCCCTAATTTGAGCCACACTGAAGCCCTCTTTGAACAGGGAAACCATCAGATGCTGCATCGCCGAGGCATCTAAACTGCAAGTCCACACGTACGGGGCTTGCGGACACATAGAAAGACAACCCCGCAATGAGGCTCGGCGAAACGCTTCGGTAGGAAAACAAGATTGAAGTGTATCAGGCCGAGTCTAAGGCTCGAAGGCCCGTCTTCCGAAAATACACAGTATGTACTTATCGTGGCGGAAAACGATAACTGGATCAATACTGTAGGTCATGGTCAAATTAAGGTGATTCAAGGGGCGGGTGGGGATGTGATTAAATCGATATGGTACATACAAAGACACAAAAACAATCTCAAGCGCCTATGAGAAAATGTATCGGATCCATATAACCGCAGCTGCTGATTTCTCAGCGGGTATCGGTCGTCTCGTCTCCTTTTTCGTGCCCTTTTGCAAGGCCAGCGACAAATTGACTTGGTTTGTGTCTATCTACAAGTCCCTGTGGGAGCTATCTATGTCAGCACAAGTCTTTGAAAGTCGGGGACACCCTTAGCCCTATGAGACAACAAGTACATGATCTATCTTTCGATGATGCTTAGTATCCTACTGGTCAGGGACTCGCATTCTTGGCCACACTGAATATTGTATTGACAACTGAATAACATCCTCACTATAATGAGTCAGGATTTCGTGGGCTGAGCTTTATAAGAGCCGTGAGCATCAAATTCTTGCCCAATATGTAAATCCTCCCCAGAGTTCGATTGTCTTTATAACCAAAGATTGCAACTTCGACTGTTGTGTTCAACGATCCTGACAGGGGGATGCGAATTGAGATTCCAAGCGAGCTGAAGTGCCTCTACCTATGGGTGGAGAATGAGACTAATGTGAGTTTGTGACCTAAGTTAGGTACATGTTCTAAGGCTGGCTTTTGTTGTTGTGCAACGATGAGCAAGCAGTGGTTGTTGTTGATGAACTATACAGACTTAAGTGTTGCTTTGGAGACTGTTGTTAAAACGTCTAGGTCTCCCAAGTCAACATTGGCAGGTGTAGGGTGAGAAGAACGTTGGGCATTGTTAGGTTGCACATTACGGATACAAGCATGCGTTGTAATCAAGCCCAATATTATGGCATTTCATCCCATCTTACCCATGCCACCATACACCTGTGAGCCAAGACCCTGGACAGCTGTTGAGCGATGCGAGGCCAAGAACGACGCTGATCAGAGTCGTTTACTAACTGTGGATGCATCGATGCCCCGTAACAACTCTGTGATGGGTTTGATGCGATGCAGGAGTCTGGCCGCTAGGCGCTTGTCCTGTGGTCCACACTCACTTCCGTCTCGTCGAAAGACACTGCACTAGGGTCCCGAATCCTATTGCTGAAGACGCAGCTATTCAGACCGTCGTTGGAGATAGTCCGTCAAGCTCGGCCTGAGCATAGATCAATCGTTGTGTACCTATGATCCAGCAAGAATCAAACGACCATATGAGGAATGGTAAGCCTCACGCCATCAGTTTGTGGAGCTGAGTACGTGAGAGTGAGGATCTCTGATATTGAGCGATATCCAAAGACGCGGCTGGTTTCATCTTTAGGTGAACCACCCAGGTCCTTTGTATGTGTGTTTGTTCGATAAGGCCAGGTTTGAACTTTGAAGGGCTTAGGACCCTCGGAGTGCGAGAATGGTTCGATAGCTAAGACAATCTTTGCCGGGTACGAATCAAGCACCTGGGGTAAAGTGGAGGACAACACCCAAGAGACAGAAAAGGGCAGGGGGGGGTTGGCCTTGCTAGACTCGCACGTTGCCCTTCTAGAAAACAATGGTGCCAAGCTTGGTCTTTCGCTGGGCTGCGGAGCGATTGGGACTTCGCAAGCCGGGAACATGTTGGGTTTAGCCTATTCATCAAGCTTTAATGCGCTCGGCACTGGGGTTACCACACTTTCGCGCACTGGCCAACCTTAGTGTGGAAGATTGAAGATTGATAATTAGCACTGCGTCGTAATATCAAACTTCGACAAGGCGTCGAAGCGAGGTCTGGTGCGGCAGAAGCAAAGGCCGCCTAAACGTGGATTGGCAGGGATCACAGAAACCCATGCACAGTTCCAGGGGGTTTCAAGCGGCCTCAAGTTCCGAATTGGGGGAATGAAGCCGACCATAAGAACTGTGAGAAGCACGCACCACATGCGCCGATACTACTGTAGTTAGGCTGCCAGGATGTTAGTTAGCCTCATGACGACTTAGTTTATGAGCTGGAAGAGCGCCAACACTACGAGCAAGTACTGTAGAAAGGATGCCCTTGTCTATGCGAATCTTTCGCGGCCCCGGGACCGATTGACAAGATATCAAGATGACGAGTCGCCCGTCAGCTACTTTATGCAAGCCTTATGACTGCAGACTATGCTGGTATATACCCACATATGCAGGTCCGATATTGCTGTGTCTTGCTTGCTTTTTGAAGATGTAACTGGGAGCTCTCACGATCAGGGCCAGTAGCGATGCTCAATTATGAGACACAATTGATGTTCAACCCTGCCGAACAGTTTCAAGATGATGATAGGTGCCTCGAGAACGTGAGGAGCTATCGAGGAGCTCGGCCAGGTCGAATCGCCGATGACCCCTTGTGGCTCCGAACCTCATAGGCTCATACAGTTTACACTACCTCGGAACATCTCGACTGGAGTGGAGGAATATTGTTGGAGTTTTCACGACGTGCTTCAAGGCAAGACGTGCCTTGTATGTATTCAACGCCGAAAGCACCTAGGGGATGGAAATAGTAGCTGGGCGTTTAAGGAGACGATCCTGACAAACGTTTGCACCAGCCGCTGACTTCCGCGCATTTTGAATCAAGCTTGGCGCTTAGGTAGTGTTAATGCTAATTCTTATTGCTCCCGTTAGTCACTCGGCCGACTCTTGAAGGCTAAGATCATGTTGCTCCGTACTGTAGGGCCGTAGGCATAAGATAGCTTAAGCTTGGTAATCGTAAACCGGGCCAGGAGCAACTTCAGGGGTAAAAGAGCTTTGCCGGAGATAGCCATAAGCCCGTCCTTGCCGATGGTCATGGCCAGGGACTTGGGAAGATCTTCGAGATTCGACATGGCCGTGTGAACGTTCGATCTATTAACAGGATGTCAGTGGAATAATAGAGGAGGCCAAGAAAATGGAGTACAAAGCCAGGACTAAGAACGTCAAGGTCGCAACCCGTACGGGAACGAACGCACTGTAACTTAGCAGAGCGCAATATTGATAAGGATACCCAGGTCCTAGGCACTAGCTAGGGATGCTGTACCCAATCGATGGATCCAACCGCCAGGATCTCGACGGGCGGTCTGTGAATTCTCGAGGCGAGAGAGAAGCCTGATGCTAATCTCAGCTCTTTGGTTTGGTGTCCGATCTTACAGAGATTCGAGTGAGGGTGTCAGCATTCTTGCTCGTGTTGTTTATGCGGAGCTTTCAGGTGTCCCTCCCTTTGAAACGCTGTATGCAGGTGCTTGTTTGTGATTGAATGTGATGCCATTGGATGTCGTGCGAGGCTCAAGACGTCGACCATGAGAACAAAAGTTTGTTTGTGACAGATTTTCCTAGATCCCGCCTCTAGAGTTTCAGGCTCACCAAAAAAGCACAAGCAGTCGCCAACCTATCGCAACTGCCCAGGTTGTCGTCTGGTTGGCCCCTGCCGCTCCTAGGTAAGGTATGTATGTACGTATGTATCCGTAGTTGTCAAGCCCAGACACGCGGGCATGCCCCTGCCGCCCCGTCAAGCCCAAACAACGCTGTTCCCGCTATGCTTAAGCGAAGCGTCCGCTAACCTTACAGAAGGACCCCGACGTCCACTTCCATGGATGGATTGCTCTTGTCCTCTTGCCAGAGCTAGAGCCATGTGTGATTGAAAATACGCTGCGCAAAAAGAAGCAACGACGCCACGAAATGACAAGCAGGAACCAAGAGCTTGGACCAACTTGACCTCTTTCTCGTTAGACAACTCACCAACCTAGCCCGCAATGGAACACTTCCGAAGCCTTCTGCGTACCTAAGGTCGGTAGGTATCCATCCAATTCCGTCAATATTGCATGGCAGCATGGCTCTCGCCCTGCTCGTTTCATCCCGACCGAAAGGCTTGGCCACTTTCTAACGTACTAACCTGACGGATGATTCTTGCACCTCATCATCTATCTACAGAACACAGACCCGAAGGCCCGGGTCCGGCACTGACCTTGGACTCTGATTAGAGCCCCTGGTCAGCCTCAGCTTGTCGCTCAAGCCGACAACGAGAAAGAGAGCATCTGTCCTGTCTTAACTAGCAGCGTTGCTGTCCTTTTCGAGTAGGCACGGAGCTCAGACCGTATACTGAGACTCAAGCTGCGGAATGAAGATTGCCAACTTGATACAGTTCCATATCGAACGGCACCTTATTGCTCTGGCGGTTACAGAATCAAGTAATCGAGCAGGCCAATATCAGTGACTGTGAGATGAACGGGTTTTAATCGTTGTCGACCTTGTCCCTGCCACTTTCGCTAACATGAGCCCGAGTTTCTGGTCATGGAACTTCGGACCCGCATGGACTTGACCGGCGTCCCTTGCACAAATGAAGACGTACGTATGTATTGTACTAGCCGTTGTCGTCCACCTGGTAGCAGCGAAATGTCTAATCTGGTGTGAGGAATCCGCTTTTCGCTTTTCAGGGTCGTTTAGCGAGAGCAAGACCCAGAAGACCGTTGGGAGCGAGACCAAGCGCGCAGGTCTCGATCAAGTCACAATCCCGTGTCTGTCCAGCATCTAAAAACAACAAAAGCCGGAGAAAGCAGACAGGATCGACAGATGGCTCGGGTAACGATTGCTACAGTACAAAAGAGGAGCGGCTTCAGGGCATGCAGTTCCCCGGTTTGGCCCTTTTGGGGCCCATACGTTACTATCATTTGGGGGTTTTAGCCTGTCGGTTGGAAACTTGGGGGTGATCATACTCCCTTCTAGTCGCCATCCGCTCTGAGCGCTCCAATGACACAGCTGGTTCAAACGCCAGCAAGATGCGCCCTTTGCCTTAAGCCTTAAGAAAATTATGCTGGTACCGGCTGCGGTGCATGTTCACGAGAACCGTGCCTGTCAGGCTTGAGTCAGCATTTCAGAAACAGCGTCCACAAAGGGATTCAAATCTTGAGCTCCGTTTCCCCACCATGATCCATCCCAACATCGACACCACCATCTCATCATTCATGCCCGCACCCCGGTCCTGTCACTAGCCACCTCCACATTGGCAACAACCAGAATGAGACCGGCGACTGGGGTTCAGGTTGGGTCAGTCGTGCAATTCTGGGCCTCCGAAGTCATTCTACTACCGACTTGTCCCATCTTCTACGACGCCTCACCTTACTTCTAGCCTCGATCTCCTCGTCCATTTCCGTTCTTACTTCTGCCCATGTTACCCGGCCCCTTGGGAACATATCATCTCTCTGTTACACGATTCTCATTATCATCGACAGTTCACCGATAGCATTGCTAGCCACCACCTTCTAAAGAGTGCTTGGATCTAGTATCACTTGGAATGGTTAGCTTCGTTTAACTCTACGAAACTCCCGTCATTCCTTTCCTTTCTTTTCTGCATCGTTGCCTTCCATTTATGGCATTTACTTCTCTGAAGCAACACCAACCTCTCGAACCACGACCAAAACCATTAACAGTAGTCACTCGTTACCACTAGTCATAGATATGACTGCATCTATTTACGACGCCATGAACGTCCCTCACATACCCGGAGTCCACCCTGTGGCCATTCCTCGACCTCAGGTTGGCATTGAACGCCTTCCAACTCGTCGCATGAGTAATGAACCACGCGAATCAATGAACTGCAAGTCATGCCGAAAGCGGAAGGTAAGACAGTGCTATTAGTTTGCAAGAAAACTGCAGTTCTGACTGGCGTTGCTTTAGATCAAATGCAACCGACTTCGGCCATCTTGTGAGGCTTGCCAAGTTTTCCAATGCCCTTGCATTTATGGTAAATAGCACGATCGGTCCTGGATGTGTCGAAACATGCTAATTTATCTGCAGATGCTGTACCTAAGAAGCGTGGACCAAAGACAGACGTGTTGGAAGCACTTCTGAAAAGGGTAGACGGCCTTGAGGCAAAGTTGAGAGAAAAGGGAGAAGACGATGTGTCACTTGCAAGCTCAAACCTGCCTGGAGCCGGGAAAGGCGAAGCTTCTGAATCTGGTTCTCAAGTTACGGAGGTTGGCGAGCCCATGGTCAAACGTGTCGCAGTTGATACACGCGCCTCTCCTGGAGATACAGCTTCGCTTTCCCCGCATAGCCCAGTAGCTAGGTTTGTTTCCTGGCCTATCTATTCCCATGGCTTGATAGCTGACTAGCTTTCTCCAGGAACCTATCTCCCCCTCCAGCCCAAGCTGACGCTCTGTTTGATACCTACTTCGCCAGGTTTCATGGCAAACCTTACTATATCGTCGATGAATCGTCTATCCGGCAAAGACTTCAACTCAGCCAACTCCCGAGGTTTCTCTCCTTTGCCATCTCGGCAGTGGCAGCGAGGCAGGTTTCTCCTCAATAATACAAACTTCCATGCTGACCGTCTGTAGACACACCACTGACCCTAGTGGCTATCAAGCAGCTGCCAATCTTAGTGAAGACCTTGCGGCACGGGCTAGACGGGAGATCAATACTGACGAGCCATCGGTAGATGGATTGCAGGCACTTCTGTTGTTGGTTAGCGCCTTCACTGCAACAGGAAAAGGGAAGAAGGCGTACATGCTCATGAGTAAGGAGCGGCATTCTTCTCTGTATTAATCAATTTGGCTAATAAGATACAGCGAGTGCAACTGGCATGGCCATGGCTCTTGAGATACATAAAGAAACTGATGGTCAAGCTCGAATGACACCAGTTGAACGAGAGATGAGACGCCGACTCTTTTGGACTTGCTATCTACTTGACCGATTTCAAGCAACCGGTTCGAAGCGACCGAGCCTGATCAGTGATAACACCATTATGCTGCGCCTTCCCTCTTGGTCACCCAACTCATCCTCCCTCCCCGTCGAAGGAGAGTTCTTCCAAACAGGCTCGAATCTCCAGTATTTCCAAGGTAGCGAAAAGAAACCCCAAGGAAGCATGGGCATGCTCATCGACATCACACGCGTGCTTGGGAACACGAATCGATATTTGGCCGCAGGGGGTGTCAAAAGTGACACCCATTTCCCGTGGCATACGCTTTCGACGATATCCAAGATCCGTCAGGATCTTGATATTTGGGCCTCTGGAACCGAGGATGTCTTTTCCAACATTGGTACGCTTTTCGGACAGGCCGACTCAACCATTTTACTACTCAGCAAGGCCATCTACCATCTCATTCACTGCCTTATCTATCGACCGTTCCTCCCCATCGACCTAGCGGAGCTCGCCGAAACAGGACAGCACCAATCATGGCAGATTGAGGCTACCAACATGTGCTTTCTTCATGCCAACGCCATCACAGAGTTAATTCAACTCGGAAAGCAATCAGGGATTGTTGATTGGCCTGCCTTTATAGGGTATTGTGTTTGCACAGCAGGAACAGTCCACGTTCATGGAGCCCACTATAGCCATCAAGGAAGCCAAGGCGAGCTGAACGTCTTCAGCTCCGCAGCAGACTTCCTTTCTCGAGAAATGCAATTCTTGGGCGAGCTCCGGCATGCCTGGGCTACCGTACAGCACCAGCGCGAAACCCTGCAGGACATTAGCCACGCACATGGGGAATTGGTGAAGGCGCTGGCACGCAGCTCGATGCGGTATACACCTGGGTTTCACAGCGAGGATTTCTTCGACCGTTATTCTAACATTGGAGGATCTGGTGGTCCATCTTTTAGCTTTGAGGCAGCCAACCTACGCCTTGCAGATGTCGCGGTCGACTTGGGTACTGGACCTGCCCTCGAGGAAAACCCCCGAAACAGCGACGGACCACAGCGCCCCAATCTCAAGCGCAAGAACACAGCCCCGGCTGGGCCTGTTAATAGAAGACGGCCTGATGTAAAGGTCATTGCGAGTCTTGCTCCTTCTGCCACAGGCCTCCCGACGCCAGGCACTGCTTGCCGATCCTTCTCGTACACTTCGGGAGGGATGCAGCATTCATCACCTGGTCTCCTCGCAACGCCGACATCAATTCCGGCCCATCACGAAAACCAGGATATGTACGCTATGCATGACCACATGGGTGATACATCTGCAAACAACGCCGCAGTCGCGGCAGCAGCGGCAGCAGGTTTCACTATGTCACCCACGGCGCATGCCGTTTCATCTCATAATATGCACCCGATGGGCGGCGCACCTTTCAGCCCCCCATATAGCTATGGCTCTGGATCAAGTATCACAAATGCTGGCCCAGGCATGATCAATGAAGCCAACGGAGGTTATGACGCTATGTTTGGAACAGTACCAACGAACGCGTTTGGCAGCCCAGCCGCATGGCACGGGGATGACAACCATAACAGGATGCACATCAACCAGGCTCGGCCGACAGCCCCAAGCCCTGGAGCCCGAAGCAACAACGGCAGCACCGGAACGGGCCAGGGAGAAGAGAAGGACCCGTTCCTCGCTCTCCTAGAGCAACTCGCCGAGAATGAGAACCGATCACAAAACGGTCAGGGAGGCGATCTTGACTTTTTTCTCAGCAACTCAACTGTGAACTCATGAGTACAAAGCTGAGATAGGGGAATATTGATTTTTACTTTTATTTTTTGTTACGATTACTGGTTCAAGTACATAGATAGGAGGGATAGGTTTTTGGGCCATGCCTGAACAACGTGGCTCAGGCAGCTCTACATGGTTACTGACAGGACTTGAGGCGCAATGGACAGGATACTTGCAGCATTTACAGGCGCTTGGGATGGCTGAGCCAATGGATGTTTCATGAGGGCAGGATCCTCAACACAACAACGAACTGGAACGAAACACTTGGGGAAAAGCATCAGCCACTGTATATTAGAATAGGTTCGAAGGCATCGAACACAAAGGCAATGGAAAACGAATTGAAACGCGATGTAAACTAGTAGGTCTGGACCCAGTATGTGCTGAAGATATTGTGTTTTGCGTTGCCAACCAATGCAGATAATCGAGTACGAATAGTAAATTGAAGAGGCTCATGCTTACCTAGTAGGTTTTTGTGGTAGAACGAGATGCCCTGTAAACTCTAAACAAGCCATTCAGGGTTGGGATTGGAGCGCATCCATTTTCAAGATCACCACACCAGTTACTATACCCAGCAAGTGACAAGGCAGGCAAATGCTAGTCATGGTGGTAGTGCTAGCATCTCATGTGGTAGCGAGAATGCTACGTAGATCGTGTTGCTGTGACAAGTCAAGTCAGCTTCCCTACTAGCGTCGCCGGCACGATCTCTCTAACGGTGTTGCATTGTCAGGATCTGGGATTTAAACGATTGACATCCAGTCCAAGTGGAGCAGGAACTTAGGATGATTGATCCAGCACGTGTAAATACTTCGTGTGGCGGGTGAAACATGCTGAACACAGCGATTGGATCGAGGAACGGGCGTCGGCCCGTAAAGCCACAAACCAAGGGTTCGTCTAAATCAGGACTCAATAGCGAAATTAAACAGGGGTCCAGCAGCATTTCCTGGCGCATCGGCCAACTGGCGAATGTCTGTTGCCTTATTATGAAAACCACTACTATGCACAGTAGAGTTCGCATGGCTTATTATGGAGACTGCGGGAAGTGCCGTCCCGTAACAGAACTGATTTGTATTATCTTGCATAACTATGCATAACTAGATGAAGCATAACCTCAACATGTCACTTATGAAGTGCTCACTTCCCATGATCATACGGCGCACTGTGGTGATCGTCATGAGAAGGCGGGAGCTCCGGTTCTGAGTTGCTTCACTGGCTCGACGTACTGTTTCTCGATACAAGTTTTTCATAGACACGTTCCACCTTCTTGACCAATGCCAGATCCCAAACATTGCTTGAAACTTTTATCAGTTGAACTTGTTACCCGTAACGTTTATACATATGCACACTATCAACGATCGCCCTGATTATTGTGGAGTCATGAACTGACAAACGTAAAACCAGTCGAAACAACCCCTACCGTATCCAAAAATACACCAACGTTAGACCAAACGGATACTGTACTACTATGTCAATCTCTATCTTGATAGTTCAACACCTTTGCGTTAGGCTTCGCCGATGCCCACGTTTTCCGTCCCTACAGCGGCCCTTGCCGCCTCTTCGTTCAGCCTCTCAGCTTCCCACTTATCGTCAGGTGCTGTCTTTCCTGTCAGAGCCTGAAACAGAACAACCACGACACCAAGTGTGGCCATGGCCTGCCAGACGCCTCTGGTTGCGCCAGCATAACCCTCTACAGCAATGCCCTGCTCTGTAGGACTCAAGTCACCGCCATGCACCAACCCTGGTGTATTGACCAAGTTAGAAACCAGCCTTTGCCGGGCATGGCTTAGTTGTTCACCGCCGTCTAGCTGGAGGAACCCGGCTACAAGGTTTCCTCTGAGTAAGCGGTAAAAGATTCCACCCGCAACTGCGGTACCGAAACTTGACCCTGAACCCCGAAACGTGCCTAGCAGGCTTGTAGCGATGTAACGGGTGTCGTCGTGGCTTAGGTGCAGAATATGTGCAAGAGTGTAGTTGACTCCTCCACCAGTTGCAAGGCCGTTGACTAACACGGTAATAATGAAGAGAGCAAGAGGAAGACTTGTAGTGCTAATGAGTGAGAGCGTATATGTGCTGATGGTGAAGATAGCTAGGGCTGAGATGGACGGGAGCCAGAACGCGCCGTTTCGGCGCACATGGAGCCAGCCGACGAGGATGCCGCCCAGACCAAAACCTATGTTCGTCGGGATGAGAATTGAACCTGCCGCTGCAGGAGAGGAGCCTCGAACTGCGAGCATGAAGATAGGTGCGTAAAATAGAACGCTCCACCGGGCGACCATGAGGCCTAGCTGCGCGAAGCACGAGAACAGGATACCCCACGAGGAGAGGACCTTGACAGGGATGATGGGGTCTGCAACCAAATAGTTCTCTACTGCGAAGAAGAGAAAAAGTATGACGAGTGCAACACAGATGGGCATGATCTGGATCTCGTCTGCAATAGCGTAGAGAAAGAGGACTATAGATGTGGTCTTGTTGCGTGAGTTAGTGACCATTAATATCATGTGAGCGAGGATTGAAGAACTCACCAAGAGACCAGCCCCAATATAGTCTATCCGCGCGAGCCTCTGTCCTGTAGAAGCCTTGGTGTCATGAACTTCCGCAGCAGCAGGTATGCTGACAAACACACCCAAACCTGTAACGAAGGCAAAAGGGATTTGTCCCCAGAAGAGTGGTCTCTGTGACTAGTTAGCCTGCTCTTAGGTTCCCAGGTTCTGACGCCTTCAACTCACCCATCCAACTACCGGCATCAAACCCCCAAACACAATGGCCCCGAAGGAAACGCCAGCAGTAAAACCGGCGTTGATCAAACCCAACACAAGACCCCTCGACCTTTCACTTGCCAGCTCCAACCCAACAATAATGGCGAGTGACAAGACTCCAGCAGCACCTGTGCCCGCAATGACTCTCCCAGTGACGAAGGCGCCAAACGAAGTCGAGACAGTGCAGACCAGTCCACCAGCGGCTATGAGAGCCGCAATGGGAAGAATGAGTGTTCTAGGTGGAAAGATTGTAGCTAGGCGACCTGTTACAGGAGCTAGAGAAGACATCGGGATGAGGTATGCGCTGGTGAACCACATGGCAGATGAACCATGGGAACCAAGTTGAGCTGCGATGTCACCCTGAATCAGGGTCATACCCGACATGTTGCATGCTGTAAACTCGTCAGTATGCTGTTCTGGCTCCAAATGAGAGAAGGATATGTGACGAATAGTCGCATACCTGTTAGGAAGATAAGAAGCCATAGGCTTAAGCCTATAGCAATCCCCCTCCTGAGTGGAATGTGGACTCTAGCATGATCACTCTCAACATGTCGAGAACATCTGTCTTTCTGCGTACTCAACCGGACTGTCGAGCTTGATCTTGAGGATGAGCCAGAGCCAGCAAGCAACGGGGTCCCTTCAGTGGCGAGCGGCGTGTCGTTGTGGACGTGAGAGAACGGACCCGGTGAGGCTCTGTCGGAGCTGAAGGCCTGCACCGGAGAAGCCATGACTACCGGGCTGAACGAGTGACGAAACCGACAAGAAGTCAATTCAATATCATGGCTGGAGTATGAAGGGGGGCGCGTGTGTTGACTTGGGAGGATTGAGGGGAATGACGTATTTCCTCCAATATTGTCGCTATGAGCGCGATGACGTTAGTGACGGAATCGAGATAAGACACTGGAGATCGGAGATCGGAGATCGGAGATCCGAAGTTCCGGAGGCTCAACCGATGCCGACTTGACCGGGACCAGTTGATTTCGGCGCCGGAAGGAAAGGTAGTGCCAATTGGAGAAGATGTGAACTTGTGTAATGGCGTGACCAATCTGTATTTTTCATCTCATCTAGCTAAGAATACAGAGAAAGTTGAGTCAAATGGAGCCATGGGTGCTTTGCTGTGAAGACTACCTGGTTTATTAGACAAAAGATGACTTCGGCGTATCTCTCTCTACCAGATCATCTTGCACGAAATAATATGTGGTCTTCATAAGGATCTGGTAGAGATATGATGATGGAATTTCCTGGTTTTCAATGTTGCCTAGGTGTACAGCACGTACGTCGAGATTAGCAGCCTAATAACGCTAACTAGGTATCTTATGGAGAGAGACGGGTCCCTGCATCTGCCTCGGCTACAAGCGCCTCAGGTCACTGCAGAAAATGGGGGAGAAGACCGGCATGGACTTGAATTGGCACGAGAGCTTGAGTTAAATTGTTGGTCGCTGACATGGCCTAAAAGGATACCAATGCTTGTGGCTCAGTGGGCGAGAAAGTGACGATCTGCGGCGACTATCCGGCACCGCCAGTTGAAGAGGGCACCCAAAAAATAGCGGAAAAGAAAAGAGACAGAAATAAAGACCAGTCGAGGCCAGGCCACGCGGACATTATCGGCTGAGCTCATGACCAACGTACATGTTAGCTGCAGGTGTTGTTGATATTGGTTGGATATTGTTGCGGTGAGAGGCGGAAATGATGAGTTAGAATTGAAAACTGAGAATCAACTGAAATAGAGTCAGTCATTCACTGTCAACGGATTGCACCCTTTGGTCAGCGATCAGGCCTTGGTGAAAGCTTGTCAACTTGTCATGCCATCCCTGTCAAGAGACATGACGTATGGTCGTTGAATGAGGATAAAAGAGGAGATTGGGTGAGGCTGAGGAGCGGCGGTACGACGGCGCGGGTAACAACAGTACGAAGGTCGAAACCAATTCATCAGAATAGAGAGAAACAAGCGTGAAGTGGCTTGACAATCAGAGTGCAGTGAGCACTAAATGGAGTGATGCTCTCACAGTCGGGCGACAGCAGAGCCGCGGCAATCAATATGGGGAAGTAAGATACTTAGGCACCGAGATTCCTTCATTGCCAGCTGGAGCTGGTGGCGTTGTCATTCTACTAGTATTGGGGACATGATCTCTTGTGACTTGTGTGTTGTATTGCATGAATCAGCAGTTGGCTGCACAATCTGAAAGTTGAAGGCAGCGAAGGCCTGAAATAAAAATCATATGAACAATAATCTAATTGAGGATGACTACCCATCAGCCCATTCATGTCTGAGGGCTGAGGCTGACTTTGGTTTGTAGGTGGTGATGACGATGATGGTGATGATCCAATGGTTCATCAATTCCTCCGATGGAAACCACTACGTAGCGTAGTCTATCGACCGACCATTCATCACGTATGAGTGTCATTTCCCCCTCAATATGGTGCGCGGCATTTTTCTCGAGGGCGGCACAGTAGCATTGTACGCCATTCGCCTAATCAAGCGGCCGAAGTGAAGGCTAACCCTGCCCTGGGGGTTGACAGCAGTTGAGCTAAGATTCAAGACCCTTCCGAGAGTTGGATAGGTACTCTATGCTTGAAGAGTTTTTGCGTGTTTTCTCGTTAATGCAGGTCGCAATGGCTAACAACGAATGGCGAACTAATAAGAATAGGTACCTAAGACTCATTTATCCATGGACACTGAACATCAATGACATTGGATCTGTTTAACATATTCCTAGTCAAGTTTAGACCAATGGGCCAATGGGATAGATTAACCCCAGAATTGCCCAATACATACTCAAATCACTTGACATGGTGGTAGGCCCTGAGTATGGATCCGATTAGTCGGTAAAGTATCTAGGTAATTATCCGTTGACTCGTATGCAGTACGACCTGGAGGGACTCGCTCGGCTAGTTCACATACTCGTCCGACTTTAGAATAGCCCAAACTCTACCAAACTCTTGTCTCCCTCAAGCTTTCCCTCCAATTCTCGCCGTTTAAATCGAACTGCCCCTATGGAATGCCGTTGGAAAGTAAACTCAGTATCCACAGCGTTAGGTGGGTGTCTCGGGCTCTAGCTCCAAATGCCGGCGGGGCATGCTCAATGTTCGGTGGCTGAGATACCCGCTAAAGCCGCTAAAAAAAAGTCACCCCGGTTTTCTCTCTATCCAGCGGGCTTGGGCTTGCGCCGCATCCCACAACCACTTTTGACGATTGAGAACCTATCTTGTTTGCTTTTTCAAGAACAACCGGGCCTGACAGGACGGGACGGGACAATCAACTTTGCTTTTTATTCGGATGATTGACAAAATCTTCAACAAACCATCCTTTCTTTCTTCTTACTTCTTGCTCATCTCCAAGGCATCTTGTCATAAGATCAATAGTAGGTTCACTTCGAGGGGAATACGCGACAGTGCAGTACAGTACGCCGAAAACTTTCCAATGTCCGCCAGCTGACATTCATGATTCAAGGTTACGTTACCTGAGATTAACTCAACTGCCTCCTGCTCCCCAAATACTTCACCCGACTTTACTGGTCATCTCTTGAAACCTCGATATTCGAACCACCGAACCCAACTGTCCAAAGACATGGCACGCTCGTCAAGGTAGCAACGGCTCCAACTCCTCAAGCCAGCCTCAACCTCAGCTTCACTCTACCTGACGAGTGACGAGTCCATGTCTCTTCCAACTCCAACCTCGACATGTCCGATTCGGCCTCCACCGGCGATGGAGGCTTTCCCGATCGCGGGCCGGCCGTCTTTGCGGTCACCACGGCCACTCTCGTCCTCGCTACCGTCTTCGTCGCCGCACGAATGGTCTCGCGCACTTTTATTGTTAGGAACGTCACCTGGGATGACCGCGTCATGATTCTCGCCTGGCTCTTCGCCTTCTTCCTTTCCTTCACCATCTGTTTTGGCGTTCACAATGGCCTTGGACGACATGACGAGAACATCGACCCGCATCGTTTACCCGCCCTCCGCCGCTGCGAGTACGTCTTTTCCATCCTGTATAATCCCGCCTTGATGGCTACCAAAACGTCGATACTCATATTCTACCTGCGATTGGCCAAGCACACACAAAGAGTGCTTCGCTTCGCCTCTTGGTTGACACTTGCAGTTGTCAATATTGCAGGTGTCATTCTCACCTTTCTGAACGTGTTTCAATGCCGCCCGACTCAGGCCGCTTGGGACGTTCACTATGACGAACATGCGAAATGTATACCACTACTGACCGAGTTTATCTGTTCCTCTCCCGTCAATATTGTTACCGACCTGGCCATCCTCGCTCTTCCTATACCCGTTCTCACTGGCATGCGACTACCCTCTCGCCAAAAAACGATCCTGGTTCTCACCTTTACTGTCGGAATTTTCGTCACCATTGTCGACGTGGTCAGAATTTACTACCTGCAGCAAGCCATTACAGCCCCAACCAGTACAACTGCCGATCCCCAATCGCGATTTGGTGGGCAAACTGATTTTGCTTGGAATGCTTCACGATCACTCATGTGGAGTGCTGTTGAGGTCAATGTTGGGATGATGTGCGCCTGCGTTCCGACATTGAAACCTTTGGTTCTCAAGTTGCTTCCTTCTATGCTCTACGATCCTGATGGAACCAGGGCAAGCACACCGAAAGGACCCAACGATTCAGATACGCCTTCCACAGGTCACCGCGCCAGTATTCAACAGCCTCCACCTGTTGCGCAAACAGGCACGCAGCCACTCAATGCCAATGCCCCCATGAGCGCTATGGAATTTCTGACAACCCCGTTCGATGAACCAGCCCCAACTCGCCCTGCGCAACCTACTTACCAAAGTAATGGGACTTTTCAAACAACGACGACAACAACCATGACATCTTCCACCGGGACCGTCGAGGGTGTTTACTTTGGCTTTGTTAATATGACAAAACCGAAAAGCATGCTCAAATGCAATAAGAAGCAGTCATTTAAATACTGCACCATTGTTTCCATCTTGTTTCTATTATGGGGCATATCATATGGTCTGCTCAACACATTAAACAACGTCATTGCGACAGTTGATAATATGACCACGGCTGAAACACTTGGCATGACGTCCGTATACTTTGGTGGTGGCTACTTCTTCGGACCCCTGCTAGTGGGCGAATGGATTCTTCGCCGCGACGAACATAACCGATCGAAGCGGCACAAGGCCAACGGCCACGACAGCGTTGGTGGCTTCAAAGTTACTTTTATCGTTGGACTCTGCTTCTACGGCATTGGAACCGTCATTTTCTGGCCATCTGCTGTCACCCAATCGTACGCAGGATTCATGCTCAGCAACTTTGTTGTCGGTTTCGGTCTATCAGTTCTAGAGGTTGGCGCAAATGCATTCCTGATACTTTGCGGCCCTCCCGAATATGGCGAAACCCGCGTCCTCATGGCCCAGGGCGTTCAAGGTATCGGCAGTGTCCTCAGCGGCCTCCTTGCTCAGAAGGTCTTTTTCAAGGGCATTGTTGAGCAGAGCAACGCGACCAGCATGACACTGATCAACGTCCAATGGACGTACCTGGGGATTACACTGCTTTGTGTTGCTCTGGGCCTTTTCTTCTATTACATGCCTCTCCCTGAAGTGAGCGATCGTGAACTAGAGCAGTCTGCCAAGCATCTCCCTATGGACCCTCAGAAGAAGAGAGGCGGTCTGCAGCTACGCACCTGGAGTCTCATCCTAGCCGTCGTTGCGCAGTACACGTACGTGGCTGCCCAAGAGTGCTTCAGCATCTATTTCCGCAGCCTCATGATATCCATCCTTCCGAACCAACCCAACACCGGTGAGGAAGCTACTGAAGGTGCAGGTGATATGCCCAATCCTGATCAACCTCCAGGCATCGCCCTCTCAATCCCCGACTATCTTCTCATCGCGCATACCACCTTTGCCGTGTCCCGGTTCATGGCAGCTGGCCTTGCATATCTCTCTGTGTACCGCTCCCGCTTCCCTCGACCTCGCACCATTCTCACCGCTTGCGTTGCTGGCTGCTTCGTTTTCGCCCTCCTCCCCGTGGTTGTCCGTCCATCAAACCCCAACCTCCTCGTTATTCCCATTGTCCTCTTCTACTTCTTCGAGGGCCCTATATATCCTCTTGTTTTTGCCATCGGTCTTCGCGGCCAAGGTCGACGCACCAAGCGCGCCGCGGCCTTTATCACCATGGGTAGTTCCGGACCCGGGTTCTTCCCTTTTGTCATGTACGGCATTATCAAGCATGGAGGTACCGTCCGGACGGCTTTTATCGTCATCATCGTCCTCCAAGCCGTCTGCATGTCCTATTCGATATTTCTCCAGTTTGTTAGTGACGCTAAACAACTCGTTGATCCCTGTCCTGCAGTGCGCGATGCCCTCGGACAGCCGGATGAGGAAATGCCGTCGCCTCTGGAGACAGCCATCGCAGAGCGGGCACGTCGGCAAAGCACCATGAAGGAGAGATCCCAGGGGTTCATGGACAAAGTATCTCATGGCACTCGGGTTATAGGTGCCAAGTTCCTCAGCACTCGACGCCGCTCTTCACAGCCCTCGATACACCAATACGAGGATAGTCGCGACAATGCGACATGATAATTAATGTTGATGACTCTTTTTATTCATATTTGTCTATTTCTGCGATTGAACTTTTGGGACCTCTTGGATTCACACACAGCGAAAATGGAGGCGTCGGGTTGGATCAATGATGAATGAAATGTTTTTGGATGCTCTATACCCAACAAGTTCTTATTCTGGAGGGGCATTGGTACATACTCTTAAATTAGTTATAGTTTAATAGGCGCGAGTATATATGTGTATATATATGTATCAATGTTTGATATCTTAGTCAACACGCTTCAAAAGCCCAAGAGGCAAAATATTTCAGAATTTCGGTAATGCCCCTAGCTATTGTATGATGCTTTGTTAACGATCATCCATCTTCATCATATCATCTTCCTATGCTGTAGAACCAGCCCCGATTCTTCAAAAGTGCGTACCAACTAGGTAATCATAAACTCAAGTCGTAGCGATGCTGGAAAGGGCATTCTCCAGTAGGTACTATCACCACCCAAATTGCTCTAGATGCAACTCAACGCCAGCACCGTTGCCCATTATACAGTCAGCAGTCGCATTCTGGACAGCCGACATCAATGTTGGTGGCCCACAGCCCATTACTAGCACACGGTTGTCAGACGGGGTGTTCTGTATCGTTCCTTTCACGAGCGAAGCAACATCCGGTCTCCCGAGATAAATTGCAGTTTCGCCGGAAGATGCACTTCGCTCGGGCGAGATAGCCGAGGGAACTTCGCTTTTCTCAATGTCAAGCGATAATCTGGTAGTATCAGGACGTGGAAGAATACCATCTTCCGGATGAGATCCGGCGAAAGTACTACTTGAAGATGAGTGTGATCGTGAGCGTTGTGTCTGGGTGAGAGTTTCGGCTACTGAAGCGCGTGTTATATATACCTTGGTCGAGACGCGGCGATCCTGACGGAGAGCCTCAAGGTGGCCAGCAAACCAGGCGAAGAATGCTATATATTTGATTAGGGCCATAAACCCGCGTCCTTCCATGTCAACTCACTTGGTTTTCGGACCATCCATATAAACTCAATGTCAACCTCATAGTCTATGTCCAGTCTCTTCAACATGTCCAGTGCCGCACCAACCGTGAAACTGGCACCACTGCCTCCTGCTATGAGCATGACCTTGTCATAGCCCTTGACATCGGGAAAGTTACCGTAAGGGCCCTCAACTGATGCTTTCAGTTTGATCCCCGGGTTCTCCAAGGCACACTTGTGTAACGTTCGAGTAAATCCATCGTAGGCTGCCACGACAAACTCGATGGGATTGGTATCGACCATAGTGAAAGGATGTGTCTCGAAGGCGCGTATTGCAGGGATCCAAAGGAAACCATGCTTTCCGGAAGCAGAGCCCATGGGAGCCTTTGCAAGTGTTGCACGAGTTCCGCCATTGGGGAGCGGCGTGAGGGTGACGGTGTTATTGGTGCTGTTGACGATGATACGCACGAGGCGAACGATGCGTTCAAGGACCCAGATTCCAGCTGCAGCACAGACGACGCACAAGATCTTCTTGCTAGGTTCTGGTTGATGAAGACCAGTCATGATGACAGCAAGGATCCAGAATGTCACATGGAGGTAGTAAAATAGTTCGTACCACCAGGTGCGAATGATAGCGCCAGCAAGCACAAGAACTAGAAACGAACCCATAGAAACCATGCCAAAAATTTCTTCTCTCACAAGTAAGCGTTCAAGGATGTTTTGAGCATTGAAGACGGCAGCATAACTGCAGGAGTGAATGATAGCGAATATAAGGGTGGTATAGCCGGCTGCACGGTGCAAGACGTTGAGACGTCCATACGATGAAGTCATAAAGATAACAACAGGAGTGTTCTTGAGAGAAAGGAGGATGACGATGAGCAGGTTTGCAATGGCCATCCTATAAGCTTGAGTTAGTATGTGGAGGGAAGACGTGTTTAGACTACGAACCATCCAGTTCGGGAGGCTATGTTAGAAAGAAGCGACATGTTGTCATTATCCAAGAAAGTGAAAGTGACGACCACATTGATAACTAGGTAGCCTATTATAACGAAGGTATATCCTCCCGATGGCGAACCTGAGATAGCTCCGATAGAAGTGGCTCTCATGTGCCTGTCATGCCGTCAGACAAATAACCCTTAGGTAGGTACCTACTCCAGATGGGGAGGACTGGGGACAACATCTTACCGCATGATGGCCGTGGCAATATTTGGCTTGCGTGAGGCACCCAGACCAATGAAAAGGCGCCTGAGAAGAAGGCCTATACAGATGGCGAAATATAAAGTAGCCACAGCCGTGGCAAAGAAAATCATGGCATCGTAGTTTAATTGTTGGCGAACGGCGAGTTTGGCGAGAAAAGCCGGGTCGGTATGTGTTGAACCACCCACCGCCATGGTGAGGTTTTAGTGAGAGTGGAATTCCAAAAAAGAAAAGAAAGAAAAAAAAAAGGGGGGGGGGGGGGGGGATATTTTGTTATTGCGTCGAGAGGGAGAGAGGAAGAGAGGGGAAAGGAAGAAAGGCCCCTGCTATTAAATTGGTTACCTGCACCAAGTAGGACAAGACACAATGATCGTGAAGAAGGAAAGATATGAAGAGGTGTATCAGTGTATTAGAGACCCAATTTCCGAAGTCACACGCAAACGAGTGAGTGTGATGAGGCAAATGTTTTGAGACTGATGGTCATCACTCTCCTTATATATCCAACCTCTCCCTATCATCCGAGGCATTGATCTTGCAGACAGACAGTTTGGTGCCGCATCGAATAGGACTCAAACTAACTCCATAAAGACCATTGAGAACACCTCTGTGGAGTGAGTCACCGAGACACACGGGATAGATCGAGGGAGGGTACAGGAGCAGCGAGTGCAATGGACAAATGCTACGATGTTGGGTATAGAGCTCATGGGTGCAGGTTTGGCTTCAGGATAATTATTGCCCACCGGCAGCTATCCGGGATTCAAACCTCCGGGAAAATAGTATAAGCGACGGTAGAAGGTTGAGATGTGAGTGGCTGCGTCCAAGAATTTCCAGTGGAACAGGCATGAGTCACTTTCAAGTGGATGGCTCGAAGTCAGTTCAAGACGTCTGAATAGAGGCCAAACGCATTCTCCCGTGAATCGTGTTCATATACATAACCCCGAAACTAGAATGACCTCTGTTGATCATAAGATATTCAAGTCCTCACTCTGTGTCAGTACGTCAACCGTCCGGCTTCAGTCATCGCCCATGGTGTTCAAGGCTGAAATTGTGCTCCCATTCCTACACGAACAACGATGGTCACCCGACTGAAGTGAATCAGTAAAATCCGATTCGCAATAAGAGGAGTGATGCATAGGATTCCAAACAGAGGTCGATGCCGTTGGCTGCCCCGGCATCGCCCTTGTGGGGTTCATTCAGGAGAAACCGGTGAATACCTACCAAACATCTTAGGTCAGATGGAGCATTATCATTGAAGATATAAGTTCATGAGAGAAGGAACAGTCGCTAAGCCTCTTTCAAAGTAACTCTTCCTACATAACTTGGTCATTTCCGAATGTTTGGTTGGTGGTAAACAAACGAGGAGAGCTACAAGAATAACCGGTCTTTTATGCCTGTCTATATATGCACAAAAAAAACG
The DNA here is from genome assembly GCA_033439405.1 of Fusarium sp. NFCCI 5145. Classification (NCBI taxonomy): domain Eukaryota; kingdom Fungi; phylum Ascomycota; class Sordariomycetes; order Hypocreales; family Nectriaceae; genus Fusarium; species Fusarium sp. NFCCI 5145. The sequence continues at coordinate 203,404 of JAWDHB010000387.1, forward strand.
GATCGAACCTTGTGTGACTCGAGACGCCTAAACCTTGTTTATCACCCAGCTATTCTTTTCGTTGTCTTGAGGAAGCGCTTCTCCCAAAAGCCAAATATGGTCTAGGTTTTGTATCTTGTTCTTGACCTTCGCGTAGTAACATTCCAGGTTGAAGCAGTTTTGTGCGCATATGATGAGATTCAATACAAAGAGATCTTGGATTAAGTCATGATGTAACCTAATCTGTAGCTAGGGTCAAACACAGGAAATGTCAAGTTTAATAGAAGTCATTAGGTCAAGAGCCTGCAGTTGACGTTCCCGAGGGACTAAAATATGCAGATATCCCTAAATGGGGCGGGCGTCCTAGTATCAAGTTTTCGTTTGACCCAGTACCTTGTTGTTGTTGTTGTTGTTGTTGTTGTTGTTGTTGTTCTTGGTTTGAATAGAGCGCGGAAAGACATGTGTACTGTCCCGTTCCTCGTCTAGTCTTAACATCTCTGCTTGTTCTGTCGCTTTACTAGCCAACCATAACTTCGCAAAGACAACTGCCTCGATCTTGTAGCATGGTTCCTGTGTATCGTCAGCTTCTACCCCAGATACGACGGTGTTGGGTAACACCAGCATGCTTTGTCAAGCTGACAGATATGTCGAACCTATTAAATGTCGTCACGCGATGTTGAGCATGAAACTCCGATGCCTGACGCCATGGTATGAGGTAACCAATATTGTCGAGGAGCCTCGTTTCAAGGTACTCGGCATTGTGTATTGTGCAGATAGATGGTCGCACGTAGCAATACCTGGACTATCAATTGCCTTCAGAAAGTGCCACCGTTTCAATACTGCTAGTAGCCGCTAAAGAGATGAAATATTACCGTATCGCTTGGTTCGGTTGGCCCATAAGTCACTGCGGTCGTTTGCATTATTAAAAGGCGGTTTCGCCTATGCCCAGGATGCGAACAGCCACAACTTGTCTCGTAGTACGGCAACTGCAATCATGTCCATGATCAAGTATATGGGAAGAAACCATGGTGTGAACTTTATGCAAGGGGTTGTTTTTCTTCTTGTTGTGTAATCCCTTTGTTTGTAGCTAAGGGGTAGGCAAGACACGTCTGGACTGCGGGCCCAGATAGAAGCTGAGTGATAATTAGGTGTACATATGATTTATTTCACTCAGCCTACGGTGTTTCTTGTACCCGTTTGAACTGCCGACGTTGAATTCATTCTATATCTGCTAGTATGGGCAACTTCAATGGCTAGACTTTCGGATGAAGCGGGAACCCGTTTCGGATGTCACAATCGCAGTGAAGGTCTGGATCGGTCCCATTTTCCATATCTTCGTTCGTGTACGACAAAGTAAAGAAGAGGCCTAAGCGATTGACATCTTCATGCCACCGTTCGCGCAAATGACACTGCCTGTTGTCCACCCACTCTCCTCCGAGCAGAGCATATCGATCGTACCAGCAATTTCGGCTGTAAATCCTGGCCGCCTATTACCCATGTTCTCACGTACGGTTCGATCGAAGCGATCAGCATCTGGCCCTGCCATAGCTAAGATCTCCGGTTCGCCGTCATACTGCGCTAATGGGGCTGCATCGACATAAGGCTGGTTGATGTCCCAGAAAGTTTGCCCGACGGCTGCGTACATGTCTCCCCATGCCGGTCCAGGGTTGACAGCGTTGACGGTAGCACGAGTAGCCAACTCACGACTCCATGTCCGTGTCATTGCCTCCAGAGCTGCTTTACTCCCGGCGTAAACTGATTGGCCTTGGTATCCAATAGACGAGGAGACACTTGAAACATTGACAATACGACCTGAGCGGTTTTTAGGAAAATGGGGGGCAGCAGCTTGTGTTAGGAGGAGAGGGGCTAGAACGTTGACGTTGTAGACGCGGTGAAACTCGGTCTCTTGAATAGCCCCATGCTTGTTGTCGTTCATATGCTGGTTTGAGGAGACTCCAGCGTTGTTGATGAGTATGTCGATCTGGAAGGGTTTGTTTGGGTTATATGAGTTGTGGAAGGAATGTGCCGCGTCAATAACTTTGGTCGCAGCCTCAGAGGGGTTGCCCAAGTCAGCTTGCACCGCAGAGCATTGAATGTTGTGTGAAGATGCAAGTTTGCTGCAGAGCTTCTCGGTTGGCTCTGTAGACGAATTGGATGTGTAAACAAGGAGAAGATTGCATCCCTTAGCAGCAAGTCTCGCTGCAACGGCTGCACCAATACCTTGATTGAGTCAGTGGCGCGGAAGATGAGAATCCTTTAGACATATTCAAACCTCGAGAGCCCCCTGTTACTATCCCAAGCTTTGAACCGTAGGGGCGATGGACCTTTGACGAAGATGCTGTTTCTGCCATGGTGGATGAAAACAGAAGTGGAAGTTGTGTATCACAGCTGATTGAAAACCAGCCTCAAATATTACTCAATCACAAGATCTTCTGCCGTAACCAGAAGCGCCCTTGTAGCTCAAGTAAGATGGAGGGTCAATGACAAAGAAGAAAAACTCAATATGTCGATCTCATCAAGCTCCTAGGTATTGCAATAGATGTTAGAGGGGAAGTTGAGAGCCCCCCACTACCTCCTAGATAGGTACGGAGTACGTACTTGGGTAAGTCTCACGATGTGGGGGCATGTGACGTCGACAACTCATTCCCGCTAAACATCTTAGGTGCCTACCTACTAACCTTGGGGGCAGGCACGATTGTGTCTGTCATCAATTACCGATGCAAGAATGGGTAAGAAAGCTCTTGCTGTGAAAAACAGATCCATGCCAGGGGTATCTTCTGCCCTAATGTATCACGGCTGTTGTTACCTTACACAACCAATTATTCGATATAAGGACTATTGTCGAGGACCACTGCGGGGTAACTACCTATGTATTGAGAATGCTCCAGGATATCATGAGAGCCTCCACTACAGGATCCCGAACCTTATGAAGTGGCCCTAGGAACTTCTTCCCATCCCCAAGACAGGGGTCTCGGCCAATCAGAGACTCAATATCATGGGGCCAACAGCTTCTTTGCTCAGCAGCTGAATATGTCCCCACCCAAGCTTTTATTCTTACATACAACTAACGGCTTTAGTGAGTAGATGTCCGTGAGACCTTCGACCGCTAGTCTGTTGTGCTCTCAACTATCTCATTCGGGTAACTCCGACTATCTGACGGTGGAGACGTGCCAGGTCATCTATCGGAACAGGCGGTGATGGTTTCGTGTTGTCGCTGATATTCCCGGAATATCCCAATAAGTTAGAAGGATCCCATTTGTTGGGCTGCAAATCCTAGGGACCGTTGTAACAAGATAAACAGAGGGGCTTTCCAAGAAGGAAGAGTTCCGGGGGGTGTGGAACCAGTGGACAGTATTTGGCCAAACACGTTGTGGTATAAAGCTCGCGATATGAGGCTTTAATACGTTGTACTCTTCGAGCCACATCTTAGTTTCTTCTTCTCTCCGATACTCTTTTATACCTGTTGTCTCTTACTCGAACTCTCTCTCCCAGTCCCAAGTATGTCTGACCTCAACCCTCTCAACGGAGGCAACTTCATCCACGATAACAACCGCGTGGTTGACGGAGGCTCCATCCTAAAGCGTTTCTCACTCCAAGGCAAGACTGCCATCATTACCGGTGCCGCTGCTGGTATCGGGTTTTCTATCGCCGAGGCCTACGCTGAGGCTGGTGCAAATATCGCCATCTGGTATCGCACCAGCAGCAAGGCCCAAGAGCGTGCCCAAGAGCTCTCTAAGAAATATAATGTTACAGGTAAGTCCAGCTATAAGTCCACATTGAATTTGCGTGTTTTTACTAATATTTTGTATTCTATAGTAAAGGCCTATCAGGTTGATATGAGGGATGCTGAAGCTGTTGAGAATGCTGTCGACCAATCAGTCAAGGACCTCAACGGCCGACTTGACATTTTTGTTGCTAATGCTGGCATCCCCTGGACCAAGGGTCCCATGATCGATGGTCCTATTGACCACTACCGCGATGTTGTCTCTACTAATCTCGATGGCACATACTATAGTGCCAAAGCCGCAGCCAAGCACTGGCGTCGTCAGAAAAACGAAGGGGCTGATCTTAACGGCCAACCCTTGGAAAACTACACATCCGGTAGCTTCATTGCTACTGCTTCCATGAGTGGCGGTATTGTGAACACTCCCCAACTTCAAGCTGCTTATAATGCCGCCAAAGCTGGTGTTATTCATCTCATCAAAAGTCTGGCTGTCGAGTGGGCTCGATTTGCTCGTGCCAATGCCATCTCTCCTGGCTATATCATTACTGAGATCTCCAATTTTGTGCCTCAAGAGACTAAGGATATTTGGAAGGATAAGATTCCTCTGGGGTAAGTTGATGCTGTTCCTTGAGCACGTAGATTATAGAGCTGATTGGGATATAGTCGCGAGGGTGAACCGCATGAACTTCAGGGTGCTTACCTATTTCTGGCATCTGATGCTTCCACATATGCTACTGGCGCCAACTTTGTTATTGACGGAGGTTACAGCGCTCCTTGATTACTATTATGAAGACATGCAGTCACGAGATATCATCCAAGCACAAGGACAGATTAGCCAAGACAATTATGCATCTCGATCCTTCATAATGTTACAAAAGGAGAAATAGATAGAACGAAAGGACTAGAATTTTACGAGAATCAAAAAGAAAGAAAGAAAAGAGAGAACGAAACCGCGAATTCCAACCTGCTACCCATGCATTACCACAGCAAACCGAACGTCGATATATCCTCACTCACTGATATCCTCCAAATCAAAACCCACCCCCGGATTCTCCGTGCTCCATATCTCGGGAGACAGAGGAGAATGAAAACCGGAGCGCCGCAACTCCTTTGCCTTCATAAAGCGATCATTTCTGATCCTCTCTTGAACCTTAGCCTTGGGCTTCTTTTCGACCCCAAAGCCTTTCTGGAAGCTGAAACGAAGTCTCTTTTTGTACAATATATTCCCTTCGTCGTCTTGAGTAGTTTCGATGATACAATCGGCAAGCTGCTCCAGTTGCGTAAATGGGAGCGTATCCGGGAACTCTAAGAGAACTCTTTGTCCATATTGAAGGGCTCTTCGGCCTCGCGACACCGCTTCTTCGTCTTTGGCCGTCAAAACCCTCCTAACGCCATTTAGAATACAAATTGAGGCTTTGATTTGAGTGTTGACGCCTGGATCCATCTTTTCAAAATCCTCTCGGCAGAACTTGACCCATTTCGAAACATCATACAAGAGAATGTTTGCCAATCTATCAGCACCCTCTCGAAGGGCTAGTTGAACGTAGTTGCGGGTTCGGAAGAAGCAGGCCAGGTTGAGATAGTTGATCCGGTCCATAAGGCTCAGCTCTTCTGTGCCATTGGGCCCATTGTCCTGGTTTCGAACAGCGTTTATCAAACTGTCAGCCGTAGCGAAGTTGACTTTTTCCAGGGTCTTTATGCGGTTTTGGCTGGTTTCGACTTTCTCCTCGAGCATTTTGACTTTTTTGTCATTCTCATGTAATTCCACAATGTGTGTCTTGATAGTCCGAGTATGCTTGTCCATAAGCTCACCGAATTCAGTTGGCCGGAGCTTCACCCCCCTAAACTCCACAAGACTATATCTTCTTTGACGTTTGGTCTGCACCTGACTCTCGGTTTCCCTATTCCGGTTGTACTTTTCTGTTTGAAGCCTCTCATATTGTTGGTGGAGCAAGTTATACTCCTTGTTCTTCCTGTTCAGTCTCTCGGCTGCATCGCGCATCTGCTTGGCCATCTCGAGCTTCAGCCGGTCCATTATCTTGATAATCTCCCTGACATGTTCAATGGGGACCACATCCTTTCCTTCGCACCACTCCATGAGACTCGCATCTAACCCACTGTTCGTAGCGAAGTGACCGAAGATCTCCTTCTCTAGCTCAGGAGGAACGTCAACTCCCAGGTCCCTCAGATGTTGCACCTGCTTCTCGGCTCTTTCGAGAGGAGGAGTAGTTGGCCGCAAATGAGAGCCCAGAGGATTTGGATTTCCCGTCTCAGGGTCTATGATGCTGTCATTGTACGCCATCTGCGCATCCTGGATCTCTTGGTCGGAGATCGGAGCATTCCGAGCGAACATGAATTGACGATCTGGGTCACTAAGGCCAGGTTCATATTGTCTGTCCCCCCACCATGTGTGGTCAAGCTTGGCGCGGTCTCGTCTGTAGTCCTGATATGTTTCCGTGGTCTCTCTAGCTTGAAAAGACTCTGTGGTTGGTGCATTTGCATACGGTGGTTCATCCTGGTTGTCGTTTTCAGGTGCACCAGCAGGATCGTTCTCGGGAAAGGGTTCTTGAGACGGGGCTGCTTGTCCAGTTTCAATTTTGTCGTCTTCAACCATCTTCAAATTGCAATTTATATTTCAATAGTTGGTAGAATTTCTTCGTAATACGAAAGTCTGGAAATGAATACGAATAGTCATTGAGACTTCTCCAAAGGCTTTAAATTTGACTCTTCCAGTCTAATCACCTTTGTTTGTTGAGGATGTTCGTGGAACAGCCATCAATTAAAGCGTTCTTTTAAACAAAGAACCAATTTCAGCCATGGGCAGGCTATAGGAAGTATAAATTTAGGTCCTTGAACTATTTTCAGGGGTGTCTTTCATTCTTTTTCTCCCATATCATATCTTTGTGAGTTTACAATAGCCACAGAGGCTCGAGTATTCCAGTCAAGCCCTTTGTCAATCGTTTGACCTCTAACGACCTAAAGCAAAGGAATATGGCACAGTCACGTCTGTGTGCCACACTACCACTCGGAACTTGGAATAGCGCGAAGGCATAATCAGCTTTTCTGTTGAGATACACTCATCATTCTTTGAGGCAGGACACTATTCTGTCGCACCAGGCCGATCTCTGCAACAAAGGCTGTCAGGTTCATGTAATGCTGGAATATTGCATCAATGTTCGCTTGTCTTGAGATGGTCCTTAATACCGCTAAATATCTGCCAAAGCCATTGTGCTCGGCAGAGTTCGTCAAAATACCGAGCTTCCAGTAGCTCATGTCAACTTCATCACATCCAACCTAGGCAATGATAGACCTGCATCACACGACACAGAAACCTAAATATATGTGATTGGTAGATTGAATGTTTCATACAAATACTATGAGCTTTTTCAATATTTATAAGCTTCGAGTTCACATAATAGGGGCAAATTATTTCATCGTAAACAGTTGAACGAGCCGACTCTTCTACTATCTTATATATTCAAATCAGACTGTTATACCTTAGGTGATCAACTATTATTACATACTTCTCTCTTCGTTCAGAATGCGTTCCATGCCGGTGTTCTTGATACTATATCCTCCGACCTCTCTCCAGGATTGATCCTATCTTCCACATGTACCGAGAACTCGGTCGTCAACTTGATACCCCTCTCGTAGTCCAACATCGTAATCCCAGTCGTTGAATCAGCGTCTGAGGCCAATTTATTCATTTTGGACTCCAGTCGACGTCCGTGAATAGAAATATGAGGGTTCGTGGTCATGTAATCCCTGTGCCAGGAATCGTTCAGGGGGTCATGGGCACTGCTTCGCGATAGTTTCCTCATGTTGTATTGATTGTAGTACCGAGTGTTGGTCCATTCAGAGAATGGCTCGAAGGCCGGTACACAGCTGCACCAGAGGCCAGCGTGGATCTCCAAAGGGAACCACGGTGCTACACGAGGGATCTTGTAAGTTCTATAGTGAAGTGTCAGAAATAATCTCCAAAGCTTCTGTGTTGGTGCTAAAACTGACATATCAGTGCTCACATCAGTTGTAAGTAGAAGTATGAGTCTAACGATGGTTGGAACAACGGCAAGCAATGCAACGATAATAATGAGTGACATCCTGATGACTTTGGCGCGTGTTCTCGTAGTCGTCGCTGAAACCCAAATACAGAGTCCAAATATCACAATATTAAGCATCGTTGCAAGTATTGAGTGAGCCCACCTCATACGAATTAGGCTGTCCCTTGAGACACACTGTCTTTCTGGCTTTGCAGCTTTGAATACATCACTATACAAGTCAGCATTAACATAAATGCTTTTGATAGATAGGGGTCAACGTACGATATCGGACTACAGGACAAGAGAACAAACAAGAATGAAGTCACGGCGGTGATGGTAGCTGCCATGAAAGTTCCATAGACACATGTCACGAACGACTCTGTTAATTCGGGTCAGTAATTAAGGGTAGCAAAGAACTGATTTTCTTACTATCTCTGTATATGCGAGGAAGATACGCCAGAATAGAGAGCCTGACAAAACCACCCGCCATTATAAAGAGTAACTTGTCGACAGGAATCAACTGTAACAGAGAATAGTCAGCAGAGAATAACAAGAAGGTTGCATACTTTGGTACGTACTGACAGCAGCTGGGATAACGTCTCCCTAGGCACGTCCTCTACGTGATATCCAATGCCTTTCGCCACAAGAGCGATTTCGATGCAAGAAAAGGCCACGACAAGACCCTAAGCGTAAGTTGGTTCAGTCGGGTAACATCAATGGGACAAGTCAAAATGTAGACCACTCACCCAAGCAAAAACGGCCAGCAAATCATCCCACCCAAGACTCCTAATTACAATACCACGCATGTATAGCCGCAAAATCATCAAGGCACTAGTGATTACGATAAGCGCAACGTTGAGGTTGAAAATGGATTGGCCACTGCTATGCTCGGGGTCAAAATCGGCCCTCGCCAGGACCCCCATTCTCTACCTAATGGAATCCGTTGCCGTCGTCGTGATAGTGATAGTAGTAGTAATGGATATAGCCCGCGACTTTTCGTTGTCGTCCTCGTCGTTCTCGGAAGGACGGCCCCTGCCGAGCTTACGGTTGATGATATCCGATATCCGTGCAAATGAGCAAGACATTGGTGATGGATGTGAGGCGTCACTCAGTTTCTGACATAAGTATTTGAGTATTTGGGAGTGTGATATGAGAGGGAAGAGAAGGAATTGTGTAGTCTAAGAGAACTATCCCGTACTTTAGAGAAGATGGTAAGCCTGGCGTGGGCTTCTAGACCAGCTGTACAGTTCTAGACACACTTGCGTGATAGGTTAGAGGTCTCAAAGCCACATTGTCGCCCATCGAAGGCAAACACGTTAGTAGGAAACTCTCTTGGCCGGACTTGGCTAGGTGTGCCTGAACTTGATTACCTTTCTGGCAGTTTTGGCGTTTGATCATCAGCAGTTTGAACAAAGACTCGTGGTCGGGTTACACAGTTGTCCTCCTTTGGCAAGATATGCTTATGAGGCTCGGATCTTCAGCAAGATTCTCGGTGGAAAGTTGGACAAATGTTATCGAGATTGTCTTAGCGCCAGCTTTCACTGAGCTTTCAACCACGACATATCTTGTGCTAAAATGATTGAGAGATGCTGGACCACTATAGAAATTTGATCGAAACACATTATCAAGCAACATGAGACAGTCCCTCTTGAGACATACTACCAGTCTCTTGAAAACTAGTTCTTTCTTTCTTATCATATCATTTCATGCCCTTGAAGCTCGTGGTAGACCTCACACACAGTAATCGTCGATGGCCTTTAGCTACAGATGTCGTATTTCCATCGTCAAATCGAGCCCACTCACCAACAGCGTCAGATGAGCTCGATACGATCACTCTAGTGTTTCTTCTTCCCGTTCCTGGCGAGGCGCTAGCTTTGCAAAGAATGCTCTTGTACCTTGCATGTGTCTTAAACCATAGCCCCTACATTCCAGTCGACCACAACACCACTGGATAGAGTATCTTGGCATTGAAGGTTTTTGGTTTGACAGTAGCACTCTCCCGAATGATCTGCGCAGTCTCGTGGGATTACAATTGCTGGCAGATCTATTGGATCAAGGGGCAATAAGCATCAATATCCGCTTCTCGCCTATAACTCTGCCATGGTGGAGTAAGAGAATTCATGTGTATCTTCTGCACCCGTAATAACCCTTCAAAGCCTATTTCAGAGTTCACTGATCACATCATCCATGGCGAGGACATCCGTTTTCATAGCTGCAAGTGTCCAGAAAAATCTCTTGAAGTCAAGCACCACAATCATTGCATCATAAGCCCAGCTGCAAAGATTGAGCTGAAATTATGGTACAAGAACCCAGTCATCTTCATCCTAGAATACACTTTCGCGCTGTCCTACCCTTGGTAACGTGCTCGACAGGGTCGTTGAAACTCTGTTTGGGATCTAGGTCGTGTCTAAGCTTTATCTTGTCATGGAACACCGTGACACCCAGCAGTACTCTCCTCATATTTATGTGCCACAAGAATGTCTCAGTTGGTAGACCTATTTAATCTATATGCGAGGCAGATGCCTATGGAGACGCACCGTACATATATGTAATACAAAAGCTGCCACCCAAACTAGTAGCAATTAAGACCCAACAACCCCGTCGTCATCAAACTCTCAGCAAGGGGCTCGTAACACTCAATATCATGAGCACACAACATTTCAAGACTCCACTGGCTGTCCAGCCCTATCATCACAAGAAGATAGCCAGCTCAAGCAATATATCACAGTGAGTAGGCCAACCAGCAGCGCTCCCTGCAACCGCACGCAATTCTCCAACTACTTGGGTAGGTGCTAAGCGTCCATGCCTGTTTTCGGCTCCTCCGCCAGCCTTCCTACCACAGCTCCTCATCAGGAACCATGGACTTCGGTGCTTGGCCCCTCTGTTCTGCTCGGACACTATTTCGCGTAGCTCTGACAGCCGCGAGATTTAACGGTGCAGGTGGCCCTTTTCGAGGGGCATTAAGGTCCCGAGGGCTCGGAGGCCTTGGCACTGGCTTGGGGTGCGCTGGAAGACCTATGGAGCCCCGTGGCAGCTCGGGTGGTCCGGCTGAGTTCCGGTGTTTTGGAGAGGTCGGCGAGACCTGCTTGCGGATGTCGGGATCGTATAAATGATGGACAGGATGACCACTAGGGGTAGGGGACTGCACAGGGGTCGGTCGACTCTGTCGTTTGACTCCACGTGGCGAAGTCGGAGCCCAAGCTTCAGCAAAGGCATTTCCTGGATGGATAACTGTCAAGAGGGCAGCGGCCAAGAAGGGCAGAAGTCCTCCGACGACCATAAAAGTGGCCTCATTCTGAAAGACATCCCCCGAAACGCCATTGGCGAATTCGACAAGTCGGTAGATGGAATAGACAATCAGGAGAGCAGATGCCATCTCCATTGCTGAATTTCAAGTAAGTCAGAGAGGACAACAACACGGCAACATCAACTTACCCATGAGGAATTTCTTGAACTGAGAAGACGAGTAGACCTGCGAGTGCCTGGCGTCTAGGGTTCCTCGGCGGGTGCTTATGCTGAGGGTGAACCAAAAGTGCAGCCCAGTACATGCTATTAATGACAAAGCTTGTATAGCTAAGCCTGTGGCAGCGATTGCTGCTCCGTGCTTTCGCTGCTTAGGTCAATACGTAATAGGCATTTGTTTCTATCATAGGGATAACATACGCTGACTCCATTGGATTCGTAGGCTGTAAAGATGACACCAACAAGCTCGAACACCACAGTGACGGCACCGAGCCCCCAAAAGATCAGGCCAGCCACAAGTGGCCTAAAAGGGCAAAGTGGTTCACCGTAGATACCAAGGATGTGGGGAAGAACAATGAAGATGGCGATACTCATCAAAGAAGGTCCTAAGACTGTTCCAAATAGGAAGAGGAAGAAATGTCCCTGGTTATCCCGCTTAGAATGCAGCAGAATGCGGCCGATGAATCCAAGAACTTCCAAAAAGAGGCCGATTGTGAGGGCGAGGGAGAAGAGGTAAGTCCTGGATCGTACACCAAAGTAGGTTGCGACGAGAGCAAGTAGAGCAAAGACAGTAAGTAACACAGCGTTGCCGCCTACGCTTGGGTTGTATGAGTAGAAGCCATCAGAGGCCGGACAGGTCGATCCACAACCGCCTGCCATCGTCGAGCGTCAACCAACAAAGGCTGGCAAATGATCATGACAGGCTGACAACTAAGTCAAAAGCAGAGGAGGGTTCGGAGAATAAGACGGGATGGCTTGGCCCCCTACATATAGTCAACCCGACAGATCAGACTCTGCCAACTGCCATCTGCCTGGTCTGGGCGGAGCCCTGCATGTGAGGCTCTGTACCCATGGGGCGCTGCAGAGAGGGGATCGTTGTTGGGAGGGATGATGCAGTGCAACAGTAAAGACAAGCTAGACAAGGTCTCGACGGTGAGACGGGTATTCAGCCTTTACTGAATGGTCTTTTAGATGGCCCAATGACAGACGCGAACAACTGCCATAAGCTCGAACCATAGCCGAAGGATGTATGAGCCAACAAAGCCAATCAGGTCTGGTTATGATCGGCATTCAAAAGCACAAATTTGCATGGTGCTCAGTCCGTGCAAAGTGCCGGTGCAGGTGCAGTGCAAGTCTGAAGAGGGCATGAGGCATCAAAGAGCATGTGGTTGTTGTTGGAGGCGGATCCTTGCAGTCCTGGACCAGGATGATATGTATTCGTAAAGTGGTTTGCAAGGTGTGTGATGGGTTGACATGACTAGGACATATGCAGAGAACGGGCTATGCAACTCAAAACATGACAAGGACAGGAAAAGTGTACATACATAGGTAGTAGGTAACTTATCCGGAGCCTGGCAAGGAAGGTTACATGCCTGGGATCATGGTAAGCTCTGCCTGCAAGAACAATCTCTTGTAGTTGCGCTGGAGAAGATGGGGGCTAAGCCTGCCAATCATAAAGGTAGAAGGGCGGGGAAACGGCGGCAGGCCGCACGGCACAGACGCAGCGACCAAGCGGTACAAGGCCAAGAAAGCGGCCAGGCTTTGTCGTGGTTGGTGGGCGGGCGCCTACATGGTCCTAGGCGGCAAACGGCCCGCATGGTGCCATTCCGCGCGAACTCTGCTAACGCGAGTGGTGATCGGGAGTTACCATGATGTTGCAAGCATCTCGACATATGTCTCAACGCTGGATGGATCATGACAAAGTTGCTGCGAGAGCGCGGAGCAGTTCCGGGCTACAGGGCTCGTGAATTGGCATGCGAAGCGCTGTGTGAATCAATGCCGATCCTGGCTCAAATGGAAACCTTACCTCGTCAACTTCGGGAAAGCTCCAACAACACGAAGTGAACAGAGGGACCCTGAATATGCAGTTGGTTCGACATGCAGCACACCTGATGCCAAATTGTGGGCGTTGAAACACCTCGGCAGAGGATCTATGAGGTGCTCTGAGGTGTCGATCGCGGGTTTTACAGCCCTGGCAGACTCCTCGTCGATGAGTATTGTACCAGTTGTGGTTGTATCCACCTGGAACCTGTTGATATGTGATGAGTTTGTGAAATAACTATGTTGGTTGATATCTTGTCGACCGTTATAGTGGAGATTGCGACAGGCTCTAAGGCTGGATCAAGCCGGTGATGCTCATGAAAAGTTGTCGTCACCAACACTCCTCATGCATCTGCATTGTAAAGCCCTTCGAGCTTGCATGTTTTGTCTATCTGTGATTCTTATCATCTCCAATCTCAGGGAATTAACCCTCGAGCCTTATCCACCAACACCTCATAACTAATCGCAGCACAGCGGGAGATGTGGTCGCGTGAAAGCTTGCATGCTTTACGACAGCTGCCCCAGTTGTGTTTGATGAGGGACTTTTTCGCAGATTGCATTTGCCCTTGATGAATTGGGCTGAAGGGCCACAATCTCGAGTTTCCAGATCAGGGGAAAAGCCCATATCGGAAACTCGGCACCAAAAACACTCGATCTTGTCCGCCACAGTAACTCGCCACAGTATCCGTAAGACACCAGCCACACTCACTCCCCCCCCCCCCCTCCCCTCCCCTCAGTCAGGTGCGGTGAGGTCTAGTTTGTCGCGGGGCTTGGCTCAGGCTGAGTAGCCTTGGTGACGTACAACCGAACTAACTCTCCCGCGTATCCGTCTCTAAAAGTCCATGGAATATCATCAAGTGTTTTCTATACAGATAATGCAAGACTGGCAGCTTATTTTTTGGAGATTTTCGAGAGGGTACATCAACTTGTGAATCACTACTTCAAACAAAGAGTGTCTTGCTGGAATCTCACTGGGAGTCGAATCACGCTCAACTCATCCCAGCCATCACCAATATTATTGGACTGTTAGGCCCGCGTCAGTCTCCGATCAAGCATTCACGTCACACGGGGATCTTTCTTCTCTTTTGTTTAACTTTCCTTGTCGTCCATCATGTCTATTCGAATAGCGCTTGACAATCAGCCCGAGTTCTACACGAATCTCGACCTGGTTCAAGGTCGGATCATCCTTGGCCTCAACCGTCCTGAGCAGATTGGTAGCATTGTTGTCAAGCTTGAAGGGGAGTCTGGAACAGCTTTGCAGGCTCCCAATGCGTTTGACCCACAGTCTATGGCCAGGCTTCAAGCTGGCCCCCAACGACCTCCTGGCAGTATGGCAACCGAGAACCACAAGATCCTGTACAAGCTACAACAAGTCTTCCCGGATGACTATTATGCAAGCTCTTCTAATCCTTACGGTGCATACCCCTTGCAAGCTGGCGACCATGAGTTTCCCTTCAAGTTTAAGCTTCCCATCAACAATGCCTGCAGCGACCCAATGGCTATGTCGAAGATTGGCGGGATGGCCAACATTGGTGGTTTTGGGGGCGGAGGAATGTTTGGTATTGGTGGTGTGAGAGTCATGGACGGTAGCAAGCAACTCTATCTTCGCCATGTTACCCGCACATTACCTCCTTCGTTGACGGGATATCCCATGGAGGCAGAGATCCGCTACTATATCAAGGTGACGATCCAAAGGCCAGGGCTGCTCAAGGAAAATTGGCGGTACCAGATAGGACTCAAGTTCCTGCCCATTGAGCCGCCTCGGCCAAAATTGACAAGCCAGGAGGCTTTTGCCCGCCGCCCCTTTACATTTCGGCCAATGTCGCCTCAGCCGGAGAAGAAGCGATCTTCTCTCTTCAGCTTTGGAAACGGCACAGATTCAAAATCTACCCCGACGCCAGAGCCATCTGCAGATGTTGCTCCAGCTCCCGCAATTGAGATATCAGCACGCCTCCCTCATCCCAGCGTCTTGACTTGCAACAAGCCTATTCCACTACGACTTATCGCCAAGAAGCTCAACAACAACCCCGAACAGGTGTACTTGGTATCATTCCAAATGGAGCTTATTGGCCGTACTGACGTTCGTGCCCTCGAGCTTCTTAATCAAAAGATCAATCGATGGGTTGTCGTTTCCAATCCTAATATCAACATCCCATTGACTACAGGCCCCGATGATGAGGTTGGGAAAGAGTTGGTGGTTCCAGACTACGTATGGAAGAGCTTACCTCTCCCCAACACCGTGGCTCCATCGTTTGTCACATGTAACCTCTCCAGGAGATATGAGCTTGAATTAAAGCTTGGCCTGGCCTGGGGCAAACCAAAGAAGGGCCTTACCAACAAGAGCCCAACAGTCATCCTTCTCCCACTACATTTTGCGCAAGTGGAGGTTTACTCCGGAATTACACCTCCCCATGAACTTGTCGAAGCCGCAAGATCAACGCGGCCTGGACGTGCAACCTTCAGCAATAGCGTTCCTCCTCGTCTGCCACCCAGACAAAATTCTGTCCCCTCCGTACCCGTCCCGGTGTCGCCCCAACAGCAACGACCTCCTCAAACCTTTAACCAAGCCCCTCCGCAGCCTGCTCACGATCCTCTTTATCCACCACAACTAGCGCCAGGTCAAGACGCACCCCCGTACGATGATGCCCCGCCCAGCTATGACGAAGCCATTGCGGAGAACTTGGCTGGCCCATTTGACGGCATGCAGTCTCGGCCAGCGTACAGCGGCATCACAAACGAAAACGCGCCCAGTCAACTGCCCCCTGAAAAGAGTTGAGTTTCTGTAAAACATGATTTGTACTGGGTAACATGTTGAATGTGCTGATGATAATGACGATGGCGGGTGTAATGGGTATTAATGACAGCGAGAAGGGACGGAAGGTTGCAGTTAGATACGCGCGAGACCATACCTACTCGTGCGCTTAACGCTCCACTTTGATCAGGAGATCTTCATGATGGGATCTCGCTTTCGGAGTTGAACTATGAGCGTTGTCAAAGGAGTTGCTGATAGAGAGTCAGTACATGTTCATCCTAACCCCAGATCTAGATATGACTCCAGTACTATTACATAATCTAAGTTTATTTCAACTTCAAACTTATTTATAATGGACTTATAGATTCAGTATATTCCAAAATAGTTGCTAATTTTCCAAGTTCTGTGCCTTATCTACCACGAAGCGACATATGCAATTCATTAGTATCAGAAGAGCTTCAAGTCTAGTACAGGCACAACAGTAAAAAAGATGGTCTGGGATACGAGCTCTTAAGAACTGAGACAACTACCTTTCTCAACTCCCTTCTTCACATAGTGTCATTTCAAGCAATGATGTTGCACAAAACCTTCTCGATGAGCAGCCTAGTCACTCAGAGTCGTGTAAGTGGTATAACTATATCACTATAGATAAGAGAAGATGTACCCTATTTGCCACATAGACATTAGTTGTTCAGCCTGGTGGAAGCTTTTTTCTCTTTTTGGGAGGGATTTGATTGGGTTCTTTACCTAGGTACCTACTGAGTTTCACATGAATTTACACAGTGACGTCATGATACTAAATTTCCTTTATTCCATGCTACAGCACTCTACAACAACAACATCTCCATCGCATTCTACGCCCATGCAACTCGGCAATTCATGAACAAATCGAAACCGTGGCGCAGGGCGCCTGCTTCAGCTCTTGTCCGACTTTCATGCCGCGCTCAATGGCATCATCCAGTTTCACGCCGGAGATTCACTCGCAGCAGCTATCAAGGCCGCGAACACGACCCGAGAATCAGGGCGCTGGGCAGGGAGATATCTGATGACTATGCGATAATACGAGAGAAGTATGGTGAGGTATGATCACAGACAGAATTTATATGTCACTAACATTACTCTGTGAAGAAACTCCCAAATACCCGATCGTCCTCGCGCACGGTCTTTTTGGCTTCGCCGAAATACGTCTCTCCCCATACTTCCCGGCCGTCGAATATTGGCACGGCATTCGTGATGCCCTCACCGCACAAGGCGCCACTGTTCTGACCCCTACTGTGCCCCCATCATCCTCTATCGCCGACCGCGCGGCTGCCCTCCGCTCCGCTCTCGAAGCCCACTCTCCCATACCCGAAGCTGTCACTATCATCGCTCACAGTATGGGAGGTCTTGATGCTCGATATATGCTTTCCCACCTAGCGCCTCTCCCCGTGCATGTTGCAGCTCTGGTGACTGTTGCGACGCCGCATCGCGGAAGCGCATTTGCAGACTACCTCCTCGACGAAGAGGTCTCACCACTACACCAGTACTTGCCCCAGCTATATCAGACACTTGAAAAAGCTGGTCTTGGTACCGCAGCCTTTTCGCAATTAACAAGACGATACATGGCCGAAGAGTTCAACCCGAGCACGCCGGATCAACCGGACGTGCGATACTTTTCCTACGGAGCAGCAGTGGAACGGCCGGCTCTGCTAAGTCCGTTTCGGCACCCGCACGCCGTTATGTCACAAGCGGAGGGGCCTAATGACGGACTTGTCAGTGTGGAGAGTAGTCACTGGGGTACATACAAAGGCACACTGCTTGGAGTGAGCCACTTGGATCTCATCAACTGGTCCAATCGCGTCGGATGGACGGTGCGGGAGTGGATGGGGATAAAGAAGAATTTTAACGCGATTGCCTTTTATCTCGATATCGCAGATGTATTGGCAAAGGAAGGTTACTGATATACAAATACCCTTAGCATCATGTTTATGAGTTTTGTACTGTACGGCTGGATCTAGACTCTCAAATAGATGGCTTGTTTGAGAATCAAATGCAAGATGTTATCATTCCGTAGGACTGGCCGCGTTCACTCAGGCTGATTGATGCTTTGCGTTTTTGAAAATCACGTAGATAAGTAGGTCAAGCATGAATTATTGTTCATTGTTTCGAACGAGTAGGTATCAGTAGTATTAGAATAAAGAAGACAGCCACCTAGCCGCGAACACTCGACGAGAGCCCGTCCTCCAGCATTTGTCCCATGAGATCCAGCGGTATGTAGATATGTACAATTAATTGCGGGCCAACTCGGCTAGCCTTAGGAGACTCGGCTGGCAGTTGGCAAGCGAGGAATTGGTGAGGGACGTAACCGGCAATATTTGACTGGAATACGGGGGTCACAGTCGGTCACCCGATGTGTCGCAGAAGGCACCTTGTCGTAACACCACATCTACCTGAGGGCAGTAGTCGAAAAACGCTCATGACTATACCTCAGGTCACGCTCCAGTCCCCTTGGCGTCGGCCTCATCCGCATTGATCGACTTAGACGGTAGAGGCCTTGTTAGCCTTGCGAGCAATAGCTTTCCTGTAGAGGAAAAGGCTGAGAAGACCAATGGCGACTATTCATAATTTTAGCATGCGTGGTCAATTGGCTGGAGTGGGAGGGCTGGCATACCAACACCAACAATGCAGAAGACGACAATAACACCAGGCTCCTTGGCAGCCCAGTTCTTGCGCTTCACGAGCTGGTGGACGACCTCGTCGCGGGTCATAAGAGACTTGATGGCGGCCATTGTGTTGGGAGCGGAGAGATTGCTAAGGATGGCATGTTAGCTGACAAGTCCTGTTGATTCCACACTGCGCTCGTAAACAGCTCAGGCTAGGCAACGATCTCGTCCACATCCAATGAGCATAAATGTCGCACCAATTCCATGATTGTGACTGGGTTCTCGTTCAATTGTGCTGTTTTGGGGCAAATTGAGATTTAATTATCCAGGAGATTTTCTGATGAAGTTCTTGGCGAATGTCATTGAGGACGCTGGTGCCGGTAATTGCGCTGCTAGGATTGCGACAGCGTGCATGACGCCAGGAATTGAGATGGTCATTGAGAAGAATTGGCTTGACCATCGGGGCTCGGATGCGGACGAGACGAGACGAGCGAAAGGAAAGCAGCGTAAGCGTAAGAAGATGACCTACCTTTTGCGATCTTGGAGGGTGATGGAGAAGCAGTAAATGAATCTGGTCGCGAAGGCGGGCTCTGGTGTGGTTTTGTTGATCAGTATCCGACACTAAAAGTCACCCAAGAGTTGTGAAAAGTGGAGAAAATAGCGTCACGACCTGATGAAAAGAGCCTTGAGCCAAACGAGAGACAAGATCGTGTTCATAAAATGGGTCCTCATCCCGGGCAGCACCAGCTAAGAAAGGTCAAGGCGAGCGAACAGGGTCTCTTTCAGTGGTTGCTTGGGACCATGATGTTAGTGGATACAGGGGGGGTGAGGTAATGTTGTATCTGAGGGTGGTGCGACAGAGGGCGAGGCTAGATCTATCCTATCTTTGCGTTTTTTTGTGCACTGTACATGTACAGTACGTCCAAGGACAAGTAACAATGCCTCCGAGTGCCCCGGACGAGGTGGATTTTGATGATATTCAAGTCCTTGGACTGGATTGGGGGGGAGTGGAAAAAGGGCTGGGTTGGGTTACGAAGTGGGACTTACGAGACGGCACTGACTTTGCGAGGAACAAAACAAAAACAGAGCAATTGTCACTTCAACGACAAGGGTGTTGATCAATTGGAATTTGCTGTTATGGAGGTGTCTGAGAAGGCATGAGAAGGGAGTCCTAAAGGTGAGGGTAGAAGTAGCAGTAGGATGATGCTGAGAGATGAAGGTGACAAAGATAATGTGAAAAGACAAGCACCTACCTTAGTAGTTAAGTCAGACAACACAATCTGTAAGGGAAGTTTCCCTCAAAGGTATGAAGAGTGATGAAAGGCAATAGGTACCTGGATCAGCAACTTCCCATCTTGCAACGAGGGATATTCCAGGCACCACCTCTTTCTCGTTTTCTCTAACACCTACATACAGTACCTTAGTAGCCAGGTATGAGGTTAACTGACTGTCCTCACTAATTAATCGCTCACTCGATTGACTTTTGTCTAAACACTTCATACTTCAACTCAAGGTAGCTACAATGTCACCAAATTACAAAAATCCGAGGCTCATACCACCCGACCTTGATCAATTCCGCACTTCACGAACGGGCCGCATGTACAGGAGCGCTAGTCCCGGTGCAAGGTACGAGCGAAGTTACACCATACGCCTGTACTGTGCTGACAACGTCTAGCAACATCGCTGCGGGAGAGAAAGAAAAATGATGCAACACAGCGAGAAAGGAGCTCGTCTTGACCAATGCACAACTCGGAACACGGCAACTGAAAAAACGGTGCGGTGAGATTGTCACTTGCCTATGTGGGGGATGTTTCCAAGCTCTATGCCACTTGCATCCATAACCCATCCATGGGTTCCACGGCCCGCGAGGGAATGAATGTAAAGCAAGCTCCTCGAGACGCAGAAGATCACAGTTTATACACAGTATAATATTTCATTTACAGCTGGGACTGCGCGAATTTCCCTCTCTTTCCAGGCACCAAAACAGACGAAGCGCCTTTGAAAGGCTATCGGCTCATCCCATCGGCTGTAACGGAGTCGATACAACGGGTATCTCCATTATGATAAACCGCCTCCGGGGAGGACGATGTACATCATGCACGAGAGACTGCGCAAGGGCTCCGAGATGAAGGTCTTCCGTTCCTAAGAAATATCCGTAAAAGGGTATGGTCTCCCTTATGTTGTGATGTTTTTCATGTTCTCAATCTCTGTTTAATTACGTTCACGATCGGCTTGGATCAATATTTGTGTCTCGGCAGCTCTTAGGGTCCAATCAGACAACTGCGCAAAAGCTTAGCGTATGGCTGCTGCCGTCTTCATGATATTCCGCGAAGAATCGCCAAGCTTCCAAGAGTTCCCGAAAGATTCCTCAGATCTTTGTGATTTTCATAATCACAATCGCTGTCATTGGGGTGCATCCTCTTTTGAGTGCAATCTTAAATTTCTAGCGGATAGCGGCTTCTGAGAAGCCGCCGCTGCAAGTTTCTTTCACTTTCACTTTCACTTTTGCGCTTTTATGGTTCTATCCGAAAAGGAAATCCATCAACGCAACTCTCCACATCTTTTCCCCGATCTCCACAGTCTCATATTACACTGTGCGAGCTAAAGGCTTCCGTCGACCTGACATGCAAGGATCCAGCAGCCGAGTCTGAAATCAAGCCTTATTGACCCAGTTTCAATGCCGGGGAGAAGCATGTATCCATTGTTTCCGGCGCCATCCACGGACTATTGTTGACTGACAAGTCAACAATCAAAGTCTCGGAAAAGAACTTGCAAGGTAAGAGTTTGTCAATAACAAGGGCCACGATCAACGTCTGTCGTCATTATCAAACAAAAGGCTTCATCTTGATACCTGAGTAGCACAACACAGCCATGGGTTTACGACTTCATGACATGGGGTCTACCAGCATCATGAGAGCGCCCTGCGCTGCCGGCTTAGTAAAGGGAGTGGGGGAGTCGATATCGTGGCTCACCACTGAAAGCATATGCATTGGTGCATCCCCATGGACACCGGCTTCCTATCCCACGCTCAGCCTGTATCATTTACAGTAGGGTCATGACCAGGACCTGGCTAAGAGATCAGCCAAAAGCCCAGACCTGAGGTTCTCTCGCTGCAAATCCCACCTGGAAACCTCGGAAGACGAGGGATAAAACGGCCATGTTTGCAAGGTTTCTCCCCCCAGTTGCCGCCTTGTCGCCGGGATACCTCGCTATCACCCGGGAGTTAGCCACCCAGCGCGACAACCGCCGTCTACAATGAGGTCATGGGCAATTAGTTCGCAGTGTTAGAGAGAAAAGCTCTGTTACGAAATATCATCCTTATCTGCGCTTGTAAGTGTACGTAGTCCGTACACGGCAACGACCCTACCTTTTCGCACCAGGAATCTTTACCAGCCTCCAACGTTTTTACTTGTCGCTACATATGTGGAAGCGAAACAACAGCGCAGACCCCTGAAGCCAGCATGGTGCATCATCAGCAGCCAATGCCGAACGTAGCAACCAGCTCAAGGAAAGGCACTGGAGAAACAGAGCAATGAAGCCATGTTCAATCATAGCAGTGTATCTAATAGTGCGGAATACCAACGATAACAATGCATACGATGCCAAGCTACGTGGAAGTAGGGGGTGCCTGATAAGTGGTACAACATTTCACCAATGAACCTTTTATGATGATGAGACCTCAACCAGGGACCATCAAACAACAGCTCCATGCAAGGTATCATTCTATAAGCGGTCTACTTCTCAGTGGAGGATCAACGCTATTCTCTAAGACTCTAATGTTAGTACGTACACGCATTGAGAAGTGGTTCTTCTGGGCTTAGTAAATTGAGATGCCCATACCAGCCACCCTAAATTATTATTTGTTGCTTTCTTGAAAGCTACAATAGCCAACAATTATGGTAATCCACTTTAGAATAGATAATGCTCGGTCGCCTAGGCTGGCTTTGACTCTCCTTGTTAGAAGTGGCTGGCCTGGGAAATTGTCTCGGTCACTATCTAGCCTCGGAAAATAGCTCTCCGGCTTTGGATAAGTTTTTTTTTATCTATATGGCAAGTTAGGTAGTATGGTATTATATATCTGCTTGGCGCATAACCTTATGTAATTTCGTAAAGACGCCATACACACGGTGTTCTCTATGATTGCAGGATGGATCTCTCGGCACATGTATGGTTCTTCGGCAGGCTATTAATTTGGATTTGGATTGAGCTTGGCGCTTGGCAGTATCTAACAGCGCTGAGTTCCTCGGACAGTTGTATATGAAAGTTTAGTTAGGGTATCCAGTATCCATACCTATCTTTTGATACTTGAGCCACACCTGAAATATTCTTATGGGCCCATCAGCAGGTACAGTAACACAAGGCTGACAGCTGACCACAATGAAACTCAGGAAATGCAATATCTTGATCACTTGGCCTTGTCCCGCACGTGGATTTCTGACATATTTTTTTTGATAAGGGCATAAAAGCCGATGCTGCGAATTAGACAATATTGACCATTCAAGACTCCTCACTGCGACATTTTCCCTTTCCTTATTTCGACTTTCTACGTCCTAACTTCTAGTGGCTCAAATGCACCTTCTCAGCTAAGGACATTGTTACGTTTTACTAGCCATTCTTAACCTTTTCATTTCTGTTAAAGCTCAACATCTCACGGGTAAACCAAGGCCTTGGAATACAACCCAGTTTGCTGGCCTGCCTACCTACCTAATACCCTACCCCGGTCTATCTTACCACAATCCGCGATCAGATACGGAGGAGTGATAGTTGAACGCCAAGCCAAAGCTGGCGTGCCGGTTAGAAGTGCATATTATCATAGGCAACTAGGTCGTCACAGCACCGGTGGCCCAGGCTCGCCTCAGGCGCGCAAGAAATGGCACCCTCATGGGCAAACGACTTACGTCGTCTAAATCGAAACAACTTCACAACTCTGCGGACAGCGCCATGGGCTGAAATCTCGGGATCTCTGGGTGATCTAGGCACTCTACTGCCCCTCATGATCGCACTCGCTGCACAAGGGTCCATCGACTTGGGAAGCACGCTTGTGTTTACTGGTGTATTCAATATCCTGACAGGCACATTCTATGGTATTCCTTTACCTGTTCAGCCTATGAAAGTGAGTGCTTCAATGGATGGTAACACTCGCTATCAAATGGCGAATTTTCACACTGAGCTGATGTTTTATGCTATGATCTAGGCTATTGCCTCAGCAGCCATCCAGAATGGCTCTCCCGTGGGTGTTGTCACAGCTGCGGGCCAGTGGGTGGGTGCTGCTGTACTCATCATGAGTGTCACAGGACTCCTGAAATGGGTTGTTCGGATCGTACCGCTCCCAGTGGTAAAGGGTATTCAGCTAGGGGCAGGTCTCTCGTTGATTCTCGGTGCGGGCTCATCGCTACTGCAGCCTCTTCACTGGGCACACCCAGCTCTTGACAACCGTCTATGGGCTTTGGTCGCTTTCCTCGTCCTGATCGGCACACAAAAGCTACCCCGCTTTCCCTACGCTTTGCTGTTCTTCATACTCGCCCTGCTTTTCGCCTTTATTCAGGTCGCCATCTCTCACGAAAGCCTCCCATGGTTTTACGTTTGGCAGCCTCGTTTCGCCATGCCGCACTGGGTTGGGAAGGGTGATTCACCCGCGCTTTGGATGGCTATCGGACAGCTGCCCCTGACCACACTCAACTCCATCATCGCCGTGAGTGCACTGACTCAGGATCTTCTACCTGAGCTTCCTGCTCCCTCGGTGACATCCATCGGTATCAGCGTTGCCCTGATGAACTTGAGCGGCACCTGGTTCGGAGGCATGCCCGTCTGCCATGGCGCTGGAGGTTTAGCCGCACAATATCGCTTTGGAGCTCGCAGTGGTTCCAGCATCATCGTCCTGGGGGTCTTCAAGCTGGTTTTGGGGCTTCTCTTTGGCGAGACCCTCGTAGATCTCCTGAAGCATTACCCCAAAAGCCTCCTTGGTGTTATGGTCATAGCAGCTGGTCTTGAACTCGCCAAGGTTGGTAACAGTCTCAACCGGGGAGCTTCTGATTTGTGGCACACAGCTGCAGGGCAGGGTCCTCGTCAACAACGTGACCTCTCAGATGATGAGCGCCTGGAGAGATGGACTGTCATGCTGATGACGACTGCTGGAATTCTCGCCTTCAGAAACGATGCTGTGGGGTTCTTCGCAGGCATGCTATGCCACGGAGCGTATCGTCTGTCAGACCGATTGACACAACGATCCTCGCACCGCGTGTTTTCAACTGAGCGCGAGTCTCTCCTTCACTAATCTGCAAGCGCTTGCCCGGGGCACAGTGGATGGTTTATGAATTATTGCATTGTCCACGGCGTTCATCCTCCCGTGCTTCCATTTTTGGAGGTTCTTCGTTTCCCTTTTCCAGTGGCGGAGTCTGCATCTCAGGAAGTTATCGATAGCATGTCGAACACTCTTTGAAGTTTTTTGCACAGTGTTAGGTTTTCAGTTTGCTACAGGGCATTGCTCATGCTTGTTCTGTGCTGGACAATGGTAAAATGCGAGTGTTATCGTGACCTTCAATCTTCTCATAGGTCATACATAAAAAACGCATCAAGGCTATGGATCCGGCCAATAGAACCCATTTCACCTCTTTTATACCTGTCTGATGCCGTCTACTTCGAGTTATGTAATGTGACCCATGGAAAGTCTCGTTCACGGATAGTTTGACGCTGAGATGCACCTGTTCTTGCCTGATAGAAAATTCGCCTACCTAGAGACGACCCCATTGACTCTGTGGAGGCGTAGGGTAGGCTGGCCAACATGGTAAACCAGCAGGAAAGACGTGGTAAACCATTGCATTGTGCTACCTTGTAATAAGTTATCATTAGTAAAGTCGTTTGCTTGTTATTTGTGTTTGAGTTATTACCTATCCTCTTGAGAAATGCGCCCATGACGGCTCGCTCATTCATCTTAGCTACCTCTCTCGATTCACAGTTGACAGCGCGAGGAAATATGTTAAAAGCACGGCATCAAACTCCCTAAGTACCTTAGTAGCCAGTCTTAGTAGGATCTATTTAAATCGACTTACCAGCAAAGAATTCACCTTCTCATCTCTTCAAAATGGTCCAGCCTAATCCTTTTCACTGCCAGTGATTGGATAAGTTGAGAAAGAGGAATTTAACAAGGTCCTATTGTCGCGGATTGTTGCTATTTCCTGATTCTTCCCCAAAGAGGACTAGCGGCGCAAAACATCAGCAAGTGAGAGGAGATTCAAACCTCGTGAAAGAAGGTAGCCCACCAACTGACCAATTAAAGCGCGCTCTAACCCTCTTTGACCCTCTCAGGATCGCGGCTCAAAGGACCCAAGCGAAAGCCTCGTCCGCCTTGAACCTTTTGTTTTCTGTTAACGGCCATTCCTTCAATAGTTACAACTGGCCCCGGCGCGCGTTCCGCCGAGACTTTGTGCCAACCTACTCGTGAGGTGAGGGCGAGTGACGAAGGAGCTGATCGCACGACAGCGATGACTTCGTCCGTTGCAGGCCGCAATGGCCTTCCCGACGGCTTGGGAACTGACCGGGAACCTCAGGCCGTCGCATCAAGAACCATGACAGGAACGACCACAGAAACGGTCACTTCACCAGCTACGGCGCCATCGAGTGCGAGTGCGATAACCGCGACCTCAAAATCGCCCTCGAACAACGACGATAAACGCGATTCAAAAGATGTCCCGGTCCCGGTCTCCGCTCCGGCCCCAGCGCCTTCTTCAGCTTCTGCTCCAAGTTTAAATCAATATTCAAACTCAAAGACAAAGACAAATGCTGTTGAGGTCCCTTCCTCGTCGACTCCGGCTACTACTGCCGATCCATCCACTTCCACAATAACATCACCTTCTGCGCCTCCCTCGGCTCCCACCGCAGCGCCAGCATCAGTCCCTTCTCCAACAGTCGGCCCAAAGACATTCCCAGAAGGAGCCTCGGTCGCGCCAGTCTCGAGCCAAGGCATAGAATCTTCTGCTTCTACGAAAATGCCAGCTTCTCAACCTCCGCCATCAACACCGCCCTCGACTCACGCCGTCCCGAGTGCCTCTGCCGCAGCACCTGATGCTACCTCATCAACAACGCAGCAGCCAACAGAGGCGCCATCGAATACTGAGGCTTCAGCTACGGTGCATGTGGACTCTGGTGATCGCACGATGCACGATGCTTCTACATCACGCGACGGGGTTGCGATATCAAGCGCTGATCAAGCTCAGCAATCTACCCCATTACGACTGCAGATGCCAGCCGACAACATGGGAGAACACTTTGCGCCCTCAACTTCTTACGCCACAGCCGGGATGCCTACCATCAACCAGCACGCCTACATGATGATGGCTCTGGCTACAATGTCGGCGGCTCCTACAGCCATGTCACCCCCCCCAACAGTGACACCAGCCCAGGTCACTCTGCCCAACCCGCTGGATGATTCTTTTCAAGGTCTAGCACCATCAAACCCGACACGCCAAACAGACAATCAGAAGGCCCTTGAGTCATTTGCACGTGTTGAATTTGCCGATAGTGTCTTCCAGATGACCACCTACGCTGTCATAATAGGACGAGATCAACGTGCCTTAGAGCAAGCACGCCGTGATGAGAGACGTGCTGAAGATTACCGGCGGCGTGCTGAGGAGAATGCCAACATGGGTCTCCCACCGCCTTCTCCAATACAGCCAGATAGGAGCAAGTTCAGTAAATCTTACGTTAGTGAAGAGGGAGGTATGCTAGGCCCTGAATCAGACACTGGAGAAAACCCACGGCCAGCAAAGCGACGCAAAACGAGCACCCAAGGATCATCGCAGCACGACAACGATGAAGCAGCAGCGCAAGCACAGGAAAACATGATTTCTAACCGGCAATACGTTTCCCACACACCTGGCGCTGCAGCAGTCGACCTGGCTTCCCTACGCCCATCACCATATCATGTTCCTTTTATCGGAATTCATTCTCCAGGTCCCAATATTGCATCCAAAACCAAGGCAATCTCTAGAGAGCATCTCAAGATTGCGTACAATCAAGACACAGGCGTTTTCGAAGCAATACCTCTTCACAAGAATGGATTCTTCTGCGAAGATGTGCACTACAAGAGTGAAAAAGTCGTGCTTAGATGTGGCGATCGATTGCAAATCAAAGACATTGACTTTCGATTTCTTATCAACGGAGTTGAACGTGGGCGAACAGGCGCCGAGGAGGACGTGGAAGAAGAGCCTGCAGCAGCGTTCAAAAAGCGCCACGCTCAAGGTGGAAAAGAGATGAGCTTCGATTTTGAATCTGCGCATGGTAATGGTGAGATCCAGGACACGAGTGATGAGCTGTCCGATGTGGCAAGCCCGCCTGAGTCGCCTGACTTTGGCGATGAAGATGACGCTGAGGCTGAAGAGTCAGCGGCCATCGAGACAGTAGAGGCAGAACCAGAAGCCGAGACCAAGACAGACGCTGATATAGAAGAAGAGGCTGAAGCTGAAGCTGAAGCTGGAGCGGACGCCGAGATGGACATGGACATGGACATGGACATGGATGTTGATATGGAGATGCCAATCCCAGGAGCAGAATCTGCAATGAAGCAGGAGAGCATGCTTGACCCACACCAGGATCATCTAATGCCCCAGATACCCAAGAAGCGGGGGCCTGGCAGGCCACCCAAGAACGGCTTCATGTCGAAGCGAGAGCAGCGGCTGCTGAAGAAGCAGCAACAGGAAATGGCCAAGAAGACTTTGCCCCAGGCGCCTCCAGTGGAACCGCCCATCAAACGCAAGGTCGGACGACCTAGAAAGCATCCCTTGCCCGAAGGTGCTTCGGAGCGACCAGAGAAACGCAAGTATAAACCTCGTAAGCCCCGGGAAGACGGTGCTGAAGGTTCAGACGCAGAGAGGCGAGCAAGAGAAAAGAAGGAGAAGAAAGCTCGACCGAAATCTCCTCCATTGGAGCTCAAGATTGAGGATTATACCGAAGAACAGCTTCAGAAGCCAAACAAGAATTATGGCGTGCTCATCGATGAAACGCTTACAGCAGCTGGACCAGATGGTCTCACCCTCAAACAGATTTACAAGCGGATTTGTCAGAGATATCCCTGGTTCTACTTCCATACCGAAACCAAAGGATGGGAAAGCAGTGTACGCCATAATCTCATTGGGAACGAAGCGTTTAAGAAGGACGAGACGACCAATCTTTGGTCTCGTGTTCCAGGCGTTGAACTCGACGCTGGCAAGAAGAGGAAGGCTTCATCACCAGATCGTGCAGCTGCGCAGGCCTATGGCCAGTATCCGTACGCCTACAATGCCCAGCATATGGCACCTGGAGCTCCTGGCTATCCACCTGGACAAGCACCACCTGGTTATCAAATGTCGGCATATGCGGCACAGCAAAGCCAATCAGGGCGACCAGTGCAGTCTTACGGAACGTCTGCGTCGCCGCCAGCTCCGGGTCAGCCAGCGCCAGCTGCAGTTGCATCACAGCCACCAGCGCCAGCACAACTGCCACCAGGTTATGGGCCCCCTCCGGCCCCTGCTCGGCCGCAGCTTGGAGTGCCTCAACAAGGTACTTACAGCTCTCCATATGCGCCACGGCCACCTCCGCCAGCAAACGCCCCGATCAAGAGCGAAGACGGCCACGCGAATACTACCGCTGCTCCTGCGGGTGCACTCGTTGCTCAGCAGCATCATCCTCCTCCACCTCCAGCTGTGGCCGCTAAGACTGTACCTGGATCTGGTCCTACGCCAGCACAGCAACAACCTGCCACCCCTGTGAATCGCACTCCGTCAGTATCAGCAGCTTCTGCCCCAGCGAGACCCACCATTGAGCCCAAGTTGCTCACTGCGGTCGTCAACCTCAAGAACGGCCTGATCGAAAACCTCAAGAAAGCCCGCAACCCCAAGGCTGAAGGAATTGTGATGTCAGCACTCAACCGCTGCATAGGGCTTAAGAAGGAAGCAACCGAGAACGATAAAATGGAAGCAATCTGCATAAAGGGGATTCGCCAGGTCATCGACGGCTTCATGAAATCAAAAAGCCCTACACCTGGACCAGCCTCTTCTGCTTCCCCCTCGGCTGCTGAAGCGCCACTTTTCCTCGACTCCAAGATTCTGACATCTCTCAATGGTTTCAAGGAAGTCTCGGTCAAAGCTCTTAACCCTAAGCTCGGTGAAGCCAAAGCGGAAGCTGTCACGCTGTCCGCTATCGATCGGGTACTGGGCATAGCAGACGCCAGCATTGTTCCACCACCTGGCGAGGGCGAGGCTGTCGGCAATTTTGAGGGAATTGAACAGCATCTGATGAAGTCCATACGGCATCTTCTGACGGGTATGAACCAAAAGGTGTAGGGTCCTAATTTGGACTTTTGCCGCTATGTTTCATACCTGCCCTGGAAGGATCATGGTTAGCTTCACGTCAAGCAGCAAGGATTAGAAAGAGACAACGGAATACTAGAACAGGGTACAATGCTTTTCATGGCGTTTTGGTTGGTCTAACGACGGGATATGACCCAGGGGCGCTGGACATGCTATATCAAAGTTATACCGTTCCAAGCATGGGGATGGCATATACTTTGTGGGCCACTTTTTCATGACAGGGATACATGTCGAGCCAAGCAGCTTGATTCAAAAAGGGGATATATGGAGTTTCTCGTTGGGGCAATCAGTCCCCTTTTCTTCTCTTGTCTCATATACCTCTAGAGCAAGCGATCGTCTTTATCCAATTCGATATTTTTCATAAAATTTCCTCTGCTTCCATTCCTTGTGTGGCTGGACTTGACAGCTCAACTGCAATGCCCCTCCATCCATATCTTCATTCCTCCAACTTGGTTAGTACTCTCTGGTCAATAGAAAATTCTCTATACACTTCAGCTGGCTCAGTCAAAATGGTTTGTGTCACTAAGACAAAAAAGCCATTGTTCACATTACAACCACAAGAAGAGAAGATTTCAAACCACTAGTATGCATCCCGTCCAGAGAAACGCTCCCTTTCTCTAGTCCATCAAATCATCTCCCGGCTTCATGATTGAAAGGGCCGGGCAATGGAAGCCATCTTCATCATCATTATCTCTTTTAACATGACATTCTTGTTCGTTTTTCTTTCAAGTTGCGGTCCATGCATCTCCACAGCCACAGGTATGAGATGCCACTCTCCTCCACATTCCATTCCATCCACGTTTGCTTGTTTCATCACCATATCTTGTTGAAATTTCCTATTTCCCCTGCGCCCGAGGTATCAAATAAAAATAAAAATAAAAGAATTAAGTTTCTATAGGAGAAGGGGAGGCGAGGAGGAGAAATGAGTAAGGGAACTAATGTTAGGGAAAGACCTGGAACGCCTCACACCATTTGAAATGAAAGTTTGTAAGTCATGTCGTAGGGAAGGCGTCGATCAAGCTGCCTGTGGGCTCTCTTTCTCGGACCCGATGGTCGATTTGGGTTCTTCAGCCTTTTGGCCTGTTAGTTTGTCGACGCCAGAAACACCACTATCGGCTTCATCGAATGAGATGCCCAGGCCGTTGGCTTCCTTTCGGCCTGAGCTAGACTCGTCTTCAGCACCTTCCTCAAGGTTCATCAAAGCCGGTGGACGATGACGCATCTGTTTGGCCTTGGAAAGGGAAATTGTTTTTTGTTGGTAGGTTGTGGTAATGGGCTTGGTATCATCTCGATCAATAGTTGCCTTCATTAGGGCCGCCATCCACAACCGCCCTTGCTTCAAGTTCGGAACAGCGAAGTAGTGAACGGTTGGCTTCGTAAAGTTCACAGCTCTTGAAAGGCCAGCTCGGGGGGGCACTAGCTTGAAAATGAAGATAGAGTCGTCTCCTTTCTCTAAATTATCATCGCCATTTTGGTTTGCAGGCAGTGATTGGCCTCCCAGGCTTGTGATCGTAGCATGAAGACCTGTGAGCTTTTCATTGTCGGCTGGTAGAACTCGGTGGAAAGAAATGTCAATGAGTCCCTTTTCTTGATCGTCGTCTTCTGAGTAATAGTATGCCAACCGCCGGCCCTTGAGAACGAAAAAGCGTGGCTTCCAGGTTGTCATGAGGTTGGAGCTCTTCTTCCTCATCCAACCACTGTAGTCGGCATCTTTGCTTGCCTCCTTTGGAGAGATTTTGAGCAGCCCACGGGTATAGGCGCTTGTTTCCTTCTTGCCCTTCTTTCCGGCCTTCTTATTCACTTGGTTCACAGGGGTACCAGGGCTCTTGGCCGTATCGGGAGATTCAAGGTCAAAACTGGCTCCACCAGATGGTGTTGTCGAACCAGTTCGAGCGGGTGAGTCGACCAAGAAATCCTTGTTTGATGAGTCTGTGGGAGTTGAGGCTTTGGATCGGTCGAGGCTCAGGTTATCAGATATGGCTCGCATACCCTTGGCTCCAGCCAGGGCAATAGGTTTATTAACCATTGACGACAGCCAATCCGAGCTGAAGCCTTGGTGCCTTGTTGTAATAGGCGAGGCGGTTGAACGAGCTGAGCCAACTGAGGTGTCCAGTTTGGTGACAGTTGGTGAGGGGACGTCGTTGGGTGGCGGCAGGTTCATCGTTGATTCCGAAGCGGCTGACGCAGTTCTCCTATGAGCGCCAGACTGAATGCCATAGTACTTCTGAGCTGCTGACGATATGCCTCCCTCCGCAATCGACCCCACGCTTCCAAATCTCGACTGTCGTGCCATGGCTGTGGCGCTTCGGACCCTCTGCTCTTCCGCATAGCTTGACTTTCTCGACTCAGCATTGCTGTCGCGCTTTCGCAACAAATTTCTCTTCCTGCCATCCACCTCGGTGCCAGAGAAATAACCTCGATCGGCGTCGATAGTGGAAGTCTGCGTCTCGGCTCCCGATGGGCTAAGTAAGTCTTGGAGTCCAGTTGAAGATAGGGGTCGTTCTGGGGGTTGCGAATAAGCGTTACCGAGAGTCCAATTTCTGTCAAATGATGGTTGCTTCTTATGAGCACTTTCGCTTCCGGGGAAAGTACCCGTAGTCGCGATCCTAGGGATAGGAGCGGCTGGGGGTGCCGCCGCCGGCCCAGCTTGGCGAAAGTCAGTGGACGATGAGTGTCGGCGCGAATGGTTTAATTCCCTAATCGATGCAGCGGAGGGTCTCTTGATATGACTAGCGCGGTTGGAACTATCTTGTGCATGAGATCCTCCGAAGGTTGGTGATGCTTTTGGAGTATTCTGTGATAGGGAAAGTCGCCTCGTTTGGATAGAAGTGGGCCGATTGGTAAGAGTGTTTGCTCGGCTCCTAGATCTCCGTCCTTCCTCTGGACCATCATTTCCAAAAGTCTGTGTTGTGCGTCGCGTCTCCAGGCCCTGATTGTTAACCTCATCCTGAAGGGCCTTGATTTTGTGCCAGGTCTTCAGGCGGCGGCCAACAGAACCGAGGTCGAAGGCCTTGATAAACAGTGAGCTTTGATCCATACCGAGTAGAACCTCGCCAGAAATCTCTTGGTCTCTAAAGACTTCACAGTGGTGCTTCTCGACCCCCGAGGTAAAGAGGTATTCGGCAACGTCATCTGGTGACCATGTTTCGACTTCGTCTCGAGTATGGAATCCTTCTTCTTCTTCGTCAGTCTCCTCGCCCTGGATGTATGATGCTCGTTGACCGGGATGCGTGCTGCTGTACTCGCTTCCAGAATCATTCGCTATTGCTCGGAGTCCGCCGTTGCTCGCAGGGGATCGCAAATCGGTAATATGCTCGTCAATAACGGTGAGTGTTTCGTGCAAGACGTGACTGTCTTGATTCTGAGTCGTTAATAGGGCGGGTAACACAGGAGGCTCGCTTGGCCCTTGTAGGGTTGGTTCGGATTTGACGTTATTGAGAGGCAATGTGACGGGATCCCTGTTTTGAGGTTGTTGTAACTCGCTTTCTTCCTTGGTATCCGTATCGGCGCTCGAATCTTGAGCTTGTTCCTGCTGAGGGGGTTTCGAGGCATTGTTGTTCGTGGGGATATTTTTGGGGGCTGGCCTAGTGTAAACTGTGAAGTGTCAGTCGATACTCTCCGCGAAGAACATAGGATAAAGGACACGAACCTTCAGGAAAGAGTCCATTGTTATTGTTGACCAGATGGTGACCAAGAAACCAGCCGTCACCAAACTCGTCATCTCGTTCTATAAGTTCAACTCGATCGCCTTTTGCAAGGCTAAGTTCGTCGGAGCTTCGAGCCTGAAAATCATCTATAGGGCGAAAAAAAGGGCATAAGCATCAACTGATGTTATAGACAAAGAGCAGGAAGCCGGAGGGCAAACTCACGGATCACAATCAAAGTGTCGCCAACCTCTGGCCTTGGCGACCCTTCATTGGGGCCTCGCGAGGCCATGATGTGATGGAGCGATGCGCTGGTGATGGTTGAGGCGATTGCGTTGATATCAGACGGTTGAAGCCGTGCAGGGAAGAATGGAGTGGCAGTTTAAGAGCGGTTGAAACTCTGCGGAACCTGACGGTGGCGCGGGACGGGGGCGACAGTAACTAACAGTGGGTAGCTGAGAGGCCTGTCGGTTGACTGAAGGGAAGGAAAGATTGTATTCCGACTTGCACGCCATCCACCAAACCAATACTCCGTCGCCGTGTTGCCAGAGCTGGGTTCGGTCAATTTAACTCTCCACAGCGAGAGGTTGGAGATGATGCGTAAGTTGGGTATAACAGCTTGAGGAGACCAGACCAGTCCCGTGGCTGCGGTGGTGTGCTATGATAGTGCGCTCAAGTGGTGCGCTAAGGTACGAATGTTTTGCTGGGGTGGAGCGGCGGTTGCGGTTGGGGAGGCGGGAGAACCTAGGAAGTGCGTGGTCCCTGGACAAGGCGAGGTGCCTAGCGTGGAAGACTGCTATTGGTGCAACCCAGGTCGTTGATGGCTTTAATCAAGGGTTATTAGGTAGGCGACAGCATGGCCGATCGGGTCAAGGACCAGGCGAACGAAGTCTCAAGATTCTAATAGGTGAACGTGTGCTGGCGAATGCTCAAGAATATTAGAAATTGATCATTTGTTCTTCTGAACAAAATCGAGTGGTGCATCGGCCCCTCCAGTCTAGGGGTCTCGGGATTATGATGCAGTCAAACCTCTGCAGATGCTATTTTAGGACATTATGCCAGCACAGCGGGCTTGACATAAAGAGTGAACTTGATACTGTAGCCGGGGCTTGCGTCTCAACGCCTTGGATTCGTAGGACCCGTCTTTAGCTTCGGAAGCGATGAGAGGGCTTTGCACTTTGAGAGTCAATCACGGGACATGTTGCATGGAATATTGAGAAAGGAGAGGTCGTACACGGGTCGCGAATGATTGTGATGCGGCAAGCCGATGATAATGCAGGGTCAGGGTCAGCTATGATGTCGTACGAAAAAAGCAGACATGGCTGGATATTATGGCGTTGATTCAAGAGGAGAAGACTTGGTCAGGATTACCTATGTTGTACGAAATCAAAAGGCTGGATATAGATAAAATGACACTGACTTCATGACTGTTTCAGGCGGCATATCTGACATTAACGGCATGAATGGTAAATGAAGAAACATACAGCTCAGGGTTGGAAAACCATCTTGGAGACTTGGATCACCACCACGAAATTAAAAATCCCAGTGCAATAATGAACGGGACTGGTGTTTTATGGTCGTTTATTGGTAAGGTACCTTCACTTTTTGTCGGGTGCCGTATTTGTACCCAAGTTCAGCTGATGGATCATACCAATAGGTGAAACATTACGTACCTAGTCTATTTATTTAATAAATTTTCCTCTATTTCTTTTCTTTTTTCTTTATTCTAATAGGTATATTTCAAAGTAACTTATAATGGGAGATTATTTAACTAATATTGATTACTTAGGTATTATGATGGTATATTTTCTCAAGTATTCACACTCCCTGCAGTAGGTCGAGGGGCTGCATGTTTATATCAGCAAGTCAGAGTACATATATGGAAGTATAATTTCTGCATATCCTTGAATCCATCTCATGGAACTTCGGTCACTAGCATTCACTGCCTACCTACTACCTAGTCTAGGTAGTTAGTTATTTTAATAAGACACAGGCCGCACTACGTAAAAATGACCCTCTTGAACTGAGACACATATAATCATTATGCAAGTAAGGCATATTTTGGGTTGCTGAGGATGTGAATTATCCAGTGGGAAGGAATCTGGCACATCGTGTGGTAGCCCAGCAACTAAGACAAAGCATGAATATTGTTAGCTGATCTGATTTCAATAGCGGTTGAATTTCACCAGAGCCAAAACCGAATCCTCCAGCTGACGCCAACATCAACGCCAAGATCACATCACATCACATCACATCACATCACATCCTCCCCACTCTCATATTTAGAAAACAGGGTCCATGGTATTCAGTCACTGAGATATCATCACACTTTTGCGCAGAAGGCAGAAAAATTGTTGAATTTCTAAATGATGGCATTTGGAGGGGAATGTCGCCTGATGTGTAGGAAGATAAGTTACCTACCCACCTTGCCTTTGTACCCCTCAGGTTGTCTGTGTCCCAGCCTCATAAATAAGGTAGGGAGGCACCTACAGTACCTACTAGATACCCATAGTAGCAAACGAGACATGCAAATGCAGGCAGGCTCCCGCCAAACACCGGCTACTTAATATCGGCTGACTGCAGGTGAGAATGAAGCTGCCAATGGCTGTTGCATATTTACTTGATGCTTCCTTCCTTCTCTTTGTTTGCCCTAGCTTCACTTCTAGTTGGCTCAAGTTTCCTTTGTTCCTGCCTGTCCTTTTCTTCTTCTTTTTCTTTCTTCTTCTTTCGTTACTGAGGCTCGGCTGGCTTGGTGAGAATGTTCCAGAGTTTCTCCGCCTGCCTTTAACTAACAACACAACATTCACTCATCACTCCATCCACCACCAACAACTTAAAATCTACACTCGTATTCATCATTTTGCTTCTTCTTCTTCTTCTCCTGCTTCTATCGGCGTCACTGAATATTGCGGCTCGTGCTATTTGATTGATCTTATTCATCAACTTTCACTGGTTGGCTTCACCCACCACACCTCACCTAACTTGGTCTGTGGTTGATTCACCACCTTCGCCACTGGACGTTGTGCACTCACTTCGTTGAACCATGATCAACTTTACAGCCATTGACTTCAGAAATAGGAGACGTTGAAGCATGATTCCAATGTAGTATAACGTTCAAATGTCTGCGCCCAGGTTCCAACTGCGACTCTATCTATACAATACATCGTGACCCAGACTCTTCAACTCAAAGGACGCCACACACCTGTGAAATGCCAAGAACCTCAAATTCGAATCAGCCAAAGGCCACCCCTCTAGATAATGCTCATCAGATCGCTTCTTCTAACGAAACCGTTAACACTTTCCTCGGTGGTCGCACTCGTTCATGGATGACTGGGGGGTCAGCCGCAGTCACCAACCCTAGGTCCAGTAATTCCCGGAAGCGGAACAAAAAGAGAAAGGCGTCTGACGCTGCTCCCCCAACCCATAACGACAATGCCATACAACACAACAACATCACGACCGATCTGTCGCTCCAACAACTGAG
This sequence comes from Fusarium sp. NFCCI 5145, assembly GCA_033439405.1. Classification (NCBI taxonomy): domain Eukaryota; kingdom Fungi; phylum Ascomycota; class Sordariomycetes; order Hypocreales; family Nectriaceae; genus Fusarium; species Fusarium sp. NFCCI 5145. Next base: position 240,294 of record JAWDHB010000387.1, read on the forward strand.
CGTCGGAGAACCCGCAAGGTATATACTCACCCTCAGAACTTTCCCCGTCCTTGCTGAGCACGTTTTTGTGCCAAGCAATAGAGCCTCGGCTGCGTCTTGTAGCCTTGCATCTCCTGCTGGGAGCTGCAATATCGCCACCAACACTGCTAATTTGGTTGCATAGAGCCTCTACCATCCTACCCTCTCCGGCGCTGACCGACGAACCGAGCCCGAATGTCTCGAATCAAACTGACTGTACCATTCCCGATACAAGCGCTCACGTAGACGGCGCAGGGCCTGGGGGGCCAGTTTCCGATAGTAACATGAACCAAAGCGATCCGATACACGTCGCGACTAATGCCAGCTACCCAAACCCTACGGCCGACGTCTCCCTTCAAGCTCAGAGTTCTACACCCCAACAAGAGCATGTCGCGGAAGCAACAGGGCAATCTACGGCAACCGGTCATGTATTGACTGCTCAAGCTCAGGCTTCGCAAGCAACAGCCTCGTCGCTTTCCAATGCTGAAATACGATCCCAAAACTCAAGCGTGCCTCCAGGACGGAATGCAAGGGTGCATGCAAGACCAATTGTAGCTACTGAGCACCAGGCTAAGCGCGCCCGGGTTCAAGAAGTTTCCGGTTCAGAGGACCAAAGGGTACATCTACAATGGCTCAACAGGATCGAGCACCGCATGACATTTGCTGCACAGGCTGGGCTTCTGAATGAAACCGTTGAAAAACCTAGATATAGGATATTGGCGGAAGCCTGCCAGAGCGAGGATTTCTTCTACATTGCTTTTCACCAAGCACTTTGCGCTTGGTCTCTGAACAGAGGCCCCATCCAGGCGCTCTTCCTCGAGTTATTGGAGCCAGCCCTCCTTGATGCTGCTTTCGAGGCAGCGCAGACCATCCTTAGGAAGAATGATAATATGTCGCATGACAATCTTCAATGGTTCGCCAACTTTCCCAACTCGATTGCCCAGTTCTCTCGGGTATTCCCCAACACAGATATGGCCAGAGATATTTCTGCATTTCTCATTCAGTTGGCAACAACCTGGCGAACGCTCTCACAAAATGTTAAGGCACGAAAATATCCCTTGCTTTCGTATGAGCTCATCTTTGTTCTACGATGCCGGGCCCGGGGCCTACAATCTATGCTGTTCACCATGAGCCGCAGAAGCCTTGGTGTACCAGACAGCAATGTAGCAATCACGATGAACATGATTTTTGAGCGGGACCGGGAAGATGAAGCCGCCTACGAGACCCGTGGTGAGACCCCCGAGATTCTAAAACGTGCCCGGGAGGCGATTGCGATGAAGCATAGGGAACTTGTTCTGTCGGTGCAACAGCAAGTCCCATCTCCTGTTTTCAGCCAAAATGCTCATGTATCTGAGCAACACGGACGGCAACCAATACAACAAATAGCACCCACCACAGCTAACTCATCCCCTTTTCTCCCCCATTTTGATGCGTTGACCTCAAGGGTTTCAATAGCCGACTCCAGGGTGGCAAGCCCGGCACCTGTGAACAGTCATTCCCCTCCACAAGGCAACTCTGGAGTTCAAGGCCCACGACCACCAAATCACCTCCATATTCAGACAGTAGCTGCAGCATCATCGCCTGCCCCAGCCGCTGCTTACCAGTCTCCCCAAGTGCCTCCACGTCCATTACACAGGTCTTCAAGCGCTGGATTGCCCCGGATACGCTCAAACCACGGGTCTCCTGTTACGACACACACTCCCATCTTGCCATCAAATGGCCAGCCACGGACCCCCATCTTACCACCCAATAACCCTCTCCTACAAAGACGAGCAGCCTCTTTTGCGTATCCATCTCAAGCACTTCCCAGCATTCATGGGGCGCACACAGAAAACCAAGCAACGCACCCCCAGTCCGCGGGATTACCGCAAGTCTTGAGCCCAGTTTCATTGATGAATCCTCTTCAGACTCAAACCATGCACTCTCCGCAATATCGCCCGGTGTATCCTCAACTAGACCCGCAGCGCAGGGCATCTGCTTCCCAATATAACACGGCGGGGCCTGCATCACCAACCCACACTTACACAGTTCAACCTCTTGGGCAACTAAATCCACCATATCAAGTACCTGTTGCTAGTTATCCGCCTCCCATAGCACAGTCTGTTCGGCCAATACCCGAATCGGAGTATCCGGCTAGCCCATATGGCCATGGCTCACTTCAAGTTGGCCTACAGCACGTTGGTGTGCGCAGCCCTAGACGCATTCCCTCGCATCCTGTGAGACGCCGATATTATCAATTTGTCAGACAGCTGGTACATCAACCTATGGTCCTTCAACCTCAGAGGGGACTACGATCTTTGCTTTTCAACGTGTCAGAAGGTCAGTTGCAAAGGCTGGAACAAAAATTGGGGGGGCATGGCCTCCCGTCTTGTTATTATTTTGAGGGCTCTTGCCGCTACCGGCTGCGCATTTGTGTGCAACCCGAGACACAGGCAGATCCTTCTGAGTCAGATTGGGTGACATCAGTAACATGCTGGCCCAGCCATATCTTTCTTGACCTGAACTCGAGGTCCCTGGAACTGCGTCGAAAACAACACTTTAGTAAAGACCAGCCACTGGAATTGACTGATTTCCTGGTTGAGGGCGAGAACACTTTGAGGATTAGCTACCCTGATGTTGAGCAAAATTTGAAACCAGGATATAAGTACTTTATGGCCATTGAAATAGTAACGACCATGAGTCATGAGGCTATCCAGGACATGATACAGTCGCGACAGCACATCGCAACAGAGGAGACGAGGGAGAAGATACAGCGCCGTTTACGTCCGTCAGACTCAGACGACATCATTATCGAAGATGATACTCTGACAATTTCTTTGGCTGACCCTTTCAGTGCGACCAGATTTGCGATCCCTGTCCGAGGCAGCCAATGCAAGCACCTGGAGTGTTTTGATTTGGAAACGTGGTTACAGACCAGGCCCCAGAAGCCACCACAAAAGGGGCGAGGTCGGTATGAAGCGGGATCAGAACCTTCGATGGCAGACGCATGGAAATGCCCGATATGTGGACTCGATGCACGCCCGGTCAGTCTTTGGGTGGATGACTATCTTATGGCAGTTCGCCGTGCTTTGCTCAGTAGCAGTGATATGCAAACAAAGAAGATCACGGTGGCTCCTGATGGCAACTGGTCTCCAGTGTTAGAGCCAGATACAGATGATGACGATTCCCCAGCGCCGCAGGTTAACGTGAACGGTATGGTCAATGGACATGTCAGCAAGCATTCAAGACCATCTCCGGCAACTATTATCGAGATCTTGGATGATGATTAGTGACTTTTGGGGGTAAGATGATTGCAGGAAACGGAGTGTTTCGGACTTCATGCTCGGCGTTTTGGAGAGGGGTGCTCTCTTTCAACTTAGCAAGATTGTGTTTTGTAAATAGATACCACTTTTTAGTTGGCTCTCAATATAAGCCAAAGCCTGAAAAGGCGAGGCAGACGTTTATATATCATTTGAAATATGCTAAGATTGCCATTCAGTTCTAAAATGCTTCTTGCTTCTACGCTATGGACTCACCAGGAATATTCAAACATGTTTCCACGCAATGTTGGGCCTAAAAGAATTGGTTAGCTCTACTTCTGACACAGTATCAATTGGCAGAGCAGTGTAGTATCTTTTATCCCCTGTGAGTCGTATCGGGCTTATTTTTATCCCGATGACTCTCCAAGAGGCACGCTACGCAACACCACTCTGTGTCATTACAACACAAATTTGTTGCCTGTGTGCTTTATGGTCGAGGTCCATAGAGGTTTCAAATTGTAAGTATCGTCATCGTTAGCATGACAGGAAGAAATGCCAGCCCGCCGCGACGACTGCGAGCCTGCGCTCCCTGCTCAAGGGCTAAAGCGAAGTGTCATTTCCGTGAAGAGAACATGAAAAGGCATATTTGCGATAGGTATGACACCTTGGAAATCACACTTATACTTGAGAGTAACACTATCAAGGTGCGAGACTATGAAGAGAGTGTGTTTACCACAGATAACGAGGAACTTGAGAAGGCCTCGAAGAATCAGCCAGAGCAAAAAGTATGTTCAACATTAGTTCATATGGATGCGATAGTTGACTAATTATCAACCTATAGATCTATTTCAGGGGGGCGAGTTTCGACCTCTGATGTGGGTGGAAATCATTTTTCGGATGCCGTGAATACAGACGATGAAGACCCGATATCGCATCATACTCAAGGTCAAACTCATCATCAACAAGCACAAAGACATGGAAAACTCACCAGAAATCCAACACAAACAGAATCACCTTCACATACGACGACTCCTCAGCCCCCGTTTGGGCTTCAGTGGTTACAAGCAACCCAAATCCTAAGCATATTTCGTCAAAAATACACCCCCCAGTTCCCCTTTGTGATAATCCATACCCATCACACAGCAGAATCGTTGCTCAAAGTCAATCCATTTCTCTTTCGAGCAATCATGATGGTTGCTGCACCATTATCTCATCCTAAAGTGGCCAAGATTAAGCGTAATACGCTTGCAAATTTGGGCTATAGGGTATTGGTAGAAGGGGAAGAGACCCTGGATATGCTGCAAGGTGTGCTGGTGATCATTGCCTGGTAAGCCGACCCTGGTAACTTTAAATTCGGTGCTGAGGTATAATCTAGGGCACATAAATGTTGTGTTGGTAATAGGCAGGTCGCCAATCTAGCGTACCTTGCTCTTGGATATGCTCATAACTTGGGTATCACACATAATACATCACCCATTCCTCAACAAAACGGTAATTCTGAACCCACGGGTTCAGAACAAGACGCACGTTCATTCGAAGAGCAACGGACCCTGCTTGGTCTCTATTGTATACTATCAATGTAAGTCAAAGAACCTACCCCAAGTGACTATCTAACAGGTCGCAGCGTATCGGCAAGACAGTCACGACGAAATCCTCTCGAGACATGTTGCATCGAGACGTCTCTCAGAAGCATCGCTCAAGCACAAGCAGAACCATATAATTCTGCAGTAGACTATACAGTTCGTTTTATCCAGATGGGTGAGAAGCTTTCAAGAAGCTTTGGTGAACCACACGAGCGCACTCTCCTAAGACCATACGCTGTTCTTCTTGAAGGAACTGGAAGTCGTTTTCGCAATGAATTAAGTCGATTGTCAGAGTCAATCCCTTATCCCAGTCTCGCAGGCCATAGCCAGATGTTTCAGCTTCACCATCTATACCTCCTGGTGCGCCTATTTGAGCCTGCTGTTATTGTGGCATGCCACCCTAATGAAGGTGTGCCCCAATTTGTGTATCTTTTGACATGTCTGCACAACTGTCTTCGAGCAATGAAGTCTTTTTTCGACATTCTTCTTGATTCACCCATTGATCTGATCCTACGCTGTTCGATACTTACCTCTGATCAAGCTACTTATGTCGTGCTACAGGCGGCAAGGCTGCTTCTCATTGAGATCCCTGACTGGGATGCTCAGTCCGCTCGACAGGCGCTGAATCTCAACGCTATTCTGCTCCGGATTATCTCGCGTTTTGAAGAAGCAGAAAGGGTGCGAAATGCGGAGGTTGAAGCTTTCGTTCAAACCGCACACGAAGAAGAACCCGTTAGTGAGATGACTGACATATTGAAACTTGCAAAAGAAACGCGATGGTTTAAACGCTGGTTCGAAGCCAAATCCCGGGGGCGTCAGGTGGAGGATATGTTACCAGCTGAGTTTGGAGAAGATGAAGCCCAGGGTGTGATAATGCCTTCATGGTCCGTAGGCCTCCTGGAGGAGATGCCCTGGAATATTGACTAGCTCTGGTTAAAGCTTTTAACAGGACCAATACCTCGACTACAAAACCTCAACATGATAAGTGAAATATTTCCAATTATAGGGTATCGTGAAAACTAAAGAAATGAACAGGCAAACCGCCAGAAACACCAGACATCGCCGCTTATATCGTACAATCGCATCGGATGTTTTATCCTTGCCATTCTTCGCTATATCCAACAGATGCCTTATCGTCATACTCATCGTCAGTAAAAGAAAGTTCAGACTCGTCAATCTCAGAACCCTCAAGAGCATCCTCCTCAGAGAACTCAGACTGGCCGTCACTTGACCACGCAAAGCTGTCGCCCTCCTCAGAAAGCTCAGACTCATCGGCATCTTCGTCGAAAACTCCCTTGACGAGCAACTCCCAGCAATTGGGGTCAGTCATGTCAAGGCCTTCAATCCTAAGACGCCACTTATCGAGAAGCTTGCCTTCATCATCATATGGCTTCTGTCTCATCCAAGTCGTCCACATAGCAATATTCTTAGACGCAGTCATAAATTCAACCTTGAACCACTCCTTATGCCGAACACTGCAAGTTGGGCAGCCCTTCTCTCGCTTCCTTTGGTTCCGTAGCTGACCGTGTACAAGTTTCTCGATCTTGACGTAGTGATCAGCTGGAAACCAACCAAGGAGCTTCGATTGGTAACCGCACTGGGATTTCCACCTCTTCATACGCGCTTCGACATCTTGGGCAAAGCCAATCTTGATGTAGGGATGCGCATCATGGTATGTCTCGGGAAAGGTGTAAATGTAAATGCACCCCTCATGTTTTCTCTCCGAATCTAACAGGGCACGAAGTAGTAACTTCTTCACCTCCTTATTTGTTTCCTGCACTGTGCGGAAAGGAGCGAAATCCTCGAACTCGTGTTTGTATTTGTGATCTTTTGAGGGGGTTTGTTCGGGCTTGGAAGAGGATTTGGTTGGAGTTGAAGAGGAATAATGAGACATGCAGCGAGAAGTGGTCTTGGGCTTGGGAGTCTCGCTCTCAGGTTGGACTGTTTCTTTCACTGTCGTTAGAGGAGTAGTTGAAGACACTTGGTTTGTTCTTTCAAATGCAGGGATGTCTTCCTTGTCTTCTTCCTTGATAAGCACGACCTCCAGTGGCTTAAGGATCGTCTCCCAGAGAGATAGACGAACGGATCCATGGTTTTGGTGAAACCTCGGGCACATAATCAGGTCTGCGACTTCGCCAAGTGCAGCCTGAGCAGAAGAGAACCCCCCATAAGCAACAATCTGTTCTAATAGTTGAGAAATACGGGAGGAATTGTATTTGCTGATGCCGATCGTGCAACGAACTCTCTTTTTCGTCAAGCCATGGCAACAAAGTTTGTCGGCGTTATCAATCTCGAGTAACTGGCGGAGAGTCAATGTACTGTTTGGCCAAGCTGAATTAAGAGTGGTAGGGGTCATCTTGAAAAACGAGCTTCCAATGGCTAGTATCGAATCGTATGGAGAAGAGGCTGGTGATGGTTTCTATGCCAACATGATAATTGCAGCACATGGGGACTTGACGATATATAGCCTGGCGAGGATATCGTTAAGCGCCCTTGAGGGCAGTGTATCTGAGGAAGGCCTCCAGGTGTCCTACTGCATGAATTGTCTGCCTCGAAGGCCTGGGTCATGAAAACGGGCCTAGGGAGGGACTCAGCTAGGTGGGGTCTTAACAGAAAAGTGTGGAATGAATTTTTGAGTCCATTTAGAGAACAAGGATAGGCTGTCTATTGTGATGATTTATATAGTTCTTTCCGTCTGTGATGGTCTGGTGAGTACAGACCTACACTCAATAAACGCGATCTTGGTTCACTTATGGAGGAACATTGGCTATACACTGATACTTATCGTAATTTACCTCGCTCTGAATATTGCTCGAGAGAAAACTACGATCTCGAGTCTGAGGGATAAATGCTTGGTGAGTGTGCCCTCTCAAGACGTGTTGGTGGTGTATGCAGTTGGTTACACCCTGGTCCAGAAACCCTGCGCCCCCTCTTGATCGTATCACCTTTGGCTCACGAGGCATCTGAGAGCGTTTCCAGGAGCTTTCAAGACTAGCTCAGTCTAATGTTGGTGCTTCTCAAATGCACAACTTCGCCAATCTGAGGTATCGCGACATCACAGCCACGCAGGCGGGCCGTTGCGAATCAACTCTGCAGAAACAAGGTGGGCTGAATGTGTATACTAATTGATCCAAATCGGTTAATCTGGGAAGAATATGTATTTGTATTCAGTGCAGATATAAAATGCCATCGTCCAACTGCGGCTATTGGAGTTGTGCTGCGCGACGTAAAAGAACCAATCAAACAGGCCAACTATCTGTACTAGGTAATCAGTGTAATCGGTTTAATAACTCGCCGACCAAGTGATCACTGATCAGTATGGCGCAATGTATGTCGCTCAAGGATTGACTGATTGATTGGTTTCCTCCAATTTTTGTCACAATCATATCAATTGAACGATTTAATCAATACTCGCACAATTTGACTACACATCTCCTCATCATGGCTACAGCTGAAAGTCAGACCGATGCCGCTCAGCGAATGTACACAGAGCGAGCGATAAACTATGAAGACTCATGGCATCCTGACTACAGCCGCAGATTCATGGACCTTGTTCCCATCCATTCCGGGGATCGAGTTCTCGACCTCGCCTGCGGAACTGGTCTAGAAGCCGCCATCGCAGCGAAACACGTCGGCGACGAGGGAGTTGTCGTTGGGGTCGACATCACAGAAGCAATGCTGGCAGAAGCACAAAATAAGCTGAATCACGATGACATTCTCGCTCGTCGCATCAAACTCGTTCATCATAGCGCTACTGATTTAGCTGGTTGCCCTCACGTGGATAAAGGCAGCTTTGATCTCATTTTATGCTCAAATGCCTTCGTTCTTTTTGAAGACCCAGAAAAAGTTGTTGCGCATTGGCGTGAATATCTAAAGCTTGGCGGCAGAGTTGCCATCGACGTCACTCACGAGTATAACCTCCGTTCAGGGCTTCTCTTGGAAAAGGTAGCCCGGCGATTGGACATGCCGTTCCCCTCCAACCGCAGCTGGATCAAGTCCAAAGACTCTTTTAGTGACATATTGAAAAGCCGTGGTTTTGTGGTTGAAAAGGTAGAAATCTTGGAAAAGATCGTGGGCCTTGGTTCAACATATCTTGATCCTGACCAAGCCGATGACCAGTTTGACTACGTCGTCAATGGGCCTCTGACTGCCTCAATTGTTACCAATGAGTTGAGGGTCAAGGGGAGAGAGTATTTCAAAGAAGAGTGGAATAATGCTGCAGTAGATGGGAAGGTCGAGGTGTCTAATGTTCTCTATGTTTATGTCGCCAGGAAGGCTTGATATACTAGTACTGCTGGGTATTATCTTGAGCAATCAGTCTAGCTATGCATCAAATGTTGGCCTTGACTTTTTTGACCTTCGGCTCAATTGGTATTCTTGGATGGTCACCAGCGAGCTTCAACCCAGTCACTCTCTCAAGCTCATCAACAGCCTCGAACGCCCTGCCAAGATTCACCTTGATCGTTCGGAGACCTTGTTTCCGTGCTTCCTTCAGATTCTCACCAATATCATCCAGAAAAGTCACTTCCTCTGCCTTAACACCAGACTCCCAGTTCAGGCCCTTCCCACGGGTTGACTGTGCGTTGGAATCGGCGAACTCGTTGACTCGAGCAAGAGCAAGCTTATACATAGCCGGGTCCGGCTTTCGGATGCCGACGTGAGCGGAAGAAACGAAAACATCAAATATCTGCCGCAGAGGATCGTCGAAGAAATGCTCAAGGTGAAGCTTATGGCCAGGCGGGAAGACAACAGTATTGCTTAGAGCTGCTAGGATGAATTGGCCATTCTCCTTAAGCTTCTTCAATGCTGGGAACATCCAAGGGTCGGGGTTATTAGATACTGTCATCATCTCGTTGAATAGCCATTCTGCATCGATAGAAGGAACAGGAGGTGTTTCTTTTGCAAGCCTGGGACTTTTGCTTTGTTCTCGCTTATAGAATGTCTCCCATCGAGTTGGGTCATGAAGGTCTTGACTGAAACCCTCGAAGAAAGATACGTCCATTGGTATTTCGCCTCTTTCTAATCGATGCCAGAAACCGGTGGGAGCAGTTCTGGATATAGAATAATTAACCCATCCAGGAGGGATCCCTAGGCTTAACTCATAGTCGAGAATTGCTTGAAAGGGCGAGACGACCTACGAGTACGAGAATCAGTGGGACAAAACTTGGCAATGAAAGAACTGAGAGCAAGTCGACTTCTTAACAAAAGCCGAATAATGAAACGTATACAATTCGAGGTAACGATGAAGCCTTCTGAATCACTTACACAGACACCTCCAATATCGAACAGGAGAACTTTGGGTTTGGCTTCTGACATCCTCGCCAATTCTTCAGACAAAAAGTACTGAAGTTTTGTTTTCTGTAACCTCGATTGAAGTATGAAGGCTCAAGAGATGTAAAAACTCAACTATCTAACTGCTCCTCGAAATATTCTCAAGATAGGTAGGTATTCAACCCCAGGACAGACTCCACCGAAGCATGGGGTATCCGAGGAGCCTCGGCAGATCCCCCGTTCAAGCTGATGTCTGGGGGCACATACCTAGGATAGGTTAGTACTAAGTGTAGTTAGGTAGGTACTATAGTACTGTACCTGCTAAGGTAGAAGACAAGTTAGCTTTCACGTGACTCGTCCCCGACCCAGGTTCGAGCAGGCCCAAGGCAAGCTAAGCGGTTTTAGGCGATTAGGGCTTAATGAAAATATACCCCCACCATACCATAATTTACGGCTTATTCCTCTCTCAAACCAAGAACTTTCAACTCTCAAGTCGTCGTTGAGCCAATACCGTCAAGATGGTAAGTCGAGGCCTATCGCAGGGGAGTTTCTTCGCAGAAGAACTCCCTTGATGTTTTTGTTTTACGGCAGAAATGCCAATTGCTCTGGAAGGGTCACTGCAAGTTGCTTCGGAAGGAGAGCAAATCTGAAGCGCAAATTGCTGACTCGGGGATTTGTGATAGGTTTTCCACAAGTTGGTGAAGAACAGCGCGTACTACAGGTGAGTTCATTCCTGATCCCGCTTCACTGGGGGAGGGGGGTCGCTGACTTTTGTTCTTTTCTAGCCGCTACCAGACCAAGTACAAGCGCCGCCAGCAGGGCAAGACCGATTACTACGCCCGCAAGCGCCTCATCACCCAGGCCAAGAACAAGTACAATGCTCCCAAGTACCGCCTGGTCGTCCGATTCACCAACAAGGACATCATCTGCCAGATCGTGACCTCTGAGATCTCTGGCGACAAGGTCTTCGTCTCTGCTTACTCGCACGAGCTCAAGGCCTACGGTATCGAGCACGGTCTCACCAACTGGGCCGCCGCTTACGCTACCGGTCTCCTCATCGCCCGTCGAGCTCTCAAGAAGCTCGGACTCGATGAGGACTTTGCTGGTGTTGAGGAGGCCGATGGTGAGTTCAAGCTCACCGAGGCTGCCGAGACCGACGATGGCGAGCGCCGTCCCTTCAAGGTCTTCCTCGACGTTGGTCTGAAGCGAACTTCCACCGGTGCCCGTGTCTTCGGTGCCATGAAGGGTGCCTCCGACGGTGGCATTCTCGTCCCCCACTCCGAGAAGCGATTCCCCGGTTACGACATGGAGACCAAGGAGCTCGATGCCGACACCCTCCGAAACTACATCTTTGGTGGCCACGTTGCCGAGTACATGGAGACACTCGCCGATGACGATGAGGAGCGTTTCCGCAGTCAGTTCCAGAAGTACGTCGATGACGACGTCGAGGCTGAGGGTCTTGAGGACCTTTACACCGAGGCTCACGCTGCCATCCGTGAGGATCCCTTCAAGAAGGTCGAGGGTGACGCCCCCAAGAAGACCAAGGAGGAGTGGAAGGAGATCTCCAAGAAGTACAAGTCCAAGAAGCTCACCAAGGAGGAGAAGGAGAAGCGCGTACAGGAACGCATCCAGGAGTTTCTCCAGCAGGAGTAAAAAGTTGCTTTATCTCATCAGGTCATGGGCATTTGAGGATTGTTAACCTAGGCATTGGGTTTGGAGTTTCGAGGAAAGGAAAGGTCCGTAAACAGGACCACATGAATGAATTACCAAAAAGATACCTTCCAGCCAAATTCCATAGTTGTGGTGAACTGAACGGGCATCTCATTACTCCAGCTATTAAATGCTTGCCATCGCATTTGTTCTGTGTGTTTGTGTGTGCGCAAAAATAAGAACCCTTGCCCTTGGCGGGCCTAGCGTGGCAGCTGCAGGGTCAGTGGGTGTGTCTTATTTCAGCCCTGACATCCATCTTGGCCTTGATCAACAGAAGTAAGTTACGACTTGGGTTGATAAGATGATTTGGATCGTCGTGCAACAGTCAGCACTTGATATCACTGGCGTCAGAAATTGACGTTGTCGCGTCTCGTTGCTATTATCAGCAGTAAAGCTCGAGGAAGGTACAGAGACTGTCCAGCTACAGTATCTCTTAACCTTACAAACTGCCAAAGCCAATATCCATTAGAGTTGATGGTGGCGTGTAAGCGACGGAATTAGGTTTCTTCCGGATATCTCGGAATTTCTAAACAACACTTCAGCTACTGTGGTCTTTCTGAGGTCGGCTGCAGAAACCGTTGAACGGTTTGGATTTTCGGCCAACAAGTCCGGGGTTCAGATTTAACTCTTCGGATAATGGTGATAGTACGGAATACCCGGGACCCTAACATGTAGGTCCGGGTAAATTGCTGGCCCAGATTCAAAAACAGCGGATTGAGCAGTATTTCGAGTGAGCTCTCCCCTGCTCGCTTCACTAAATTGCAAATTAGAGTCCCATTTTTCGCTGCCGGAGAAGGCCATGAACCCGCGGCCGAGAGCATCATCTTTTAGTCTTGTTTAGAAGTGGCGCATGCTGGGAGAGCGAGAGGGGCCAACGTAACATTATAGGAACCGTCACAGTTGATGTCGGATCGGATGGGCCAGGTGGATTCTTTTCACCGAGAGGACTGATGCAATCGAGTAAATTAACGATTGGATATATCCTACGAGTATCCGTACAACCCTGTTCTATAGCAATGCAAAAGACTCCTGTCGTGCGTGTGTGAATAAAGGGAGACAGATCCACGTAGCCACGATATTACATAAAGAAAGGCTCAAACTTCAAAGCAGGAGGTCGCGGCACAGACCAGGGCAAAACTCGGCATCTGTGGGTTTAATTTTTGACTGCTGCTCTTTTCTGGGTCCCTTGCGAGATGTTGTGCTCTGATGACATCGTTTGCCAAGAAATATTTTATACAGTTCATGGCCCTCTAGGCCCTCTCTTAAAATCTCAGGGCACATGCCGACCTGACTAATAAATATGACGCCGGATTTTCGGACAATCGTCTGGAACAAAGCCCATCATAACCATGTTTGGTAACGTATCCGTCATAAAAATTGAGTGGTCGTGAGAGACGTGTGACGTCTTTTGCTTGCGCTTTTGCTCATCATGGGCTGAGCCGAAGGTTGCACTGCACCTAGACGTGGGTTTATCTTGACCTCGTGCAACCCATATCATGAACCAATACACTGAGGAAATTGTACCCCGGACAGTACATTGTCCTTTGCTGGCAAGAAACACATACAGCCACTAACCGTGCTCAAGATCCGCCGACAGCCATCCCTACCTGCAACATTATAATAATAACCGCACTCTACACTGACGCCCATTTCGATGCTAGACTTCCGTGCCCGGGCTAGAGGGTCCCGATACAACCGGGGGCATGTTCGGCTCGGTACCTGCGGGCGGGTTGGGAGGACTGGATTGAAGTACTTGTACTTGTCTCTCAAAGCCTCCTTTACCCGTAATATGGCATGGCGTGGCGAGGCAAGGTGCTCATCTTACTGTATCACCAAGTGAGACTTGAGATTCAGCTCGAGGCAGAGTGGTTCACTCTCGTTTATATCATAGGACCGACCCTTCAATACGCATTACAAATCTCGTCGGACCCTGATTTGCAAGTGACTTGGTTGTCTGGCATCCTTGACCGGCAAGCAAGGTTCAGGCTTCTGCCTCTTAGTAATAGAACTGAGTGACTGTAGCTGTCTTTTGCCTACCTAGCCGCCTCGAATTACAGTATCAGGGTTTAAATACTTCATGCTGTTGTTTGCAGTTATCATATTGTCTTGCTGGACTGTGCCTTAAACTAGCTGCTCTGCTCGTGACAAACCCCTACCCCGCTATTGGATGTTGTCATAATTCTCATTCTCCTCCACTTTGTAGACAGTTGCTCCTGTTTCTATCTCAAGCTCTCAACATCCTCTTTCAACCTCCATCGTCATTGCTTCAAATTCAGGTCGAGACCGTCTCGTGCATAGTCCAGACCAAGCCTGCTACAAAGCCCACATCAAGTACCTGTACTTGGCGAGCCCTTCCGGGTACTGTACTGTACTCGACTATAATAGTCTAGCTCTACCTTACTTTCAACTATACCTCATTCAGCTCGTCTCCAGGATTCGCTAGCCATCCATACCTTCCTTACCTCTAGGCTAGAGCCATCCCAGCACCTCACTAATCATTCTCTCCGGCTGCTTCTCTCCTCTTGCATTACTCATTCCTCCTTCACCTCCTCCGGTTCGACTATAAACATTGTTTAAACTCATATAATTTCTTCATCATAAGTATTTTATACGCCTTCTTAACAGCCGTCTTGGCTCCCCGCCCACCATGGAGCAGGTTCATGGCGTTGATGTCAGCTGGATGACCCATGGTGCTTCTAAAGGCATGTTTCCAAGTCGCCACTCACCCTCAAGTCAACTCACTCCAAAATGCGTGTCGCGTTTTTCACTCCGATGCTATAGACCAAGGTCTAGAGCTAACATGACAGACAGATAAAGCAGCTAGAAATTCGCCGCCTACCAAAACTCACTCAGCCGCTCTCCCGCGACAGATCCCTGGCGCAAACTCTAGACCGAAGTCGCCCGCTTCGGCCCCAGCAGATAATGCTTCTGTAGACTCCAATACCTCCACTAATGGCCAGGCCACGACACCAAACGGCTCCTCCACCACTACAAAACGAAATTCGCGATCCAATTCTATAGACAAACAACCCCCCCCTGGTACATCGCCTCACCGTCGCAACTCATGGTTCTCCAATATCTCCGCCAAGTTCTCTTCCTCCAGTACGCCGCCAGCCGCTCCTCCTTCACCCGCCTCCATACCAGAAGCATCGCCAGCACCACCGTCAGACCCCGTTCCTCCGAAGTTGCCGCATACGAAGAACGCTGTCTTACCGCATGCTGCAAAACCTGAGGGCGATGGACCTTACATACCTGCTCCACCTAAGAGTGGCCAACCGGGCTTCTTGGGCATGTTCCGGCGTCTCTCTTCTTCCAATAACGGGGCTCTTACACAAAGCGGAAAGCTCGGCCACGGCCTCGTTGAAAGGGTAGTTCTGAACGTCGACCAAAGCCGAGAAAGATGTCCTATATCGGAACTTTCTTGTGCTAAACTAAGGAGAGTCGCGTTTTGTGTAGATGTTGAGATTGCGCCTCAGCCGAAATATGCCGATAACGATACGCAATTACCCAAAACGACCGACAAGATTCAGAAAAAGAAGTTGACTGAGAAGGGTGAGGGAGAAGCACTTAAGAACCCAAAGCACGTCGAAGAACAGAAGGAGACCACTGGAGAAGTACAGACCACTGGAGAATCACTACCCAAGGAGCCCGAGAAGGAAACGACTGAGACTCCTCAGCAGGTTAGGGATGCAGTCGATGGCAGTCCAACTCCTGCGCTAGAGAAGAAGGAAGAAAACACCAAGAAAAAGGAGAAAAAGAAGAAGAGCGAGGAAGAGCGCAAGGCCAGAAAGGAAAAGAAACGGAAACTCGCTGAAGCTAACGGATCCATTCCCATGGAAATTCATTTTGATAGCAGCGATGACTCGGCCAAAACAAAAACACCACCTAATGGCCCTGAGACGAACAAGCCTCAGACAACACCCACTACGAATCCAGTTCGAGTATATCGAAGATGCTGTCAACTTCGCGAAACACCAATTCTCAAAAAGATCACGGAGCAACTTACTGACGCGGCTAATTATAATGCCTCGACTGGTACGGTGAACAAGCTTGACCTGACCGATTACTGGCTCCAATTACCGGACCTTGTGACTTTGGGAGATTACCTGGCCATTGTTCCTGTTAGAGAAGTGCTATTGGAAAACAGCGGACTTGGCGACGAGGGCCTGCGAGTCATCCTTGCCGGTCTCCTTGCGGCCAAACGTCCAGCGATAAGGCGGCGGAAACCCAAAAATGATGTCGAAGAACAAGGCGGCGTGGTGGAGCGATTCGTCTTAAAGAACAACAAGATTGGTCCCGATGGCTGGAAATATCTCTCGCTTTTCATCTATCTGTGCCGATCACTCAAATTCCTCGACGTCTCTCAAATCCAGTTCCCGCGCCAACCTCAAACGCAACAGAATGGAGCACTTAACAATGGGGTTCAAATACCTCGAAGTATATCAAATATCTTTTCTACGGCTCTGGGCGAGCGGCTGGGAGGATCTACGCTTGAATTGGTCAACATTGGCCAGGCGGGTTTGACAATGGAACAGCTCGGAACAGTTGTGGACGGCCTAATACAGTGTGGTGTGAAACGACTTAGTTTGTCGCACAACCAGATCGACGCAGAGGGCATAAAACATGTCGTCAGGTTCCTCACCGAAGGCCACTGCGAGGGTTTAGACTTGGGTGGCAATGATCTCAGCCAACATACTGAAGCCCTGGCTACAGCTATCGAGAACGATACAACGCTGTGGGGACTCGGAATGGCTGATTGTAACCTGACTCCTTCAGCACTCTGCAAGATCTTACCTGTGATGGTCAAGCTCCCCAATTTGCGGTTCTTCGATTTGTCACAAAACCCAGCTTTGTTCCAGTCAACGCCCAGTGCTGTTGGCCTCCTCAGAAGGTGTGTACCCGATTCCACACCGTAAACTTACATTAGCATACTGACTGCCACCAGATACCTGCCCAAGATGAAGGTATTGAAGCGTATGCACCTTGAAGATGCTGCGATGACACCCGAGCAAGCAATCGCAATAGTAGAAGTGCTCCCCGAAGTAAAGACGCTGGCCCATATCAATATTACCAACAACACCGAGATTGTCAAGCTTGCCGATGCCAGAACCGAAGAAGCGCAAGAGGAAGCCTGCGCCCTTTACGCTTCTCTGCTTGCTGCAGCTCGTGTGTCCAAGAGCCTCATCTGTGTTGATGTTGAAGTGCCCAGCGAACACGCTGGAGAGATTGTCAAGGCTATGGCTAAGCAGGTTGTTGCCTACTGCCTTCGTAACATGGAACGGCTTCCCGATACTGATATAGGCGCGGTTATGGCATCAACACTTGCAGAGAATAATCTTGAAGCCGGTGATTCCAAGCTACCACCTTACCCTGATGTTCTCGCACATCTTGTTGGACACGACGTATTGGATCAAGACGAAAGTGATGACGACAACGGCTCGGCGCCTGACGAGGACTATGTTATTGGAGGTACTGGCGTGGTCAAGGCACTTGCGTGTTGTTTGAAGAACCGCGGCGACGAGTCGCGGAGACAATCTGGCGAATTCATTCGCGAGATTGAGAACGGAGCACCAAGTCCAGCAACAGCAAACTTATCCACAGGTGGAAAAGCCAAGGATATGTCAAAACATCTGTTGATGGGCGCTCGCAAGATTCGCTTACGACTTCAGCCGGCGCTTATTAAAGCGAGAGCCAATTCTGATGATGATCATAACCTACGCAGGCTGACGTTCCTTGATGACACCCTTCAAGGCATCATCAAGCGTTTCGAAGATGAGTACCCAGACACGCGTGAGGATGCTACATTACCAAAACGTCCTCGTGCAGGTACCAAGGGAATCGAAGAGTTGCCGACTGCATTGCCCCTGGAGGATTCCGCGCTGGCCCTTTCAGATAACGAAGATGAAGGCGAAATAAACGGAGGCAAGCCGCTATCAAGATCCAACTCTATGGCCAAGATCTTGGTTGAGGAAGAAGGTCGAATTCTTCGCGCTGGTCATCGTTTCCGTGTTGGCTTCATCAAACAGGAGCAGATTGACCTACTCAGCACAATCGATGATATCGGCTCTGATCCTAAGCATGTCAGGATGCTTGTTGAACTGGCAGAGGACATCGGTGGAGAAATCTGGGAGCTCGTCAAGGAGAAGGGTCCTGTGAGGGCATTCAAGGAAGATCGAGACATTGCGCTCAAGTGTATGGAGGAGGGTGACCCAGAGCACTGGGAGCGGTTTGCTGAGGCACAATACAAGTCTCGTGCCAACATTAGCATTCCATCAGCGGCCAAGCAAGGAGAGGCAGCGGACGAGAGTGCAGTTGCTGATTAAAGTTGCACAAGATGTGTGGAGTGACTGCTTAGCAGAAGATTGAGTTGTGGCGGTTGAAACATGCATGACCTATGTGTCGCCATGAGTAGATACGAGGAGGTGGATGAACATGACATGATCTGCGCATAGAAGCTAGGGCGCTTGTTAACGATTGTCTTTTCCTTTTGACCCTTTTTTTGCCTTTTTTTTCTTTTTTTGCTTTAAGCGGGGAGTTATGAAGAGGTCTCCTTCAAGAGAGAACTGGCTTTGTTATACTATCGATGTATGGATCATATAGGTGCACTTTTAAGGAGATGAGTGAAAAGTCTCGGCACGGATACATGGAATAGATGTTTATTTGATCAAGGGGTTTTTGAAGAAGGTGATACTACTATTCGTATTCTGATGAGGCTTCCATCGATTGAGGAGTACCAACCCTGTATACGTAGTATTTGATTCTCTGTGGATCTTCGTTTATGTAACATTGGATAAGTAAAGTCCTATTGGAGATAATTATGGGATGGCCAGGGTGAGTATGGGGCAGAGAAGTAAGTCATGTTTCTAGATCTTATCTTTTTAATTGTTTGCGTGAGCCTTGATCAGAGATTCAGAGTACCTCTAGGGAAGAAATAGCTCTAATTACATGCTGTTTCGTTTTGGTCAGAACCGTGAGATTTGGTTGGTCCGTGGCTTGCAGCCCTTAATATGACTTGCAACATACGCTATTCCGGTAAGGGGGAGATGAAACGCGAACCATGCCTTATGGGGCAACAGGGGGCCTGGCAACCTCTTGTATCTCCAACGTCTGAAGCTTCAGCTTTCAATTAATATTTCCTCTTCAACCTTTGTGGGCGTTTCTTTCTTTTTGGGCGTTTCAAGCCATGAATCACCGAGCCATTCTATTCGTTCTATTGTCGCTGTAGTCCGCTTTTATTCCCGTCTCGCATGCACCGCCTCGTCGATGCTTCTTTCCAGGGTCGTATCTGACAGGAGAGAGGGGATAAAATAATTCATGATGATGCCCTCATTGCTCAGGCCGCGATGTGATGCCATGCCATGCCATGCCAAATACAGAAGATTCACTTTAGGTCTAGACCGCGCTGAAGACTAAAATGCGCAGTTGCAGTTGTGCAGTCATCGCCGTCGTCATCGGACTGCAGGATCTACGTTTCGCCTGTCTTAATGCAGGAGTTATATGTCCAACATGGTTGCTGAGCTGGCAATGCGAGGACAGCAAACCATAGATTCGATCGATTCTTTGCTACCCAACTATCTTATGAACTTAAACCACCTTCTATGAACCTTCCATGACTGCCATTGTCATCTGGTCTGTGTTCAGGCAACGAAACGATCCAGAGCTCGCATGGCAACGAGTGGGTTGATCCTCACTCCATTTTCTACTGTAGGTTCCTAGTCATGGTAATTATAGCTGATGTCGAAACAGAAGCACGACCCTCATCTGCGGGCTACCCGTCGACATCAGGCTGAGTTGATTGGCTTCCAGTCGCCATTTTATTCATGCGAATACTTGCAAGGTCTGTGCTAGGGTTCCATGCGAGATCCCTGCTACGTCCCAGGATCAAGGGACCCTAGACTTCTTCTCTGGTGATGAGATCCTGAACGTGTCTCTCGTCTCTTTTGGTCCAACGACTTCCCGGCCTTCTCTCCCCTCTTCTTTCTTTTCTATTCTACGGACCTTCTTTTTCATTCGTTACGGTCTGTCGACTGTCGACTATTCGTTCGTTCGTTTCTTACATTCATTTACCTTTTTGTTTAGTCTGTCGTTTCCTTGTCTTATTTGCTATTGCTATCCTTGAGGCGAGCTGCGCTCATCATCGTAGCCTTTTCACCCTTTTGACCCTACATACTCGAATTCATCAGTGATCAACGTACCTTACACCATTTAGCTGTCAACCAACGAGTGTTGCATATGATCTCACCTAGCTTACACCTTCGAGCCAACTTCGCCACATTGTGTGACAGCCTTTGAACAAATCATACTTCATCTTCCGTCATCTTATAACCAAACTACTATCCAATGGAGGGGCCTCCTTCTGCTCGGTCATTTCGACCATGGGTATGGGACAAGCCTGGTTCAGTCATGAACTTTGAAAACTTCGAAAGGTAACCAAACAACAGCAGTCATGTCTATCTCCGACATTCGACTAATTCAAGATAGCATCTCAGAAGAGCCTGGCTCAGCGACGACTTCACGACCCCCGACCAGCCGGACTCGAGGCTTCACCACTTCTTCAGGACGACAAACTGTCAGATGGCCTTTTCACAGCTTCAGCAACTCACGATCCTCTATTCCCTACTTGCCTCGTCGACCATCCAACACTCGGTCCATCCCGCATAGCTCAGGTTCTTTTCCTCGCCGTGCTGCCGGCAGCATCAGCCGTTCTGTCTCCAGCGTCCTCGGTAGCGATATCATCCCTGACTATGTCATCAATTTCATGCGCGGCGAGACGCCGGAGACACTTGCCCGAAGGCACCGCATTCCAGATAGCCCTGAGCCTGGACAGTTCCAACGTCCACAGGAAGCTCAACTTGACTTCATCCACTCAGCCTCCAATTCGCCGGGCAACTCAAGACCAGGTACTCCCAGGGCCGAGCGGGAGAAGATGCTCGTGGAGGAAAGACCGCAGCCTACTCGATCCCTTATTACAGGATGGAGAGCTGGTGTTGCAGTCAACATGTTTCTGGCCTTCCTTATCCTTGTGGCTTCTATTGCCTGTCTCGCCATCGCCTCAGCTCAGGGGCACATGTCGATATCGGGGTCGTCATTAATGGAGGGCAGCTCGACCGCAGTTAAAGGCATCGCCCGAGGAATCGTGGCAGCCATAAACATATTTGCCATCGTTCTTATTGCAGGGGCCAACTATGTCGTTCAAATTCTAAACAGCCCGACCCGTGCTGAGGTGGATAACGCCCATTCAACTTTCAAGTGGCTCGATATCGGTATTCCTTCGCTACGAAACATGTCGCTCATCTCTTCGACCAGGGCAACGCTATCAGGAATCATGATGGCGTTTGCCCTGCTTTCCCAAGTAATGTACGGAACTTACGCCAAAACAATTGACCACGGGAATCGTTACTAACAGTTTCCGAAGATATAATGCCATAATTATTACAACCGAGCAAACCGAAACATCTAAGTCTTCGCTTAATGTCAACGGACCTCTCCTTGCCACCATCACACTCATCAACGTGGTCCTCATCCTCACCTATGTCGTCGCAATCGCTTTGGCACTCACTAAACAGGTGTTCAGCCCACTCGTCACGCTTGGCGATGCTCTCACTTCCTTCCTCGCCGACCCAGATGTCAGCACCCAAGACTCATGCCTCATCACTAAGGAAGAGATTAAGAAGGGGTTGTGGGGAGATCGAGAGGGCAAATATTGGTATGCCAAGACCAGCCGTTGGTTCAACATTCCTTCATTCAGCCGATGGGGAATTTGGGGTTTGACGTGGATTATGCCCGTGGGTTTGGCTACAGCTGCTCTGGCTTTAGGAGCGATGGAGGAGCCTAAGAAGGCCTTCTCTGTATTTGACAAGGCGACAGTGGTATATGATCTGCCCACAGGAATGTCGAGATCGGGTCTGGCGGTTGTCGCTGCTTTGCCTCAACTTCTTTTGGGTCTGCTGTACCTCTCAAGCAACGCGCTGCTCACCTTGCTCTACCTGTCTCACGAGCTCACGCAGTTTTCATCGGACCTCCTCCCTTTTCGTGTATCTACAGGTCTACCACTTGGTGCACAGACGACTTCACTGTACCTGACTTTGCCTCGACCCGTGTCATGGATGCTCTTCTTCCTGGTAACAGCTATGGCTTTCCTCCTTAATCAGGGAATTCTTCTCGTATCCGTGGACAGCAGTGAGGGATCAACTACAGGTATCGGCTTCAGCCCGCTGCCGCTACTTCTCCTTCTCATCCTTCTTGTGGTGCTGGGTCTGGGCATTGCTGGTCTATCACTCCAGAGTGTGGACCCGCGTGGTGCTGTTGAAGGTGGAGTTCCGGCTGGCAACCCGCTTACTCTGGTCGGTGGAACATGCTCGGCTGTTTTGAGCGCTCGGTGCCATCGTGTACCGAGAGAGGGTGGCGTTGAAACACTCGAAGTTCGATGGGGCGTGGTGCGAGAAGGTGTAGGAATGAACGCGGGACACGCGACCTTTTCTGGACGACCTGTTGGGGACATCATGGTTGGTAGAGCGTATGCGTGAGGGGGACGAACCGATGAATTTATAATGGTCGATCTACTGTTTCGTGGAGTTATTTCATCATGACAGCGGTTCTCGTATTGATTTTGGATGTTGATTGTGATTTGATTATATGGTTGATTGTGGACATGGAGGATATACCTGGCGTCCGTTGGGATGACGTTTAATGAGAAAAGTTTGAATAGTGAATTAATCGAGTTTATCGGTCATTCTGCATACTTCTGTTTCAAGGAACCCAACACAACACAACAATGTTTGACTTAAATGGGTTATGGAGAGCCAATACCCAACAAAAGACACAGAGTTGCAGTTGTTTGTCCAGCCATAGGTAGACTAGGTTTGTGATATCTCACGATATGAAATAACGAATCAGACAACATGAGCAAGAGAGACTGATGATCCGCAACTAAGATAATCAAAACTGGGCCATGAGCTCACATCAAGATCAAGAACGAACAAGAAACGGATCACTCAGAAGGGTCAAAGTCAAAATAACAAATCAACACGTGGGGTGGTGCCAGCAACAGACGATTCCTACCCCACGTTGTCAAGCATCAGTCAGCATTGGATAGAGTTGGTCTTCAGGATAAAATATTTATCATGCAATGGTAGAAGAGAGGAGAGTGGTTATTAAGAAACAATCAGCGACGGAATGAATGAATGCTATGGATTTATCTTGACTTAATAAGATGGAGAACCTCTTTGTTCTCGACCTTGTTGGACAAAAGTCTGGAAGTTAACTGGAAGAGCAAGGGCTTCAGCTAGTTACCTCCAGGCTCCATACCACTGTACATAGTAGACAGGGGTAAATCTCTTAACCACAAGTGCTCTATTCAAATAACATTCAGCCCCGTTCACCCCCCAGGTCCAAGCCCAGGTCATACGATTCACTCCCACATCAGCTCAAGAGTCGGGCGTTTCTTACAATTAGCCAGATTGTGATTGGCTAGCCATCACTTTCCCTTCCTCTTCGGGATCTCCTGCCTGCGCCGCCTGCCCAGGCTTCGGTTCGGAAGTAGTGGCCCTTTGGCCATTGAGGATGACCCACAGGATGTACGGAGTACAAACGGTAGAGTTGGAGCAAGGCAGGCAAGTCAGGTCCACTCCAGGTACCGACGTGTAGACTGGAGGCAGGAGCACCTCCTTTGAGGTAACCTACTACTTAAACACAAGTTCTGCTCTTTCGGTCTGCATTCCTTCTGCATTGCTTTTACCTACAGAGTTAAATACCTAGTTACCTACCTTGCATTACCATAACATCTTCACCCACTCAACTCACCTGAGTCTTTCTTCTCCATACAACCAACCAATTACACACAACGGCTCTCACAAAGTCGTCGCTCCCAGACTTACAACACCGTCAAAATGACTTACACAATGACCGCCCACCTCTGCAAGCAGATTTATGCTTCCTGGCGTCAGACTCGACAACCTTCTCCCGAACTGGCTCCCCCAACCCAGACTCCTTCGTCTATGTTCCGTCGTCCCATCTCACGATCTCCTTCACCTCCTGCTCAGCGATCTGAGCGACGCCCTTCGAACGCTTCAGACTCAGACTGGCCCCCCAGCAGTCGTCACTAAGGAAGGAAATAAAACAATCATTTCCCTTAAACACTCACGACTTATGAGACGGGTCGACTTATTGCATTCTGGACACGGACACAGCATCTGGCGCACATGACTTTGTTATATCCGATGAGATTTGAAGCCTTCGCTGAACATTCTCCTGCACACCACACACAATCTACAACTTCTCTGAGATCCCAGCATCGTTCTTCTGACACCTCACGATGGAAAAAAAAAACATCGAACCCTGCAATAGCCCAACAACAATCCCGTCAACAAACTTCCTCTCAGGAGAGATGCATCAAAAACAGCCCAGAGCGGGTGGGGCCGACATGACACTAGAACCACAAGGTGTCAATGAGGGAATCTCGTGCCAGAATGGCATAACCCATGCACAACCCTACGTCCAAATGGAGGAGAGATTACTATGTAGATCGACTTGATAGTCGTAATCCTCTGTTGATGGAACAATTTGATCTTTCGATGTGACGTTCGGCTACAAACCGAAAGAAGAAAGGACTCACTCAGATACAAGCGTTGCCGTCTTTTTTATTATTATGCTTGTCTTTTATTGTTCAGTGGTTGAAATCAGCAACATCCTTTTTAACATAGATACCCAAAATGAGACTTAATATTCTGGACCAAAAACGTTCGATCTCAATCTCGAGGTAGTAGATCTCTAAAATCTCATCATCTCTCCATCCCTGGCAACCCATGGATCAAAATCGACAGCAGTGGCATGACCATCTGCCCACATTAAATCCCCCTGTAATCGGAGCGCGCCGCTGATTTTCTTTGTGGGGTGTTAAAGAAGTCACTGTGGCTGGCGAGGCCTATCTTACAAGAGGCATCTCACCACGTGCCATCATGACAGCGAGAGTTGAAAGACTCCAGTGTCTTTTGTGGATGCTGTATACGAGGTATCGCCTAATTTTAACTTGAAAATAACAAGAAAAGTGTAGTAGAAATATTAAACATGGCGCTTTACCCCAGATTCACACTGAGCTTTCCCCAGCTTTCAGCCCAGTTTGTTCTCCAACTCAGGTGGAAGCGGAACTTGCTTCTCCTCGGATCGGATCGGCTTTCCAAACCAAAGCTGGCCTCTTCCGAACCGAACTATCAAATTTAGAGTAGATCTGTGTTCAGCCATCTTAGTCAAGTGCTCTGTTTCTGTTTTGTCCTGGGTATATGTACCTATTAATAGGACTGACGTAGGTATCATAGTCCTGAGTCTCAAGTTAAACAACCAATATTATGCTTATGCTGTATTACTACCTACGCATGGAGTTATTATATGCACCAGATATAAACAACAAAATGGTTATGTTACGGTCCAGTTGTATCCGCTTTCGCTTTTTCGTTTTCATCCTTTCGTTTCTCATCAGTCAAGTATATCCTGTCCTCCCCCTTTGTCCAATGACAACCGTCCTATGCAAATCCTTCAATAATCAGCTCAATGGCCACATCTAAGCGTCTCCACAGGTTATTTATCCAGCTTCTACATGCTTTCTGTAATGTTGAATACCCCTTCCGCCGCCCCCACCTCCATTGGCGTCTCCTCCGCTTACATCGCCCCCGTATGCTATGTCGGCGTCTCTACATCGCCGACGCAGCCATCGTGTCGATGGTGGGCTTGGATGTTAATCTTGGTGGCTGCCCTTCCTCTCCGCTGCCATCCGGCGACTCTTGCAAGGCCACGTTGCCCTGGATTCGTCTTTTGGCAGCTCTCTTGTCTGCTTCCGTGATGTTCTCTTCCTTCTTTCGCATGTCGGGGGTCCACTGAGGCTCACTAGGCGTGTGGCCGACAGACATGCCTACTCTGACCTATTTGATGCATTAGCCACTGATTGCCCCACACTATGTTGAATGTTGATTACTTACCAGAGTTTCAAGTGCGTCCTTGCCGTTGTCCACAAGATCATCATCAAACACCATTCTTCCAGGTTCAAAGAGTAGCAAAATTGTACTGCCACCAAACTTGAAGTATCCAAGCTCCTCCGCTCGGTGGACTGTGTCTCCCTCGTTTCGGGTGATGACGGTGCTGCCTACCATCATTGCACCTACGCAGATAACCATGACGCGGCCATGGTGCTCGCTGTCGATAGGAACAAGAACTCTGACGTTCTCTCCGTACACATCTAGGGCTGATCGAATAGCCATAGGGTTGACTGTGTAGTACTCGCCTTCGATCGTCTTAGGCCTGCCCATGACACCATCAACGGGGATGTGGAAGCGATGGTAATCCTGAGGAGCCAGTCGGAAGATACCCAACGCACCGCCCTCAAATCGCGACACATCCTCAGGGTAGGCATCTCCTAGGAGTCTCTTCATGTTGAACTCACGGCCCTTGACCCAAATCTTGGTCGCAGTTGTGATCGAGTTGAAAACAACACTGCGGCAGTCGGCTGGTGAGACGATGATGTGAGGATTATCAGGTGCTGAGCAAGGGCGAGCTCCAGGCTTAAGAGCACGGTAGAAGAACTCGTTGAAATTGTTGAACTCCTCCAATGACAAGAGAACCTCTGACATGTCGAGACCATGGAAAGCAATAAACTTTTCAATCTCATCCTTGGACGCAGGGTCATCAAACTTCTTGCCCTGCTTGATACTCAGATTCTTGAGCAACTTGCGGACTATTATCTCGTTAGTATAGCATTTTGTTATCTGAATACTATGTACTTACTTCGCTTGTTCTCCATATCTCGAGACTTGAGACCCTTGTACAGCAGGCGAATGCCCAGCCTGACGTAGACGCTCATCTTCTCCTCGTTTATCTGGCCAGTGATACGGTCCTGGACAAGGATGTTGGCCGAGTTGGCACCCAACTTATACCCACCATACGAGATCTTGGTGATGACTTTGGAGTACCACTTGCGTTGAGCCTGGCTGGCCGTAACAAACCCGCCCACAAGGACACTGTTGACCTGTCTCCAGTCTTGGCTTGCGCAAGTCGCAATATGGGTGACGATGTCAGCATCCTTGCGCTTGTTGAGTCGTGGCTGGTGGCAGATTGGACATTCCCGAATCTCCACAACGTGTTCTTCGGTGCGATCGTCGCTGCTGTCAGACTTATCGAGGGGATCGCCCTCCTCATCTGCTGGCGTCTTCAACGTGGGAACATTGGAGATCGGTGTCTGGGTACCGGATGTCGAGTCAAGATCCAGAACGCTAGGATTTTCAGATCCACCATTGTTATGTCCATGGCCGGGCACGTGGAGGAGGTTCTTCATATCTGGCATTAAGCTCTTTAGCCTATCGGCCGCAGTGCCTGAGGATCTCCTTCGGCCCTCCAACTGATCTTCGAGACAAATGACGCACTCATCCATGTTGAGCTCCCAGTTCTCATCATTGTCAGCATCACGGTGGGGGAATCGCTGGAAGAAGCTGTCGATGGTGTTCTCAGTAAGCGTAGAACCCAGAGACTCGAGCATGGTTGTGAGCTCAATTCTGCTGATGCGACCACTTTCATCGGCATCATATTGCCGAAGCATAGCTCGCCAGAACTGTTGTCGGAGAGCATCGTAGGGCATGTACTTGGCGCGAAGGTACAGAACTGGGTTGTGCTTCTTCTCCCATTTTTCAGTGTTCTTCATCTTGAGGGGCACGTTGTAGTCGTAAAAGTCGCTATCTCCGCTGTCCTGGTTAGTTGAGTCCGGATCAGCCCCTGTGTTGGCGAGGGCATCCGTTGGTGCCAGCATATTAGGGCTGGGCGCTGATGTGGGAGCTGGGGTAGGAGCTGCCGATGCCATACTCGTATTGGATGCGTGCTTGCTCAATGGCGGACGGATCATCTTGCTGATGCTTGAGGAGGAGTTGGAGCGCGACATGGCAAGCTTCTTGAATCGCGACCGCGAAGGAAGCGCCCCGGCCTGGGTGGGTATTTGGAGATCGTAGAGTCCAGTTTCGGGGTTTGCTTGGGGAGCTCTCTCGATCAATTGGTGAATTGGAAGATCGCACGAAGCAATGAAATCGTTACCGGAATACTTGTCGTGGTCGATGACAGTGAAAGCGAAAGAGTATTGCTGCTCGTGGCTTTGAATGTGGAATAACATCTTCTCGTTGAAAACAGGGTTGAGATCGTGCCGAATGCGTCGGGTTCGGTATGTCTTCTTGCCGAGAGATGCTACGACAAAAGGATCCATGTCGAAGCTCGTGCGTGTAAGATTGGACTCGGGAGGCAGATCTGTAATCTTGATGACCTCAAGGTAGATAATTCCAACTACGTCGGAGCCATTGCTGGTAAAAGCGTAAGGGTTGTTACGTCTCTTCTTCTTCAATCCTCGAATTCGGAGTCGGCGCTTGCGCTTGGTCGCATCTTGGTCGCCCTCGTCTTCATCGCCCTCATCAGATTCATCTTCGTCAAAGTCGTCGTCGTCGTCATCGCTAGGACTGTCCTGGGCGTTGGGGGTGGATTGAGGACCACCGGTGGGGGCCAAGTTAGGTGTCATTGAGGGCGTTACATTACGAGAGGCGACAGGAGCGGTGCCTATGAGGCTTTGGAACTTTTCGAGGATTTGCTGTGGTGTGGCTGACGGGTTCGTGGAGTCTAAGAGAGAAAATTGTAGCTGGACCTCACCAGAGACAACGCTCGTCTTCTTGCCGGGACGCTTGCTCTTGAGTCGGTACCAGGTTGGTTCTTGCTCTGCCTTTTCGTTGCTGAAGATTTCCTCGAGCGCGAGATCGAATTCACCCATGTAATCCTTTCCGAAGCGGTCCTTGTCCCAGCAGATAACATCTAGAACTAGGTTTTGGGCAGAGGTGAGAGGGATTTCTTCGGTGACGTTCCATTCTGGGTTGAGTGTCTTGGGGACATCGTTGGTCACGATTCGAGAGTCGCCGCTGGAAATAACAAGGTACTGAAGGGATGATTGTCAGCATTGAGAACAATCGGTGGTTTGAGGGAGAGACTTACAGGATCGGATGTGCCGCTGCGGTCTTTGGCTGCGAGATCTTTACCCTGGGGAAAAATTAGCACGTTGTTGACAAATTGAATTTATAGTGTGATATTTGACGCTGTGTTGCGGTCGCGTGGAACGGTTAACCTGGTGAAGAAGCGGCGATGGGTTGGAGAGCAGCACAGCCAACCAGTTTCGGCGTGCGTGTATAGCGGAGAGAGACAGGAATAATAATACCTTTATAATATAAATCTTCAAAGCCAGACCATTTCCGGCGTCCCTCGAAGGGCTCGTGCTATCATTCTTTGATCTCATGGGGGGACTGTTGCTGCGGTTGTTCTTGGATCTTCCGTTGCCGTTGCCGTTGCTGACGGAGTGTACGGTTGTGGAGGAGGAGGAGGAGGATCGAGAGGTCGATTTGAGTCGAGTTGGGATGATGCGCACCATGACGAGGAAAAGGCCTTGGCTTGGCCAGACTGGGGCTCCAACAGCTGGAGCTCCCCGTCACACCTAAACCTGTACAGCACTGCCTGCAGCAGCAGTCTCAGAACCTATGGAAGTGATGGGGGCGATAGATCGATCGGCAGCGGGGGGTGCTGCAGCTGTGAAGCACTCAGCTCAGGCTGATTTCTAGGTGGTGACGCCCACAAAGTGCCCTGTAACCGGTGTCCCAGGGGCGAGGGCCAAGGTTGCTTCCGCCGGGGGTGTTGTGGCCTATCGTGGGATTGGTGGGGATGCTCGGCAGGGCGGGGAACAAATAAAGTGACGTAGCAATGGATGGATAGAAGGACAAACCAGGAACAGATTTCTAGGTACCCGACTGCACCTATTTTCTTGTTGCTGCTGCCTGGGTACTTAGGTAGGTTCAGTTTGTTTTGCTGGAGAGCTTGAGGTGGTGTTGTAAGCGTCAAAATGATATCACTCCTTTTTAACGTGAATAAGGTTTTTTTCCTTTTTGTCCAAGGCGAGCTTGTTATTGTCGTGTTATTCGATTCGGAAATACACAATTCGCTCGCTTCCACACGCAGGCTCAGCTCAGCTCAGCTCAGCTCCAAACTGGTGGCATGAATGAAACTCGGTTTCGGCCCCTTTTTGAATTGCGGTTATAAGTCGTCGTGTCGTATCGTGGCTTAGATTGGCTCCTTCAATCAATATACGCCGTGGCCACTCGCGGAGGAGATTTCTTTTTTCTTGTCTCTTTGTCTGCTGCTCTTCGATGATTGCTCAGCTCGTACTTCTGATTTGCTCTCTGCCAACTGCCCAGGCCAAAGCCACGGCCAAGCCCCGGTATCAAGTGTCAGCGCCGTCTGAGCCGTGAATGTGGGACAAGGAACGCGTCGAGAATCCGGCGGTGGTCAGTCAGTGGAGCAGTTGGTTTAAAGTATATTGGCCGATAGTTTGTGAGCGAGGGCGACAGAAAGATGAGGCCCAAGGCAAAGAAAGGCACGTGAGGTTGAGATCAAATAAGGATATGAAAAGGGTAATAAGAGAACAGGAAAGGTTCAAATTAAATCCAACCCGGTAATAAAAGAGACGAAAGCTTGAAATAAACAGGAGGGGATTGTAGACTCAGGAGACCGTGATACTAAATTCAGTATCATCCATGGAGCAAACAACTGGACTTCCCCTGGTTGGCTTATTTTTAATCTCGTCTTATGTCTCGCATAATAGAAACAGACTCTAGGACGAGGAGGAGGGAGAACAGGAAAGAAACAGAAACAGGCGAAAGGGGGAGATTCCCCTTGTTTTAATACTGTCTAATCGAGAATAATAAGCTCACTCCTAATATTCCTTCTACTCAGCTTGCTTCACAATGTCTAGGACCTGGGACCCCCAAATAAGCCTACGCCTTCAGCTCCAGACCTACTCTGGATTTCAAGGACTAATAAACCACTAGAGTCATTCTGTTGGGGCGCCTTTTCCCGTGCCGATTTGGCCGTGACTAGGGGATAGATGGGACACGTATTCATCCATCTCACTAGACAACCCCAGTTGAGCTAATAAAAAGGTACCTTTGCTTGTCTCATCTCGTCGTTTTATTCAGAAAAACAAAGAGAAAATGCCTCTTGTTGTCTTTAGCCAGGCTGAAGGTTGCTGTATCATACCTTATCCGCCTTTGTTTAGCCTCTTTCTAATGAGTTATGCAGCGCAGTATCCCTGAATAGTTAGTACTTACCTTACCTCGCCCTACTAGGGTTACATGCCTCGTGTTGAAATTCCATCCATCCATCCGTCACCTGCATTCAAATACCCTCGATTGGATTCGATTCGTATTGTATCAAAATAGGCAATTCGTTCTTGGCTCTTGGCTCCAGTCTCAATTGGGCCGATTGCCCGGGAACCTACCAGATCGAACTGTTTTGGTCTTGGTAGATGATATCCCAAGAGACAGCCAGCCAACGTTTGGTTTGAATCGTTGATCATCAACATCACTATGAGGAGGTACTTACTTTACTCTGCGCAAGAGAAGAAAGAAACAATGAAAAAGACTTTGGCTTATGCATGTCGTAGGCTAAACCAACAACGGAATCACACATGATTTTCATCACCGCTCAGATACCAACTCAAGCCTCAAGCTCAAGGTTGCTGAGTTGAGCACAATCAATCTCTCCGTCACCGCTTCTTTTCTTCTTTCGGTCGTATTTTGTTTCTTGCATGTGATCAAGACATAATCGCATCAGTCCTCGTCTCACTTCCCCAATCTTCCACCTTGAAGAAGGCATATTCTTCAGGCTCGGTGAGACTGAGATATAATAACGTGTCACCTCCTACTGATAGGAGGCGTCTATATCAATTCCCTAGTCCAACTTAATCTTCAACCGGCATTCGACATTCTCCCTCTACTTTAATTCCTCTTACAGGGCAGATCATCTCGACGTCACTGGAATGACCCAAATTGTCCAGTCCTCGTTTAACACAACTTTCTGGACCCTTGTCTCTTTCTCTAATTATCCCTCAAGGCTGAGACAACGCCACAAACCACTAAATCCGTCTCCTCATCCCCCCTAAGTTAACTTCAAGTTCCTAGGCTCGGCTCTCCTCACCAGGGGATGCGACGACATCATACTCCGTACATGGCGCCGTGCTACTCGTCTTGAAATCAACCTAAATCAACCCATCTCCATTTGGATCCGCATTGGGTCTCCGAACCTTCCGAACCTTCCGAACTCTTCCGCCTTGGTTGAAGCTATCACCACTACATTTTTCAAATTGCTATCAGCAAACTTGACCATGTCTCACTTCATCGCCCACTGAGACAATCTCAACACTTTACCGCCAGTCAGAATCTTATCAGAACATGGATGCATTGTGGAATGTTCAAGAGACAAAAAGACAATGGATCTTCTGCAACGCTGCGCTACTCTATGATCCCCTCAATTGAGGTACCCAACGCCTGTATCCCATAACATGTGTGTGCCATGGTATTACCATCTCTTTTGACGCCAAACTCCACATCATATGCAATTCTCATCACGCAAATCCTGTTAGCTCAATGCAAAAACACGCTCTTTCGCAAATGCCAGACTCTTTATACGGTTGCACAGGAAATCCCAGATGCCCCCCTCTCTAGTTGTTTCAAAACGTTCACAGCATCTGCATAAAGAATGTTTCCTCCACCTAGACAATCGCTTGCCAACACTTCTTTCACAAGACTGATAACCCCCTGAGCCCCATCGCGCTGGCTTTGAGCTCGTAGCTGAGACGGCTCCAACTCTGCAACTGTCAAGATCCATTGCTTTGTGACTTCCCGTGGTACGGCGATGTTGGTCTTGCCTCGTTCCTCTTCAATACCGTAAGCCCAGCAGATCAAAGAGCAAGCATAAACACCCCAGTAGTCGGAGATATCTGCCAATGGTGTCATTTGTTGCCGCCAACTTTCCCTCTCGCTATCTTCTCCTAGATTGGATGAAGATTTGAGGCGAAGGAATATCTTCAAAGCGCGAGCGGCAAAGACAGTGGCCATTGCAGCCGTGGCCGAGTTACGCCATGTTCCGAATAGTTTCTGGTGCTCCGCAAAGACGCTAAAGTCGGTCACTTTTTTGTTGAACACCCAGCTTCGCCCAGATACCGATAATAGGGAGTAGAGGGGTGTGTGTTGTAAAGCCAGGTAGGTACTGGCAACGGCTGAATCAGGGAAGACTCTTGACATGAGTATTCTATCTGGCTTGAAGTCGGGTGCATCTTCCACTGGACCAACATGTGCTGGGATCTGCCGCCATGGGAGGAATAGTGAACATGCAGCAAGTAAGATTGCCGCGTCAAAGGCAGGAGCAGAGGCTATTTCAGAGGCACAAAGCATCTCCATGTTCATGCTCGAGATAGTCTTTGGGTCCTTTCTTGTCCGTAATCTTGACCATGTTTGGGGGTTCTCTGCTTCCCATGGCTTTTCTGTTGTCGCTGTAAGTGGGATAGGAAGAGTGCTTGGAGAAGAGTAGTCCAATCCAGTGGCAGAAACGTATTGCCGTTCGTGGTAGCGTGAGCCATGTACATCCAGTAGGAAGCAGGCGGCCAATAGTCGTCGTTGAGTTTCTGCGGTGATCCAGGCCTTCCAGGTCAAATGTCCTCGCGCAGAAGAGCGAGAAGAAGACGTCCGTTGATCATTGACAACCTATCGGGAGTTGAGCTAGGTGTTCGAGTGTGTTGAGAAAGTTAAGAGAAAGATATGTAGTCGAGAAGTATTTCCAAAGAAGATAAAAGTAGAGAGAAAAATACAAAGAGAGAAACGAGTCAAGAAAAATCACGCGAACTAACCCTATGGTAAAGTGAAGTGAACCGAGCCGAGGGTTGATATGACTGTGGCTTTCTACCACGAAAACGTGCATAATGCTCGCAAAGCGCAATTGCTTGCTGGATGGGCATTGACCACTCTTCAGCTTGTGTAAACTAAGCGTATCAGCACCGGTCGATTGTCGATTGCTCCCTTGACAAGCTCCTGTTCTCTTAACTCACCACTTTGGACTTTTGCCAGGCGTATGCATGAAGCCGGGCTCCCTTCATGCGATCCTCCGCGTTGGGAATGAATTGTGTTGCCAGAGCGGCCATGGCGCATTGGAGCACTTGCACATGCTCCATCTCCTCCTCAGGCACGTCTTCGTACGTGTACTTGTGAATGATGGGGTTTTTGGGGTGGACCTTTTCCCAGTAGGTTTCCAAATATCTTGGAATGGCCTCCTTGGCCGCTGTAGGAAGAGATAATGGCATGAGATCTCCGGTGCTCAATAGGCTGCCATCTGGAGTCCCAGAGCTGCATCCCCCCAAATTGAAAACCCCGCCTGATGTTGGTAGCGATGGGAGAGCTACTAAAGTCTCAGATTGAGCAACAGCCAGTGAAGGAGGGATACTACGAACTGTTGAGGTTGGCATCTGATTGGAAGTACTGAAAGCAGTACCTTCGGAGTATCCAGGTAAAGCTAGTTCCATATCATTAAAGACAGAGGGATACGCCTGCGGTGGAGTGGTGGTATAGGGATACGAGCCAGGGTATGCGTCGTTGTCCATGCTGGTAGTTGGTATATTGCTCGAGGTGGTTGGATACGCCGGCGTTGTGTTTAACCAAGACCCGTTACTTGTGGGCACAGAGAATTGCGAACGCCTTGTGTTATCTGGGGGGGTCGAGAATGTGCTTGTTGCGGCCGATGAAGACATTGAACTATCAGGCCAGCGTAGTTCTGGTGTTGTCTCATCAGGGATAGTAGGGATCATTGATATCTCAGATAGGTTTCTTGGCTCGTAGTCTGTTACAAAGCTATCGTTTGATGATAATGTATGTAAAACGTAGTTACTTGGTCCGATGGGATAAGGATCTGAAGGGTTATCCATAGGAGGCGTATTGTAGCTCTGGTTTGGACCAGATGTAGAGACCACTGGTGCCCATGGCCCAACCATACCGGAACCAATGCTAGGCATTTGAAGTCCATGTTTTGGAGGAGGATCTGTAGGAGGTAGAGTAGGTGTTTTCGGACCAGATCGGGCAGGATGTTTCGGCGATTTAACAGGGTCATCTTGTTCACTATGTTTGGTTAGCCTTAAAACTGTCTCAGGGCAGTCATTCTAACGTACTGTCTCTGAACATGACGGTCAAGAAGATCTTTGCGATGGAAAGTCTTATTACAGTTTTGGATGGGACAGAATAGATCAGGAGCTGAGTGACTAAGTTGATGACGTCTAAATCACAACCGTTAGAACTATTTATCGACTCGGTAGATGACAACAAACCTCAAGTGTTCTGCTCTGGAGAATGTCTGAGAAAGTCAGAGGTGGAGGTGAAAAGTAACCAAGAAGAAACATACCTTAGGACACTGGTTGCACGTATGAACCGGCACTCCTTTCTTTGCCTTGCTAATCTTCCTAGTAATGGGTGTCAACTTGACGTGCGGCTCGCCGGTGGCCGCTCCAGTTGTGAAAGGCCTCATTGGAGTGTTTGATGGTGGGCCAGGCTGGTATGAGAACTCGTTAGAGTCGACACTTGTGTTGCTGCGGCGTCGGCTATTCATATTAAGATCGGGCTGAGGCGACGATGAGTGACGAATAACAGTGGAAATCATGGATGATCCAGGAGGGTCAGGTCGGTTGTTATGGGAAGACGAGGAGGGCGTGTGGTTTAATGTAGTAACATAGCTGTGAGTAGAGGATGTTGGCCTTGAAGCCAAGTCAATGGAACGACTTCTGGAACTTGAATTGACGTGTTCGTCGTCAGTATTCATGATATTCTTGAGACTAGACATGACCCGTAGTTGATAACAGAAGCACGAATCGAAAGAGGCAGTGAGTCCGGAGAATTGTAGATGGACAGGCCAAACTTAGTAAGACACAGCCCCCGTGGAGGCGTATGAATAAGTCCCGGCAGATGGGATGTTTTAGGCTCATGGAAAGAAGGTGGGCGATGAGGGTATAGAACCGCAAGTGGGAGTAATAGTGGGGGAGTTGGCGTAGAATCCAAACAAGATCACAGATGGGAAGAAGGTACGGACGGCTAAGGCTGGGGGAGCAAAGCGTAGCCTGGGTGGGCGATGCTAGCTTCGAGTGTTGAACAGGGATGTGGATGTGAATATGGGGCTCAGTGTAAGTGAGATATTTACTCTTGGTACAAAGATAGGAACCAAGAGAGGCATTGCTGGGTTGGACCTGGGCAGGATTATTGAGAAAGGGTTAGAAGATGGAGTTGCAAGGGGAGGTCAACGTGATGGACCCAAGGTTGGAGACAACCCTGCAAGCTGAGACGGGGCGCAGGGCAGGGAGTTGATGCATGGATATGGATGGTCACGGACAATATTAGATGCTCTGAAGGAGGTGAGGTGGAGGGGAAACAAAAGATTCACCTGATGCAAGGCACTGGTCTGCTTCTTGATTACTGTACGTAGTGTAGCAGTGTATGTAGAATGTCTTCGACGCCAAAAGGTCATTATTTGGTTTGGCTTGCCCACCCTCTCACATTAACCCTTGTCGCATGCTTGCTGCTCCCTGTTTGTCGAGGATGCGACAAGTGGCGGGACGGGGCCATAAGCGCCATCTAGTCTAAGCCTTAAGGAACGGTACCTGATCTGGCGACTAGCGCCCAAGTGTGGTATCTGTACGGGAGACACTATCTTTCCCGAACGATCCGATGGCTTGCGGGTGATACAGATACAGTAGCTCGAGCCTCGCGCTTAGACAAAGTTGGTGCAGACCGTCCAATGTCTTTTGGAGAGAGACAGAATGGCGTCGATGATCAGTAAGAAAGGTTGCGTTGATATAAAGCATGACGCACGCGATGAATCCAAAAATACCAGCGCGCAACAGCAGCTCGGGGGCGTAGGGGGGAAATGCTCAAAATTAGAGCCAGGGGATGCTCAGGCGGTAGGATCAGAATTGATTTCGGAGCTCCAGCTTTGAGGGAGCTAAAGCAATGCAGGTGTTTGCACCTTGGCACTGAGACATCGCGGGCACAAGTGTGGACGTGGGCGTGGGCGTGGGCGGCGGGTAAGGCGTCAAAAAGGCGCCTGTTGGTGGCTGCTCAACGGCTCATACTGAACACAGAAGCTCGAACCGATCATAGCTTGAGGTCTCAGACATGACATCGTGCAGTTGTGATGGAGGTGGCTTTCTGACAGCGATCGACAATGATGCATACCTAGGGGGGAAAGATCCAATACAGAAGAGGCTGTGTCTGGAAAGCTCTAAGTCAAAAAGGAAGAACTGGGGAGGGAAGGAACGGCGGCCGACGGGGAGCTCTTGCTTGCATCAGTGACAGGTACCAGCTTACCTAAGAGTTTGGCCTGCCGACTTGTACCCAAGTAGACCGTCTGTCTGGTACCTATTCCCGATACTGCCGAGATGCTTCAACCATTTTATTAATCAACATTGCGTTGAAATGACATTATTTTTACCTTCTTTGCTGCAATTATTCCATATTCTTTCATTGTGAAGCAAGTCACTCTTAGGGCAACCTGAACCCAAGTGCTTACCTTCAATCCAGTCCATGGGTTTACCGGTAATTAGCTTCGATCCCACCCACCCAGCCTCATAGGGCCAGCGCGCCGCTGTACCGCTGTCTGGGTAGTCGTCCACGTCCACGTCCACGTCCACATCCACATCCACATGGGTGGTTTATGTTAAATTTGGTCAGAGCTCCTTAAGCGAGTGCCCTTCATCGCCCGTCATTGAGTCAAATCTGATTCCTGATCTCAATATCTCAATATTTTAATCCTGCGGCATAACTACGTATCAAATCTTCACTTCCAGATGTTACTCTCTCCCCTGGTAGCATCAATTTGAACCCTTGTCCTTGTACAAGGGTGCTGTTAGCCTAGCCTTGCCGGGCGCTAGAGTGACCAAGCAAAAGTCAAGAGGAGACACACTGAGCTAAGCCACTCGATGGCCCATTGGCTCATATTTCATAACGACCTGAGGTGACCTATTTTTACTTCTTGGCTGCGCCTGTTAGTGTCGGTTCTGCACAGGGTTGGTGTGTATGTACCAAAAGTCAAGAGCGTCATGATAATGCTTATTGAATGATCGGCAGATTAATTAATTCGAGGCAAGGCATTCTTTAACATGCGGACCGACCAGTCAGCAAGTCACTTCTAATACGCCTTGAGGCTCAATGACCCATGAAACATTAGAAACCGATCTGCTTCTGACTCGGGAGCCGTTGCGGTCCCGAACAACAGGATATGGATGCGGGGCCGGTCCGTTCCACGTTCCACGCTGCCTCCCCCCGCGTTTTGGCTGGATGTGGAAGTAGGAATTATCAAACACAACAAAGCACGGCACAGCTGGTCAAAAGGTTGTCTTCTTCCTAAATTAGATCACCACTTACTGCAGCTCATATGTTGTTCATCGCATTCGGTCTAGTAAATCCAACCTTTTTCAGATTTTCGAGGCCAAGGCAATGAAGGATTCGGCCGCTCGGAGAATATTCCTTAATGGAAGCCCTCCACGAGACCTGAAAAACTGCTGCAACCGCATATCGATATCTGGATGGACAAGCGGAAAGCCTCCGGCGCTTGATTCCCGACTATTTTTGTATTTGAATGCGCTTTTCAACCAATGCAATAACAAGAAGAAGCGGCTTTCCTCGATGCAGATCTTGTACGGAAATTTACCCTGCTTCGGTAGCCAAGCAATCGCTAAGATGCCACATGAACCCATCCCGTCACTAGACATGTGCATATTGACAACTAACTTTCAGCGCCGATGCGTGTCTGGTCTGATTCGCATGTGTTCCTCTGGGAGCGGAAGCAGATCTGCGTATGGACACGCTTGCGACTTGGCCACCTAGGTATTTGTTGCCTGCTATTCACCACAAACAACTTTTCTATACACCGCAAGTTGATTTAATCGACTAATCACTCATTTGACTTCTGACCGAGTTCTTAAATGAAATTTGCGTCAGATGATTTCTCCATTCGGGCCTCTCCCCGGTCATCCTGCATCGTATCATTGGCCTATCGCAGCCTGGTCCGAATGTTTGGGCTTTACGAACAGGGCATTTTCGACATTGCGACTCTTGCCAGCTCAGGTTGGCAATTAGTGAATTCCCGCTGCGATCATCACTGAGACATGGTGATTGTCATTGAACTTCAAAGTATTGGGAAGTTTCTTCTGCCTGGTGCCGATCTTTTGCGCCGAAGGCTGCTGACTGTACGATCGACAACCTCAACCATCTCCCTTCATTCCAGATTACGACCTTCGCCTTGCTCGATGGTGTTTATCCATTGAAACGTTACCTCTAAACATTCACTACCATCCATCATTTACTAGCTCCTTGTTGCACTGCAATCTACGCTTGAATAACCGCCAGACGCCTAAGCGCACCCGCTCCCAGATTGTGGCATTTCAGCGCCTGCGCCATCCGGAAACTCGAATACCCCGGAGAAGTCTGGCTCGGACTGACATATTCCGATATTCCAGCCTCAACGCGGAGGCCATATATACGGATTAAATTTGCTGTGCCACAGTATCTGTTAGTTCAACGGGATGCTTGAAATTTGTACCGAGTAGAAGGATTGTGCCCGTGGAGGAGCAGCCCAGTGAGAAGATGTCAAGTAAAGGTAATCGTTACGTAAACAATTTAACTGATAAAGCAAACTTCTTGGTTACTTCGCCCAACTGTCGTACACACTTCCAGCTGGACAAACCGATTCCGTGCTCAGTGTGCCGAGGTCACACGATAGCGGCGAAAGCATTGGATACATAAAACAAGCCGGAACGCCTTGTATACCGGCCCTTTATTAAAGCGCACAGCCGAATACTGATTAAAGCAATAGTCCAAATCCCGTTGCACAAACATCTACTGTCCCTGTCGTGGTGGCCCTGCCTCCTCTTCTTCTGGACATTTTTATTCAATCTCTCACATCTGTCAAGCCAGACGATTCCATTTATAGCTTGGAGGGGGCGGCTGCGGCTGTGGGGGCGGCTGCTGCAGTCGGGGTGTTTGATGAGTCCTTCGGCGACTTGCCGTGGGAGTCGCTCTCTTCAGACTCGTCGTCGCTAGGAGGTCGGCTGCTATCCGTGACATTTCCTCGGCCCTTGGTCATCTGTACCAATGTTAGTCGTGTCAAGAACTCAGTGTGGTCACTACTCACCCATCCACGAACACCGCCAACAAGGCCAAGGGCGTAGCCAGTAATGAATTCCTTGGGTGTACCAGAAGTGCCTGGAGTGGTGGGCGAACGCAACGCCTCGGAGCCGCCAATGCTGTTAAATCGGGCAGGGCTCTGAGGACGGCTAGTAGGCCAGAACTGCTTGAGCTCACGGCCGAGTTCTTGACCAGTGGTGGTCCAGTTGTTTGTGATGTTTTCTCGCAGGTCCTGGACATGTCGCTTGAGGTCCAGTTCGTTCTTCTTGAGCCAGCTTACGTTGAGCTCCTGGCGGGAGGTACCGCGTTTGAATTGTCGAGCAATGTACTTCTCATAGTCGCGAACGATTCTGCGAATTGTTAGAGTGTTCGATTTGATGGGAAACCACCGACTTACCTTGTGATAAGGCCAGTCGTGCTGACACCCTCTGTTCGCTGAGTGACAAGGAACTTGCCAGCAGCCTTAATAGGCTGGTAGATATCGTCGCCTTCGTCGGCGCCGTAAGGAAGATCATCGTGAGCAACGTAATCGAGCTTGTTCTCGTCGAGGAACTCGGGCGTGACAATCCATGGGCAGTCCTCAATGACCTCATCGACCCATTTGCAGTGACGGAGAGTCTCGGCACGTTCAGCGGCAGACATGACAGTCAACCCCTTGCGCTTGTGTGTTTCGTGGTTCCCTGTGACGCCGACGACGAGTGTCGTGTCGGGGAAAGCCTTCTTGGCCTGCTCGAGTTGTCGCATGTGGCTGAGAAATTGTTAACGGGGGTTCAACTGAGGGGTCTTGGTTGTCAAGCCTACCCAAGATGGAAGAGATCAAAGACACCATCGGCATAGACACGAACAGGTCGTCCAACAGGGGGAGGGTTGGTCTTGTAACCACCAGCGGGATCTTGAAGCTTGCCGATGGGAGGAGGAGGCATGGCCTCAATTTGTCGCTGCTCTTCTTCCTCAAGCTCCCTTAGGGAAGGCTTGCGGCCCTTGCGGCCGACTCGCTCAGCAATGTCGATGCTGGCCTCTGTAGTGTCGCTGGGCTCACCGGGATCGAGGGCATGGTCAGCAGCTGTCTCGAGGACACGATCTGAGCTAGAGCGCTGCCTCTTAGGAATTGGACCTCCGGCAGCTGATCCTCGATTGTGAAGTCGTCCCGACTCAGCGGCGGTGGTGTCTCCCTCCTCACCCGAAGCATCACGAGAGGATGTCTGGATGCCATTATCGCCAAGGTCAGCGACCGACTCGACCCGGAGGGAGTTCCTCTTGCGTTTTCCGCTTTGAGATGAATTTGATGGCGATGACATGGCTGATATATTGACAGACTTGGTGATGACGATGACGCGGCTTCGGGGGTCGGGTCGGGTTGTGGGAGAGGAAGAAAGAGTGATTGAGAGCAATGACCCAGGTAAGTTTGATCTGGATCGTGTCCTTAATTATGTGCGTCTGAGAAACAAGACGGGGAAGCGAACTGGATGGACTGCCCGTATCCGTACCTAGTTATTAACCTGGAGAAACGGTTCTGGCTACCAAAGGCGTTTGACGCGAAAAGAAAAATGGGACTTGTATTGGGTCTCGACTTTTCTCTAGAGCTGATTGGGTTTGGGATGTGATATTCCCTGTAAAACTCTGGGGTCTCAAACTTGGATCGCCCTACAACATGATTAAACGGGAGACGTTGAGGATACCGTCATCGGAGGCGATATACGATGATTGATAAGGAGCAAAAACAAGAAATGAGGCGGAAGGATCAATCAAGAATAGAACAGCGTCAAAATACAGACATCTACAGTTCATCTTGCTCTCCCCTACGTAGACAACTCTCAAAGGAATCTCATGCTGAAATGATGGACTCAATCTTAAAAAAAAAAGTGGTCCGGCTCTCGTATCAAAAAAGGAGAGTAATCTCAAAAAAGTCAATAGCGCACCCAGCATTAGATGAGAACAGGCAATTGCTCTCGTGACAGCTTGCCTGCTGTAATTATGCTCAATATAATTCTGACCATCTCAATAACCGCTTTTGAGTTGAGTTGCTGTATCAAATGCAACACCTCCAACTTAGAGAGTGGGTTGTGGCGTCATCACTTACTACAGCCCCCTTTCTTCTGTTATTAACTATCTGTTATCTTGGAAAGGGGGAAGCTCAACTTGTTGGCCAGCATTTGAGTCACATGACTATACACGTGAGTAGCTTGTGATGCTACTCCCAAGGTTAGTAGTATCTTACTCCGTACCTAATCTAGGGAAATAGACTACTACCTACCTCTAAGTAACTACTAAGGTACCTAGGTAAGTACCTAGGTACGTAGTATAGAGTAACAGTGCAACTGCATTCAATCAAATTTGTGCTTATTCGATAACTCATCAGATAATTGGCAGGCATCCCCAAGTGGTTTGGATCGAATGCGCCCTATGCTTGATTATGTATTTTGGGATGGAGGCGCTCATATGCAAGCCCTCTAAACTGTTTGTAATGTGAGAAATCACCTGACAACAAGCATCACCATACATGTATTCAAGTACATAGGCTCTACATTCTAGGGAGTAGATAGTAATTGGGTCTGGGTAGCCGCGGCGCATGTCAGACTGATGCTTTCTTCTTTGCAAGGTGCACCTTTGTCCTTGGATAATTTAAATACATCTTTGCCTAGCTGGGCGGAAATAAAATAGCAATATCTATACAACACTCTTTTTGCAGGGTTGGACGAGAACTGTTTTTTTTTTACTTTTAGAAGTTTTGTTTTGCTTTACCATCTTCATCTTGTACGAAGATCCAGACCCATCATCAATTACTGTCCTTTCTAGGAGATTTGAAATATATCCTCAGTCTTGATTGAGCTCTCGTTTTCTCGGCTCCCAAGACTCGATAGAGACGAATTCTCCTTGACAGATAAACATTGTCGACGACTTCTAAGTGTCGGATAAACAATTCAGCCAGTCAGACTTATGGCTGGCAGTACGGCTGCTTGCTCTTGAGTCTTCTCTCGAGCAAGTAAACAGAACAGACCTAAGGGGTGGTCAGTTCGGCCACGTGCCATGAAAGCGGAACACACTTTGTGCTGGCATTGAAGTGTGGAATTCATTCTTCTCAGAAGATCCCGTCATTGTACCAATACTTTCTGTTGTTCCTTCTCGATCGAAAGGTCCCTTGTAATTTCTTTCTCCTTCGCTCCAACTCTCAAGGTTCCGTCATCGTAACTTCCCTGGTGACTACTACGAATGGATGAACAATTGCAAAGCGAACATACAACCGCGGCTCGAAACCGAGAGTGGCCTTGCACTTTCTCAGTTTATAAACCGCGGCATTAGGGAAAACACTTGCTTTTCTGACTTCTTCATGGCATTCACAGATGCTAACTTTACTATTCTCTAAGCTACTTGATACTACTCCAAAAATGCTCACGTCACTTTCGCTTCGTTCCATCGCGCAAACTTCCCCTTCGGCAAACACGACTCGAAATCGTTGAAGAAGGAAAGTTGGTACACAACAAAATTCCCTCTCTAGAAGAGTTTCAGGGTTTATTCACTGTCATATATACGAGCTCTCTCATCTATGCGATTGGTCACGTTGCATGAACCCACACCACATGGCGTTTGAAGACCACACCACCAACATGTTGAATTGAATGGCTTTGAAGTATCTCAAGGCACTTGCTAGCAACTGCATAGCCCCCCGAGGGAGTTGTAGGACCTAGGCGGGCAGATATAAAAAAACACGACAGGATGCTCTGCTTCGTCATCGACATATCCGATCCGTAGGATATCAATGACAGACCTTCCTGTGCCTGTGAGAGCTTCGAGAACGTTTTGGCGTAAAGAACCAGTTGATTCGTTCTAAAGACCGACAATAAGGTGTCGGCCGACTGGGTCTAGATGTTGTTTTTTTTTTTTTTTTTGCCGTCCACATGCCAGTGAACCGTATCTGCCATGGATTTGACAATATACTGGTCCGAGCAACAAGTCGCGGAGAGCCTGGTAGCCCAGAATAATATCCGTCCTATTCCTCCGGCGTCGGGATTGTTGGAACAGACATTGGTTCGGTAGAGCAGCTTGGGTTGTTGGGAAAGGGAGGTGTTTGATGGTGGAGTTTGTGGTCCGGGACAGGACAGCTTCGACTCCCAGGGTATTAAAATGTTGTAGAGAAAAGAAGAGGATATAACAAGGGGAGGAGAACACCTATTTGTATAGGTAGTTTAGCCTTTGGCTTTTCTTTTATAAAAAATGAAAATAAAGAGATCGCTCCCTAAACCTTGGATATAAAGAAAACTTACTTTCCCTTTGGAACAGCCAGGATTAAGGGTTTGGATAGTTTCCGAATGTCATCACTTCAACAAATCAACTCGGCTTAGAAAAGCCTTGGGCCATCGCCTAATTCACCCTGGCATTCATCGCTGAGTTCTGAAAGTCCGGATGGATAGGTTCTCGGTTTCGTCAAGGCCGTTCAAACGATTTGCGTCTCGCATTGGTACACAGCACACATCAAGCAGGGCCTTGGTTCAAGAAAGCTCAGAAGAAAGATTTTAACAACTAACTCATTTGACCGAAAAGCTTGGTATGTACAAGGAAACCTGATAAATATATATCAGCATAGTCAATTTGTACACTCCCAGCGATAGGTAACAATAACG
Organism: Fusarium sp. NFCCI 5145; assembly: GCA_033439405.1. Lineage (NCBI taxonomy): Eukaryota > Fungi > Ascomycota > Sordariomycetes > Hypocreales > Nectriaceae > Fusarium > Fusarium sp. NFCCI 5145. Next base: position 284,777 of record JAWDHB010000387.1, read on the forward strand.
ACCAAAATGTACCCTCGAATATAATCTATCCCCGTCGTGCGCAAGGGCAGTAAAGCAACAGGCGCCGGGGTGGCCTAATCAACATGAGTGACACCTCAATCCCAACTTTAGATCTGGGACCAGCTATGAACTCAATCAATCGAGCGGTTCTGGTAGCCGTCCTGATGCCACCAGCCAGGGGGTTTTCGAGTATGTCATTACAGGAGCTTGGGTCAAGGGGAAAACGTCGCCAACGATGGGCGTTGGCAGGTGGATCACGAAATAATAGGCACATCGGGAAGACTTAGGCTAATATCTGTTAAAGAGTACCTAAAGCTATATAAAAGCTTAGGTAAACTTTAGGTAGTTCTTATCTGATGTGCTTGGAAGAGGTGTAAAGTGCGCCGGTTCTCTGACTGCGCTCGAGTACTCGTCTGTTTCCTTTCCATTTCCACATAGGGACTCCAGAATTGAAGAGATATAGGCCGTTACAGACTGATCAAGTTTGCGGTGGCAGGGTTTCGGGTAGTTCGTTACCCAAATGCTCATATTCGAGCAGATTCTTTGTTGCCACAGGCAGTGCGGACTGGCGCAGGAGACAGGGAGGGCCGTGCTCTTTGCGTACGGTTGACACGGGTGAATTCAACATCCGATTCAGCCTTTCTGAGATAAACCGAGCGTTTGATGTTGATAGTGTGGTGGTGCTCAATGGTAATATGGCGAGGGTTTTGGCAACGTCTCCAATCGCAAAGGTGGGAGACTTCATCATTGCCCGTTGCAAATTCAGAAACGTTCGATAGGAATGGTCATTCATCAACCACAATTCCTTCCTGTTGTTCTTGTGTTCCGGATTTGACGTGCTGCAGGGTGATATCTGGGCTGTGAAACTTTGCCCACTGCGTCCTTTGAGGCCTGAAGGCGATGCCAACTTGGATAGCCTCAGTGAGATTCGCATCTGAGAAAGCCATGAAGATGCCAGAGAAGTATGAATCTTCGTCGAATTTTTCATTCATCCACTTCACCAAGCGATTTGACCCCGTCTCCTCGAGTCGAGCCTGCACTTCAGCCTGGATTTGCGTGATCCATTTGTAGAAAGTGGCTGGTCTACTCTTATAGTTTTATGAGGACCTCGATGGCGTGTCCCTTGTTGTTGATATCTTGAAACGATGGGCTAAACTCCTTCACTTGCGTAGCAAAATCAACCATACAAGGGATAGCAAGTTGTTTCTTGGTCAGCAGTTTGCGAGGATTGCCACGTCGCTAGGCTGATAAGTTGAGCAGAAACTCACCAATACTAATTACTCAAGGGAGGGTCCAAGAGCAAGTGACCGTATTACCAGAGCTTGCTCTGGCTGGCTGAAACTGTTCATCTGATCCCCTGCTTACCCATGTCTCGATGAGGCGTTCATATCCGTGGAATCTTGGGAGTCATCTTGAACAAACTGATAAGAAAGCTTAGTGGGAGGAGGCCGGTTGTTATTCCCAGAAGGTAGACTGTCGTTCTGAGGACCACCGGCAGGAGGTTCGCCAAGATAGGGAGCGCCAGAATAGTTCTGAACAGCATCAGGATTCTAATCCATAGCGTTATTTAGTTCTGGCGAAGGCTGATCTGGGCGATGTTGAGTCTGAAGAAAAATATGCGTTTGATACTGTCCCCGGTGAGAAAATAGATGTTAATACTGAACATGAGCAGTGGCCTCTTGGGAAGAGGTATCGATATCGAATTCCAGCTGAAGACTCTGGCTCAGCCATTATTATTGAGAGAAAAGATATATAGAGGCTGAGAAGTTAAGGTATATAAGATAGAATGATACTCTGTGAAGGGGATGTGGGTAGAGGAAGTGAGGGAAAAGAATGGAAACGAAAAGAGATGACAAGACATATATTCTAGCAGGCTAAAAGCTTTTCGTTTGGTTACTGGAGCAAGTTGAACTTTCTCGGCTGGCTGGGGTTACTTGTGTGCCAGGTATCGAGATTGAGAGAGTCGCCTTCTATCTCTGGGATGTCTAAGACATTGCGCGCGTGCGTGGTATATAACGCGTGAGTTCTCGAATTCCGGATTCAAAGCGTAAGGAGGTTGTAAATCCACATGCACTGGAGAAAGGTTAGCATTTTTGTGTACCTAGGTACCCAGGCAGGTCCTCTTTGTTGAGCATTGATACACGAATTCGTTTGTGTATCATATTTGTAAATGTATTCAAGAAGATTCTGTTGGAGAAACTACAATTATGGATGTGTATGCTCTGGCTTTCAACTTTGGGTAGGTATATAGCGTTTCGCTGGATCTTGTCGTCTGCAGTGACAGGAACATCTGCCGAGGTAGAGATCACATCCTCTTCGGCGCGAGGACAGTTGCGAGTAGCATGTTCCGCATTGTCGCATCGATGGCAGCGAGGATGGAAGTTGCAGTTCTGCGCAGCGTGCCCAGGCTGGCAGCAGTTATCGCAAATCAGGTGCCAGTTGCAATCTTGTCTAAAGTTGATGATTGCATCACGATCCGCAAGATATTTGGCAAGCTTTGCGAAAGCCTCCTTCTTTGGGCGACGAACTTCCTTTCCAGGGCCGATGTTGATGGTCCCCCTGCGACTGTGCGACCGCCATTCGCTCCTTTTCGCCAATGAATCCCTCCTTGGCGGTGCGAACCCAGTCCACGATGATGATATCAGCCTCATAGTTGGGCGAGCCATATATAGTTCGGACTTGGGCTAAGTCCTTTGGGATCTCAGCAACTGTGAGCTCTTCAAGGACACCGTCATAGATGACCCTCTGCGCCATGTATGGAGTCACTATGAGCACTGAACCACGTCGCGACAGATCTCTGACATCCAGAAGGTTAGCTTCGCTGTATAACTGGACAACGAGCTGGGAGACGAAGTTTGCATTCCCCAGGTTGCCGAGCGATGAACCATACTGTGTCTCCTCACAGTTGGGAGGACGGATCATCAAATTGGTCGACTGGGTCTTCCAATACTTGAAGGTCTTGCAAACCCAAGCGTGAAAGTTCTTGGTTGCCATATTATGCTTACGGTGCATGATCGACATCGTCTCACCATAAAACATGGTCTGAACCCACTCGGCAGCAGTAACCCAAGCTCTGTGGTTCTTGCGAAGGCGGAATAGAATTTGGCCCATGTCTTCCATACGATGGAAAAGGCCCACCCCTCGCTGTTTACCCCAGACCGATTTGAAGTCCTTCGCGGCCGCTGTGAGAGATAAAGGGCGGAACTGCTTGGTGTCGCCGATGAAGAGGCAAAACGCCTACTGCCATGTGTAAGGAAGCATGGGACAGACGTTTTCGGTTAGACGAGCCGCCTCATCTGTCACGATGAGATGAGCGACAAAGCTGGGATGGTTGGCGAACTGTAACATGGCAACCGGTGTTCCAACGGCGACGTCAATAAGGGTAGCAGCCTCTTGAATGAGCTCTCGGAACGCTTCTTCATGAGCGGCGCGGTTGAGTGTGTACGCCTCTGGATCGTTCAGCTTCTGTGCCTGTGCAGCAGTAATGCGCGGATAAGCATCAGCATTCTCTTTGACAAGCGACAGAGTGAATTGAGAGAATGACGCGAAGATGACAGAAGGATGAGTGTTGTCAAACTTGCGTTTCTTGAAGGCATTGGTGTGTTTGATCAAAGCTATCGTGGCCTTGGCGGTGGTGACTGGCTTGGCGGGCTCGTCACTATCGTGGGAGATGATATCGCGAACTCGTGTCAAGTTCTCCCACTCAGCTTTCCAGGACAGGGCTTTGAACACTCGCTTACCAGGGCAGGCTTCAACTAGCCGGCGAGCAGCACCATCACAGAGCTGATTTGTCCCTGAGGTCCAAGCAACTCTGGCAGCAGTTGCAGCTTCGTCGCTGTCATCGTCGCTGTCAGTACTATTCTTGTTAAGGGCCCTCATTGCGCTGGAAATCTCCTTGCAAGTGATAGCCTTTGCTAGCTAAGGCTTGATAAAAGCCGCCTGTTGCTTGGCCTTGTTTTTGTTGACGCGCTCAGTACCCTTAGGATGGTTAAGCACGTCCCGCTTAACACTATCTTCTGCAATAATAGGATCACTGGCAGAAGTAGAAATAGTATCTTCAGCAGTATGAGGACAGTTGTAGGTGGAGTGGGGAGGTGTCGTCACATCGATGACACTTCGGCTTAGCAGTGCAGTTCTTTGGTGTATGTCCAAGTTGACAGCATTTCGTGTAAATGATTGTCCAATTACAGCCATCCTTAAGGTCAATCACAGCTTTGCGATCTTCAAGGAAGGACATAAGGTGCTTGATAGGATCTTGAGGCTCGGCATTGCTTCCCGGACTAATAATGTCAGCCATATGGCTAGGTGAGTCATCACTAGTTCGAACTTCCACCAAAGACTTGGGAACTTCAGCAGGAGTCAGATCTGCAAGCAAACCCTCGTACACTGACTTTCGGGCAGAATAGGGCACAGGGATGAGAACCGAAGCTTATCGCTGCCAAGGTATATATACTGATGACTAGAAGCTGCTACGTTGAAAGTCAGATGGGGAGGGAGGTCGTTGACTTTTATACACAGAGCTGAGCTCACCTACTTGTGCATCCTTGGCCATGTTTTCACTTTTCTTTTCGTTTGTCCCTTTTTATGATGTTCGCAAATGAGCGCTGATGAGAGCAGCGGCGCGAAGTTGTTTTGTTCTGGTTTGGTCGGATGGCATTTAAGCCGGGATGTTTGATGAAATAAGGTAACTGGGGGCTGATTCTATCCTAAGTGTTTAGGTAAAGAAATCATAATTTAGGAAAACTTATGGAGAGTTTAGGATGAGGCGCGTTATTTGCGTGGCAGCCTAATTAGAGCTTGGTACTTGGTGGTTACACAAAAACGCAATAGGTACCTTCTATGGTAAGCATCCATAATAAAAGACCTGGCAATCACTGGCAAGCAGTAAATCAGAACCGATGCCCTTCGTGAATAATCTCGCGCATTGAAAAGGCTGGCCTGTCTGTAAAGCTTAACAACCAGCTGAATGGTGAAGTTTACATCGGGCTCGTTTGCGCAAGAAGGGAGTGTTCTTTTCATCTCACAGGCATTATCTACCTAGGTATGCCTCTATATCTTGCATCTATTCTATCCTGATACCGCGACATTGGCCACTGAGATGAAGAAGGACACCATGCGACAAGTCTTTGAGGGATAGAATACCTCGATGAAGGAACCTCCCTGTCCTTGAAAATCAAGGGTCCCACTCCGGCTGGGAGATGGATCAAGGACCTGCCCTCCCAGAAATCCCCGAAGGGAAAATCGTAAGTCTTGCGTCTATTGAACTCTTATCTGAGCCTCGAATTTTCTGATCACGTATAGGACACCAATCCGCAAAATGAAGGGGAAAAGGGGTCCACTGACTCGCGAAGAGGCAAGAAAACAAGGCCGAGCCGCCTAATACGTCGCCCGGTTTTGGCTGTGTGTGGAAAGATGTCACAGGATCATGTGGAGAGGGCCAGTTGGCTGAATTCGTGAATGGTTATGATCCGACCAGAGTAGAGTTCGAAGCCAAAGATAATCACAGCAGATACTGGGAGCACAACATGAAGAACTACAACCGGGCACTTGTCATTAGACAAAGCCGGTTGAGACTTCATACGTTCGCCAAGTCTGGATCAATGGGAATCTCTGGTCTTCCTCCAGAAGCCTGATGATGGAGATTTTCTGGCTGATCTTATGCGTGTGCCGCTTGCATGCGACGAGGAAGCCGCCATACTTGCAAAGATTATGACATTCAGGCGATTACGAGCTAAGCGCGAGCTTCTTTGAATACCCAGAGCAACATTTCGGAGTTTTCAATGCGAGCGGGCTTAATGGGTACTGACTGGAAGAGAGTGGCATGGATGGGTTGGTGATTGGGATGGTGCTGAGATTTTGGGGTTCTTTCCTTCCTTCTTTTTATGCTATTCTTCTTTGATTTCTTCTTTTGTTTTTCCTATTCGGAAAATAGGTTACCTAGGCTGGCTTTATTTACTGATGACTTGGGAGTGGGGAATGGGAATGGGAATGGGACTTCGGATCTTATTGGGGGTAGGTTTATAAGCGACCAACCCAACAAATAAAGCTTTCTACCTATTCATACACTTAACTCTTTATAAATACCAGTAGGGGTCAGGCAGCAATTTGTCCATAACACATTCAGTGAAGTTGATCTCTCGGCGGGGTCTTGGTTGAACCATCGAATACTGGCGATGTACATATCGAACTGCATGGAACTGGCACTCGGAGAGCTCTGTTTTTGATACTGCATTAAGAAAAGTGACAGAATATAAGCGACATATTCATCGGTGTTTCTTCATGTCACTCAGGTAGTCTAGTTGAATAAAAAATGCAGATGTCTTGATACTGACGCTGTTAGTGACCAAAGAGAAACATGATTTCTAGCACTAAGGGTGTCCATGGCTTGTATTTACTTCACACTGAAGGTCCACATCCGAAGCATCATGTTGCCATACCCTCAAATCACAGTTCACCAAAGTTTTTAATAGAGTTCATTGATCTAGGCTAACTTCCCAAGAAAGGGTGGAACATTTATAGATGCCATCTTGTGGTATCACTCCCGTCTACATGACCCAATTCGCATCTGCCAGCTGTCTCTTCTCCTAGCCTATCAAGTGGCCCGCTATGTTTCTTATCAGAGCCAGCATGCAACTGATATAGCTACCGTGTCTCTCCGACCAAATCTCCCCGATACCTGTGAAGGCAGGCATGGCCTGTGTGACAACATCGCTGAGCATGGCATGCTGAGTTTGGGCCATCTTAGCTGCGGACACAAACTCTTCAACCACAGGCATGTCTTCGGGGGCAACACGGGGGCTAACATTAGTGCCGGCCATCACCCACTTCTTGAGATATCGACGAGCACAAGCGAGAACCATGGCCTTGTTGTAATCGCGGACTCGAACGCGCTCTACCAGGCCATAGTGATTGATGGCATCCACACGAATTCCAACAGGAGTCTTCGTATGGAAATCGGCTTACTTTGGGTTGAAATGTGAGCCTTGTCTGTCGCGCCAAGTCCACTCGACCGAATCAGTTTCGCGGTTAATAGCCAACCCAAAATTGACTGGCTGGCCTGCTCGGCGCGCTGTTTTCTGTTCCTCTACATCAGAGTTCTTCTGCTCTTTCGAGACAGTAAGGTCCTTGCTGAGTTTGCCAACCACAATGTAGGTATGAGCGAGTTTGCGGTCGACAAGCTCAGGGTTGGAAGGTGGCTCGAGGATAGTATGCCAATCTCCAATCAAGTCGAAGAGGAAATTTTTCCATTCACGAACGGTGATTGGATATTCCGGAGTTGAAATATCTCGCAGACCATAAAACATTGTGAGAAGCTGAAGTTTCTCTTCTGATGTTAAGTCGTGATGGCCACGCGGAGGACCATGATGAGTACCATATGATGCCGCAGAGTGGTAACGATGAATGGTAATGGTGACAAGATGAATGATCGTTTGGGGAAATTGAGGTACATAGGGACGAAGGATCTTAAGAAATGATATGTATGAGTTTCTGTAGTTTTGAAATCCCGGCGTGGGTGGCAAGGGTGGGAAGGAACAGGGTATATAATTGATGATTAGTATATACACTTATGCCCACACTTTTTGTGCAATATGGTGACTGCAGCTTGGGCAGTCAATGGAACGGCCCCAGTCAGGTCAGGCAAAGGAAGTGATGCTGTCTGTTCCCAGGCACGCCCATAACGTCAGCGAGTTCACATTTCAACCACTATGATAGCAACCTTCGTCATCATCATCGTTGAATATGATAGGCGTTTGAGATGAACTTGCTGATGAATTTGAGTAATTCCTAGATGAGTGCCATGTTGCGTGATTTATTATATGTGCGATGGGATTTGCCAAATCATTATCCATTGCCTCTCACAAGAGGTTTCGGCTAATTTGAAATTTTCGAAACGATCCGGTTTCCAGTATGATACTCTGCAGTGCACATATACGCTCACGGAAGTTTACTGTATGTTGATGATAACATAGACTCAAATACCAAAGATAAATAGGTTTCAATTGTTGTTATGTCACGATGCAAACTAGCCAATGCTTTTGCAGATACAAATCGACCCTTGCTTGAGGCTTTTCTGAATTCAATATACCTGATTCCAGTTATGACTCCGATATACACTGGTATGATTTGGATATCCCGGCGTAAGTATGAAATGGATGCAGGGCAGAAACCAAGTTATTAGGGAATTTGAGAGTAGTGCTTAAATTTAGGTTGCTACAAAGTTGAAAGTTGTTGTACTTTTCTTACAACCCAAGTCAATATTCAGTCACACATTGTCAAACAAGATTTTAATTCAAGATGATTCATTAATATTCATTAAAGAAGTGCTGCTTTACATATCCATGTCATCATTAAATCTTCGGTCCCCCTCTACAGGCCTCGGTGAGACTCTTGGTGAGTAGAGCTGTGTCGTCTGCCATGATCGCTGTGAGGATCGTCGTGAGCGATCTCAGTGGGAACATGTTTCTGCAGAACTGATGGGGGAACCTGGGCAGCATCGGTAGGATCCCGGCCGGCAAAGTTGTCGCTGTGTGAGAGAATGGTGTCAAAAATGGTGTCGCTACACGGGATACCGAGGCCGGTTGTTGGAAAGACTTACGACTGCTGGAAAGTCTTTTCCTTACCCATGGTCTTGCTTCCGTCGAGATCTGAGTCCACACGAGGGTCCAATTTATTCGCCATATCAGATGAATGAGGTCCGGCTGTTTTCTGGGCTGGGCCGGGTCCAGTGCCATATCCGGAGCCCGCACCGCCGAGGCCAGCCCCGTGTGAGCCAGCGCCGGTAGAGCCGTAGGTGCCGGTAGAGCCAGTTCCGCTCAAGCCGGAGGTGTGAGTACCAGTGGGGCCGTGAGCACCAGCACCGTGGCTTGCAAAGCCGGAAGTGCCAGATGTGGTCTGGTCGTAGGTGTTGCCCATGCCACCAGTAGCACCTAAACCTCCAGTGCGTCGAGAGCTGTCTAGATCACTGTCCACCTTTGGGTCTGCCGCATTGGCAAGACGGGACGAATGGGGACCAACAGTTCCCTCAGGAAGAGAGTTGTCGCGGCCTGAGAGCCCACCCGTAGCTCCAACACCACCGGCTGAAGAGTGGCCAGGCATGTTCTCACGGCCCATACCACCTGAGGAGTGGCCAGGCATGTTCTCAGAGTAAGCAGAGCCGCCAGTCATGCCGCCGCCAGTCATGCCAGCGCCAGTGGTAGTGGCAGGAGTGTGGGTGTTGTGGGAAGAGCTCAACCCAGAGCCCACTCCGCCTGCAGTATGAGTACCACGGCCAGAATCAGGCAGGCCTGAGGAGTGTGTGCCAGTGGCTCCAGTAGAGCCAAGGCCTCCAGTTGTGGTGTGGCCGGTAGTGGTACCAGGGTTGGCGCGGTGGTCGCGGTCAGAATCAAATCGGGGGTCAGCAGCGTTGGCCATGCGGCTGTTGTGAGTACCGTGAGTTCCCTCGGGCTGCTCGTGGGTCTTGTCCTTGTCGGAATGGATGGCGTCCTTGACTTTGTTGATGAGACCAGACATGATTGGTGATGTTTAAGTTGTAGTTGTATGGGAGTTTGGTATGTTGAAGATGGTGTGGGGTAGTTGAGTTAAAGTTTAGATGTTTTGGGTATCTTTGAATGGTGTTGTTGATGATGAGAAGTGGAATAATGCCGAGGAGAGATGTCGTGAATCTTATATAGTTGAAGATGGCTCTCCTCATTGCTTCAATCTCGATGCTTTCATCGGTAAACCTGGCACAGCATACACGCCCGCAAAGCACTGTTGCGATTTTCTCAACTTGGTCTCACCCCTCCACCAACCTCATTTTGCGTCATAAGCATTTACCCCCGAGGTTTGCGGCAACTCTAGTTCTGAACATGGCATGCGATTGGTAAAGGCTCGTAACCTCGTTGTTGGCAGGGACAGTCTAGCGTCATGCCATGCGAGAAATGACGTTAACGACTCGTAGGGCAGACCGGCAGAAGTATCCAAAGACAACATCAAGCATCGTATTTCTTGCTCTTGCAATGCGCCAAGATGCTGTTGTGGAGCAGGAGACGGGAAGTGAAAGGGATGACGAGGAGGCTCCGTTGCTTCAAAATGGGATCTTCAAAAGATGATGCAAGCTAGCGAGGTGTAGCAAGTGGCTGTGGTGGCGTCAGCTACCCCGGCTGGGCCTTTGCAAGTATGGAAGGTTCCTAACCAAACTACCCCGCAGTCAAAAGTTGGCAGACCCCACTAGCCACCAAGGCAAGCAAAATACGCCAAGAGAGTGGCCGTTTCTTCCGGCCTAACAGAACAAAGAACTCGGGTTATGACAGCATTGATGCGGTTACAAGCGTTGAAGCCGCTGGGCCAAGATGGTTTCACGGCTGGCAGTGGCCGGTCCGTTCTAGAACTTCTGTGGCATCTGAGATCACGAGGTCCCACCATGACATTACAGAGGTACATATACTATTGGTTGTTGTTCCTGTTTGCCAGTTTCCCGATAGAAACTTACAGGCTTGGAGCCAACCTCGTACTCTGCCCCTGCGCCGGAGCACGGAACCGGATAATTCTAGTCGCAGATCTCGATGATCATGGAAACAAGACGGACGGTTGACGCGTTCAGTCACTTGTACTGCATGATAGTCAGGTCAGAGCAAGAAGCTTGTGACCGAATCTCACGCATCTCACAGCAGCTCCCTGCTCACTTCTACAGTTCTACTACTGCATTGTATGGATGGTATTCTGTACTACTGTCTAGATACTGTGCAATATGATATGAAAGGACACTTGTGACTTCGAATGAGATTCCACTGCCATTTTGATCTGCCAATCATGGCACTTGTCTCTACTGTTTCATGCGTAACGTTAGATGCTCTTCGCATTCGTAGGCATGACGTCGAATGGATAGCAATGGGTAGCAATACGCTCTGACTATTACAAATTTCAAACTCATAGAGCACAAAACAAGACAAGTGCAGTAACATAACGAAATAATTAGAGTAACTTAGTAAGTACAGTACAGTAAGGACGTGGCGTTACTGTGAATCGCATCAAAGGGTATCCTTCAACTCAAACGACAACAAAACAAGGAATCCTCCACCCATCTCACGTATTAGTTCCCACCCGACATGCGTTTCGGGATGTTCCACGCAATCCAATCATGTTGCCAAGACCAACAAATGGCCAACTCGGATTCCCTCCCTCACTGGCAGTCCTGTAGTAGCCCTCCCAAAAGGTCTTCAGCAGCTGCAACAAGACCTAAACCCGACTGCGGAACCAGGGGCCGCGATGACGGTTGTGATGAGCCTCCTCAGCGCGAGCAACGGCGCGCTCGCGTCGACGCACCCAGAAGAACCCGACAAGAGCTGAAACAAGCCATAGCAGTGCCGAGAGAAATGCAAACGCGATGACAGCCTTTCTGTTTCCGCACTTATTTCCACGTATATGCAAGTTGTCCCAATCAAAGACACCTCCGCAAGAGTTTCCAGTGAGCTTTTGTCCATTTAGTAAATGTTCATAGGTAGGCTATGATCATAACTTACATCAACAAGGAGTCCAAAAGCTATCCACCAGTTGATAGACATGAAAAGGTCGAGGGGGAAATGCACGAAAGTGGTCGTAAACGGAATCAGGAGCAGTAGAGAGAATAATATGCCCAACGCGGCCACGACTTCAGTGTAAATAAATCGGCCGAGTTGCCATGAGCTTGCGCCCCTGGCATTATGCAGGTATTCAGCGTTAACGCCTGCAACAATGGCTCCAAAGGCCAGCTCTGCCGCACGCAAAATCAAGCTGACAATACGATCGAGAGCCATGGGTAGTGTAATAAATTGTTGTTGTAGTAAATTTTGCGATTCTCTGACTGGGGCTGAGTTTCGAAAATTGTCGACTTTTTCCTCCCAACCAACAGCTCAAGGACGACGCTCGCTATTTATCTTCACATCTCTCAATACAACTCACGAGTCCTTCCACCGCATGACGATGACGACCTCCCCCAACATTAACACAATGAAGCCTGTTTGAGACCGTTGTCTTGGCCCTGGAGCTCTTTGACACGTTTACAATGGTCACCAGCATGGCAAGTTGCTAATAAATGGGGGTCATGCGAGCAAGGTCCTAGCAAAGGTGTGGTTGTCTAACCTCTTTAACATTCGACAGCCCTCACCTTGAATCGCAGCCCTGACAAGGACCCTCTCTCTTCTGAAACATAAATGATGTCGCACGCCAAGAACCTCTTCGACTGGACAATTCATGACTATGGGTCTGTCTTCATGCGTCAGGCGCCGAGATGTCGCCAATCATATCACGCATCATGCCAAGTAGACTACCCTTGAGCCGCTTGCATCGTCCAAGGCCTTTCCCGTATTTTTGCAACGGATCTCATGAATAAACTAGAATGTTTTTTGGGCATTTTGGTAAAACTTTGACGTTTTCTAGCCTCATCATGGCTTCTAGGCTGACGAAACGATCATCGCCATCAAAAGTGTTGGAAATTGGGAGGAGTGCTTTGGCACATCTTGATCAGACAAGTTGTGTGTGATGTGACGCAGTCTGAACTGGGTAACAAGCCTGTTTCTTCGTTGCAGGAAACTGAATGATATGTTTGTATGACGAGGTGACAATGAATGTGAGGTTTATGGTATGAGTGGACATTGCTGCCTACCTATATACAACTCTCGACTGCGACCCTGGATGTGCAAGCATGCTTTGAACTTCTTTCTTCCAGCCAAATCACCCTGATACATCTTATTCAAGAGAAATTCTGTCGCTTTTTTTTTCGAATTTGGTAATATGGTATGATACGCTTCCCAAATATATATATTTGTTGTAGTCTTGATCCTGGCGTACAGTTGTGATGGACCACGTACAATAAAAACATTAGTCTCACATAGATAGGTGAAAGCGTTTGCGGACTTTCACCGTCAATATAATCATTTCAATGGGTTTTCAAACCGTAACCCCTTATTTCCATGCTGTCACTTACAATTATCGTGATTCATGGGCGAATATCACTGTGCCACTCCAGCTTAATAATCACATGAACAAGTCCTACCCTAAACGTCACAACCTTAACATCGCAGCCTTACCAGGTAGCAATTTGACTCACTAAACCAACAGCTCTCAATAAACATCAACGGCAGCTCATTATTCTCATTATGCCCGCGTCATAATGTCCTCTCCCATCCCGCAAGCTCTCTGGAACGCCCACATTCCGCTGCATATCACACACCCCGCCTCACCGACGACGCCTTTCATCACTAGCATTCCGCGCTTTGGTTACCTGGCTCTTCTCATACCGAGACTATCAACTTTCTTCAACTCGCCCTGCTCGAGCTTTCACTTTGAAGATGTTCAGCTGAGGAATCTGACTGTAGGATTGTTGGTTGATCTGTACCAACCAAGCTTACCATGGAGGTTGACTGTGAATGATGGAGTGGGTTGGGATATTGCAGATACTTTTCTCAACTGTGTGAAAGAGGTGAGTTGTACATACCGTCTAAGAGACTGAAGATAAAATCCTGCTCGGGATGAGTCTATATCGTAGTACAGGACATCATATTGCGTAAAACACGCAGAGCTGACTTGCTTAGGCTGACTTCATCCGCAATGGCAACGCAAACCAAATCATGAAAATGTCAAAAGAAAACACAAACCAACTATGGAACGCAGTCATAGACAACGATCATGCTTCGTTCAACCGTATCAACAGTCATCTTCTCAACGCACCCACTGCACTCAAAAACGTCCCTATCCGCATCTATATTCCCACCACGGCCTCGAACTCCTTACCAGGGCCTTCAGAGCAAGCAACCTTCAAAGTCATTCAATCCCTTGTCCCCGCGATAAGCTCAGACCGCCGGCCTAAGCTTCTGGGTCAGGCACTCAAAGAGATACTCCCAGGCCTATTCCCGAGCAGTCGTGATCCCATTCTTGCAAAGGTAGTGATGCACGGAGCTGGAGTACCGTTTGATGCACCTTTAGAGGAATTGATGCGGGAGGCTGCCTATCCTGACGGATGGATATGCTTGGTCGTTATTGTTCTGTGATGGATTTCGGGACGACTTGGCATAGCAGGGCGTGCGGATGGCGTTTGGAATAGGCTTTGTCCTTACTCGGCGGCACAAGTCGCAATCTTTCAGATTCGTCCATATGACTTATTAGATCATGTCTTTGATGCCACCACTCTGATCGATACTTTCAAATTTACTAACTCTTTTAACTCATACAGGCCGGAACTCAGACATCAGCGCCACGCTACGTAAAGGTGATCTTCTTACCCATGAGACTTTTATATACATCATCAACGGCCTTCCTCTTCTTCTGTTTAACTTCCTCTTCCTCAGCAATCTCTTCCTCGTCTGCAATATCCTCAGGGCCAGGTATCTGGGGCGCCCAAGCCCGGATCTGCCCGTCCATGTGAGAGCTATACACAGCTCCGACAGAGTTTCCACCACCCATGACAGGCCCACCTGGACGTCCTGTCCCACCCGAAGCACGCCAAACTATGCTTGTGATTCTATTCCTTCCCATCTCACCTCCTCGCGGTCCTTCAGGGTTTGTTAAGCCAGGGCTTCGGAGCCGCTTCACAATATTGCCATCTTGAAGATCAAGGATAAGAATCTCCTGGTTATTCGGCCAGAAAAGAAGGTTGTTTTTAGTCGAGAGGTTACATGGAGACACCAAAATACTGGCTGTCTTTGCATGTTGATTCTGAATCAGTGAACCAAAACTGGCGAGGGTATTAGCTCCTGTGGCTGCGTCCCAGACCCGGATGCGACGGTCAAGCCCTGCAGAGATGATATATTTGCCATCATCTGTCCACTTTAGACCATTGACTGCATCATCATGCGCCTGTGCGGAGGCGCGAAAGTGTGGGATCTCGCTCAAATCCATCCCTGCGGCACTGAGATGCTTCATCTTGTGAACGATTCCCAGTGAATCTTCCTGGTCGAGTAATGCTAAGACTCCGCCGGCACGTCGAATATCCCAAATTCTAAGTTTCCCGTCTGCATGTCCACTGGCGAGAATATGCTCATGGCGTGGGCTCCATGCCGTTGACAACACAGGGCCCCCATGAGCAACGAGGGCCTGTATGGCAGAGCCCGACCTCAAGTCCACGAGTCTCACTGCTGGGTTCTGAGTGGCACATGCTACGATTAGGTGATCTGCTATCGGACTGGTAGAGTGAGAGTAAATCGTTGCGTTGAGGTCAAAGGTAGCAGATAGGGCGCAACGCTGTGTCGCCCATAACTTCAGCTTCTTATCGTAAGAACTTGAGAGAAACGCGTCCGGGTCGAAAGGATAAAACCCAATGTGTGTGATTCCATGACTATGCCCGGTGGAAGTATCCTCTCTTGTAGATCTCGTGATGCTGCTCACAGGACGAAAAGTGTGCAGCTTGTGGGGATTCCCGCCATCTTCGAGATCCCATATTTTGATGCCTCCCTCTGCGCCACCTGAAAGAAGGATACGGCCGTCGAACTTTTCGAGAGCGAGTGTATTGACACCTGCACCATGAGCTCTGATGTTGTGCGCTCGTTCATTTACACCTGCAGTGTCCGGTTTGGCAGTTCTCTCACCATTGAATCGATGCTGAGGCGCTGGCGCAAAGGAATGGAGTAGTTCAGAGGTTATGGAGCGGGCAAAGTCTGGAGGGCGAAAGTCGCCCGTTTCACGAGCAAGTAATATGGACTGCATTCATCTAATTCATGTGATCAGCTATTATGAAGCGTAGAGTTGTGTTTCTATTGTCAAAATAGTGAGTGGAATTCGAAGCTCAGGAAGCAATGCGCTACAGGTCCAGTGATGATGTCAGCTGGAAGGCGTGCTTCTAGGTGACTCCGTATACTAATGGATCGCTTGGGCCCCACAACTAGCTGCCTAAACTTTCTATCTTGATCAGCCTCAACTCAACATTAGCATCCAATCAATCAGACATAATTCTAGTGGTACCTCTTCATCATTCACACTTTTGCATCACCCAACTTCTTCTCTGAAGTATTCCAAACACTAATTTATTAAGACTTCACAACAAACGATGCTGATCTGCCAACGTTGCGAGCGCCTGGAAGCAACGACATTTTCTTCTCCCTGAAAGGAGAGCAATAGATATAAAACATTAAAATCTTGTTCGCCAATCCATTATACACCATGGAAATCTCATCAAAGGACCACAAACGTATAGTGCCTATTCAAAGAAGAGATAAATCCTCAGACCGAGATACTCCAACCACTGAACAGGATCCCAACAAGGGATTGAAACGCAGACATGCAACCGTATACGATGCTGTAGCAGGTAATTGACCCAACGATGATCTTCCAACATGAAGCTCACATAATGCAGGCAAAGTCTCACATGACCAAGGTCCCAGTACGGAACCAGAAGAAGTACAATACAAACATCGCCATCCAAAGGCGATCAGATACTCCACAAAGGATATCCCCCTAGCCCCCGATGAGATTCTCTTCAGACGGAAAGACGCACCCGAGCGTTATTTGGAGCATGATATTTACTACGCCCATGAGCGTGATCTTCCCTGCGGGGGGCAGGGAGTCCTGCCGGATAGTGACCTCCTCAAGGCCATCCATGCCTACACCAGTGCCTTTTACAGCGCCAGAAACCGCGAATATCAACCTCCCGACAACCTAAACGTCACTGAACGTAGCATGGACGAGACAGCTCTCCTGGCATTTGGTATTCTACTTGAGGAGGTTGGCAAGGATGTCCTTGGTCGACGAGGTGATCTAGTCTTCACCGAGGGCGCAGACGATGCCCTTGGTGATGGATCCAAACCAGTCCACGATGAGACCCGGTTCGTTGGACATCACGACATCACCTTGCGGGGACGTCCTAAGCGGAGAAAGATTGCAGATAGTGACGTTGAGTGATTTGGAAATATCCTTCGGTCTCGAATGATCAGCACGGTTCAAGGGGCGGTATGAACAATCACTTCAAGCTATCCTTTCTTTCCAGCCTCTCTTGACAGACGTTAAAACCCGCCGGAGACCCTGTTTTGCCATGGGACCACATGTTACGACCGATAGCTTGGCGTATATCGACGGGCTTTAAAAGCCTGAGCTTGAAGCTTGGGTCATCTCGAGACTTTCACGTATGAATAAGGAAACCGTGCAGAAGCACTGACTACAATTAGTTCAATCTCAGTGGTGGAATAAACATGGCGGGTTCATTTCTGTTGACATCCATACTACCAACATACATATATCTCACGTCAACGGTCAATCGTCAGCCCAGGTCACGAAACATGTGGCTGGATCTCTAATAGCCCCAAGCGTTGTTTCTTCGGACATGTTTGACCTATGAGGGTCTCTAGCCTATAGCTACCTACCTATAACAGCATCCCAGCGTCACATTGGTTTGGTTACACAAGCAATCACATCAGCAACCCACATTGGAAGGCGATGAGCGTTGGCAAACAGGATCATCAGAGTCGAGTCGCACCTTCGCGCCGATTTACCGTCTAGTGCAAAACCCTTGTTTGAAGAGGAAAAGGACCGGGAGGAGGCAGGACATGACAACTATCTTGGTACATGGGTGGCAGAAGGAAACTTCTGTTTACTGTTGCCGCTTAAACATAGTCACTGGGCAAAGGCTGAGTGCCAAACGCCCAGATAACTAGTTACCTCATGAATAGATTCAAGATCTTGACTTCCGTCTTGTTCTTTGGAGCGTCCTGGTATCAATAACCTGGCTATCGGGTGCGAGGATTGCAATTAGTATTTCGGTCTGTTTGGCAACACAGATGTTGCCCCTAGGGTTCTTCAACTGCTGCCTAGTCATGAAGCTGCCCTTTTCATACCAGATCTTCAAGATACTGAATCCCTCGACTCATCTCCAATTCAGCCTGAAGTCGGAAGAACAGCTTGGCGGTCATCATAATGGGAGCCCAACAAATGGGCTCTGTTTCAGAAGATGGAAGTCGGTCAATCTTATCGGGGATGCCATCGATCGGTCTGCAATGTTAACAAAGCATCCCTGCCGTGAAGTTCGACACATGCACCGACAAAGCCCAGAGGTTATTGTCGCCATTTATTAGCTCGCATTCGGCCTTGGACACCGATTGAAGCCGATAAAGCAAAAGAACCGAGTTTCGACGGTTATTTTGTGACGTGTCCTTGTATCTAAAGGCCGCAGTCGTAGCATAGGTAAGCACAGACAGTGACTGTTGAACCAAGAAACAAACCAAAAAAAAAAAAAAACAGGCCACTCTGATCCTAAACGTGAAACAAAAAAATAAGGTAATTTACTTCCGTCTCGACCAAAAACAGTCCATGGAATGAAGCAAGCCTCAGCTCTCAGACTCAGAGTACACACAGCACGGACCTTTCCTCAACAACTCACTCACAACGTTGGATGATGTAGGATCGGACCTAGGTAAGCAGTGATATCATAAGGCTGTCAAGGTCTAGGTTATCTCCGCCAAAGCTTTGTGAAGCCCATATCCCAGCTTTTTTTAATTGGCCTTGACCATTGAGCCTCTATCTCAATATGATGATGTACATTGTTATGGGCAAAAAAAGCTTATTTCGCTCGTGCGTTCGGCAACGCTGGATGACTAGGATGTTCAAAAGCACTTTTTCACGGACATATTCCAGCCCCTCCCCTCCAGCTCATGATCATCATGGAGTTTCGCTCTTCTAGTGCATTGGATGCTAAGGACTATTGTACTGTACAGTACTATAGCACTTGTCCAGTAGAGTGTGCACTGGCGAGCAAGCCTCAGTCACATCGACATCCATGGTAATAAACACCAATCACTCAAGGACTATTAGCACAACGTTCCCTTGACTATGGCTTCTTCGGAATAGCAAAGGACTTGAGACAAAGACCTGTGAATGTTTATCGTTATCACATCAGCAAGGTCTTTCCAATCTCGGTTCATGGCACTAAGTTCAGCGAAATAGCCAGAAGTGGTGAAAACATCCGCGTTGTGGGTTGCTGGCGCGCCACGCGACCTCACCCGAGATCCTTGACCATGTACTCCGTACGTTACTCCGTGAGTCCGTATGCCATCACGCTGTACAGTACCTAACTAGGCTGTAGCTAGCCGTCGCTCGCTCGCTCAGCATGCCCCAGACCTGATAGCTGATGCTGAAATGAGAGGTGCAGGTAATATCATCACCGTGACTTCGTATAGCTGTGGCGAGTTGAATGCCAACAAAGACACAACGGCTGAAGCAAGGTCGCATGGTCCATTAGGTCCTGCAACCCTGCCCTGCTTTTGCATCGTCGCGTGGTCTGTGGATCGACATGGCTTTACTCCTTTGACTTTCTGGTGAACGCGAAGGCAGACAAACACAAGCAGAAACGCATACAGATCAAATGCCCACCTACGTATGGGTATCGAGAATTCAGTTTCGAGCCTCAAAGCAGCGTTGATCTCGATATCCGTAAATGAATGGCCTTTCTTGACCTTGCACCGCTCGGACCTTTGAACATGGCCTGATATCAATCTACCATCCTGCGCTATAGCGCCTCTAATGGCATATGTGTTGCACGTGTTGGACATTATCTCGGGGTCATGTGGTTGTTGATCAATCGGCAACTCAACACATCTCAATATGAATTCTGCATCGATAGGCCGTCACGGCATTGTAAACCCCACTCCGAATATTTGGTGAATGGTGCCAACAATCTTCTTCTCCGCATCGGTGTGTAAAATCTCTCTCGTGACTGCTGATGATGATGCATATGCTTGTCACTTGACCGCGGAGTAGATGCAATGGCAAATCGCCAGACAATTGCAGATGGTATCAAGATCCGTGTCCCAGGGTCAATCAGCTTTTCCATATCTATGGCTTCGGGTACATATGCTAATATAGCACACTTCCATTATAGTGGCATGGATCAGGGGAGCGGCTTGCCAAGAAGATCTACCAGTGGCACAGGAAACTCCGCTGATATGCTCTGGTTTATGAGGTCCACCTTGTTTGTCATTTAGAGCTCTGGTTGCATGTTGCCATACAATGGCGAAACCTCCTTCGATTTAGGCTGAGGTCACGTTATAGACAATGCACCCTTAGCATTGACTTAATGCTCTTTGTTATGAACTGCTCTGTTGCGAGTTTGAAATAAAAATAAAAATGATCCATAACTCTAGCTATTGGGGTCTAAGCAAGGGTATGTCAGCTATGAGATACCTAGTATCAGGACTCTACTACGTAGTACTGTCTTATCCCTCGTCATAATAAAACTCTTGTAAATTTGTCTTGCAGATACCTCTGTCTCGTAGCGCTACAGGTGTTCAATTTCCAATACATATACACCTAATAACTACCCTAAAGGAGAAAAAGAAAAGAAGAAAAGAAAAAAACCACATACACGCACACACACATGTATATATATATATATATTCTCTAGTAACGCCTTAACTTTTCTATTAAAATTATAATAATATATAATACAGAGTATACAGAGTAAGGTGTTTTCATATACTATCTGAGATATAAGTACATGCCATACAACCTTTCAGGGGCTCACCTGTAAAAGCGATGACACTGGGGTGCATAACCAGAAAGAGCACTAGAATTCATACTTATCATCTGACAGGTCTTCAACAGTCGAATTTTTTTTTAAACGGTACCTTCGGTAGCACCGCAAGTTTCCTGTCAATTGGAACAAGCCTGCCGAGTCATATCCTGTGTCTCAGCTACTATACAAGTTGTGGGGAACTGGACTTTGTGCCAGTCGTCGTTGGGAGTGACACTTTGGAGTATTTGAACAAAGTCGACCAGTCATAAAAGGCGCCTTCTAGAACAATGCGAATAGGCGGTGCAGCGCCAATGATGGCAAGAATCACCGGAATAGGTATGGGTTTGCGAATGTATGTATGTCGTAGCTGCGAAATGTAGGGTAACAACGTCGCCTGCACACTACTGAACTATTATGGGGGAACCAGCTCGTATCGTAAACAAGCCCCCCAATGTGACCCCCAATTCGAGCTTGTTTGCTCGCCAAAAGGAATAAATGTCGAGCGCTACCACGGGGTAGAACCGTCTTGGGCCTGGCGGCCGAGCAAGGAAGACGATGCGATGACATGCTGAAGCGACTGCTTGTTGTCACCGACGACATGGACGTGGCACCCTCAATGTCTCAGCCTTCAACAGTTTGAACGGATCTCGATTCGATGTAAAAGTTGGCCTCCCCTGCTTCACAGAGTTTCAAGCAAGGGCAGGACAGCTCCAAGAAGGTTTCAGGAGAACCAAGAAGAGAAATAAGCGAGGATTTATCACCCAGAAGAGCATTTAGATGGATCCGTTTTATCGTTGATTGGAATGAGCCGCCCAGAACCCCTTATGGTATAATGGAGCATGCTGGAAAACACCAAAGTTTTAGTTCACGGTGGCTGTCCCTGCTTCTCCACGTTATTGATCAAATAGTGTGGCTCGTTGTGGGAACAAATATTTCCCTTTCGCTATCTAGCATCTCTGTACTCCGTCGCCCCAACAAGTCACGATACCTTTATAAAGTTAACTCACTAAGATCGTATGTAGCGTACGGAAGGTGAAGAAGTCGATCCCGTGTCCGCACCGGCCCGCAGGCGGCTCCGAGTTTCTGAACTGAACTGGACTGGAGTCGAAAGCTTCTGAATCAGAGCCTCTGATGATTCTCTTTGGCCTTAGCCTCCGGATCTATGGGGCGCCGACGAGCCGGAACTGACTCGTTGCCGTGGATTTGCTTTTTATTACAGTAGTTCCCCCCTGCTGCTAGTGAGTCGGTTATGGCTCTGAGAGGCCAGTTGGACCCAGTTCCATGTCGTCGGTGCCCCTCGTGGTTTGTCGGTGTGTGATGGCTGACCTCTTACCTTACAGACTTCAAGGACAATCAATCATCACTGTCGGCGGTACGCGCTCAATACACTCCTAGACCCCATGTCTGGGATAATATCCCCTGCATCGCTTCGCCTACACATGACGTCGCATTTGGCAATGCCAACCTCGCGGGCGACGCCTAAGTGAGTTATTGATCCATTAGCGGCGTCCCGGCGATCTGGGAAGCTCAGAAGACAGGTCCTCGCTCACCGTTTCCAACTAAGGTTTGACACCTGAGCTCGTCAACGAGGGCTGGACTGGGTCAATGGCAAATTGCTAGCAGAACAGGCAAGAAGTCTGACATGCATAGTACAGCTCTGTGGACTGTTGCTCTGATTATTTGCAGTGTTGCACGCCTCTGACGTCTCCTAAGCTTTGGGCAATCGATCCTAGGATCCATACTAAGAGGATAGCATAACCTAGAAAACAAATCCTTGACCAATAGTTCGAGCAAGACAGAAATTGAACCTCCTCAAAACTCCGGACTGTGCTACCCAGCAATGCTAACTGAATGTTGAGCGAACAATATGCCGCAGACAGGTGGGGAACTGGTGTTGCTTCAACACAGGTCATCGTACTACCTATACGGATATTCGTAGTGGTATTGTGGAAGAATTATACCATGTAAATTGAGCGTTGTCTGAAAGCCTATACTATCCAGCCCTTTCCATGCTAAATCCAACAGGGCTCGGAAGCATGGATACGAGTGCAATACACTCCAAGTCTCGTTCTAACGAGAGGCAAAAGTTGGGCATGAATGCTCACCCAGTACAACCAGCCATACCCCATGGATTGACCAAAGTACCATGCTTGTCATGGATAGGCGACGTTACAAGGCAATTTGGCCAGGGGATCAATCCAGCATCGATGTCCCATGTAAGGTACAGGAACATGTAGAAAAACTTGACTGGGGATTCTCTTCAAGTGTGTGTGTGCACGATCCCCTCGGCCGATTTGACAGCCGTGCTGAGGCTAATATGTGGTCTTGAATCATTTGGCGAGTCAGATTGAGCGCGTCTTTGAGCCCTGCGGTATCTGTACATCGACAGCATCCTTCTCTGGTAAGAGCACTCATGTTAGGGATGCACAAGACGGACCCAAACAAACACCTTAGCCATAGACATAGCTTCATGCACCTCACATGCAAGAAATATTTGCAATGCTGCTGGTAACAAACTAATTACTTGTTCCAGTAGTCTCGGAAACCGGTGCAGTTTCGATTGTCAGATAAGTATCCATAGACAAAGTTGCTAATGGGGCCTTAGTGGAGAGATGAGGCCATTTGAGGTTCCAGAAGCTTTCTATATTTTTTTCATTCAGCAGGGGCACTTCTCGAAGACTTGGCAACCCCTGTGACTTTGGTCCAAATGCATTCGGCTTCTGTTCTCCAAATGATAAGTTTATTGAACAAGATGTCCTTCAGCAAGTATACCATGTAGGGTGCCCTTGGAAAGAGCTGTAAAAACAATCAACTTTGGGTGAGCTCTGGTCCTAGTGTATAAACCTTGCTGTGATGTACGTACAGGTCCACAGGAAGATAGATATTTACCGTACTGGTAAGTGAAGAGACCAAGAAGCGGTGACCACCATTGCTTTATCGTGACCAAGCAGCTGTGCGTGATAAGTCAGTCTTGCTAGTTGC
This sequence comes from Fusarium sp. NFCCI 5145, assembly GCA_033439405.1. Lineage (NCBI taxonomy): Eukaryota > Fungi > Ascomycota > Sordariomycetes > Hypocreales > Nectriaceae > Fusarium > Fusarium sp. NFCCI 5145. Next base: position 308,208 of record JAWDHB010000387.1, read on the forward strand.
GCATTAGCCAGCGACCTAGAACATCCCGAGTAGGTTCGTTATTTCGCTTTGTCGGTCAGTATGAGAGCATATGGAAGCTAAGGATTGTGTTTCAACTTTCCAAAGGGGCTGGAATAAAGTAGCAGGCGGTAATTGAAAAAAAAAGGAAAGATTAACGCCCACACTAGGCCGGGTCAAAGCGTTGGTTTGGTCCAGAGCTTCTGGATTGTCACTCTAATCCTTATGACTGATTTTGATGCTGGGCGTTGGTATCGCGTGTCTGGGTGTTCAACACGCTTGTTGAGCACTGAATAGGTTGATTGCACCCAGCTGTCGTTGTTCAGAAAATCCAAATGGAACGGCATTGCAGCCGCTATAAAACCAGACTATGATGGTTCGGGATGCTATGTATCCGTCAGAGCGGAGGCTTTGTTTAATTCCATGGCGTTTTAATCGATGCGTGGAAGATTAGAAGGACTCATCGAAGTCGTAGAATGACAAGATCCTGGTTAGTTAAACTGTTGCGGCTGGACGATGTCCTTGTGAGGTCCACCGAAATCTCGTTAATTTAACAGATATGAGACACAATTATTCATTCCACACAGTGATTTGAGTGAAGTTCTTGCTTGTCGGCACTTGATGGAGATCATCGCAGTACCTCGGCAAACCGATAAATGTCATGCTGAAGATCGTCATCATGACACAGCTTGCAAGTCAGAACGTCCAAGTGTTCCCTAAAGGGCTGGGCTAGAACGTTGTGGGCTCTTTGTCAGACACCTGGAGTGAAATCCGACCTGGAAGTGGTGTTGGCCATTTGGTAGGAGACCATCACGGTGCAAAAAAAGGGAAAATAACAGAGCCAACGCGGTCAATGCTGCATGAGTAGAGCTCTGTTGTTGAGGTCAAGTGCATGACCTTCTTGCATGCGAATCCTAGGCAGATCAGCTCGGACCCGAAGGTTGGGTGCAGAATTCTAGTCTTGTACCAGAAGATCGACAAGGCTTTTCCAAGGGGGGTTACTAGCACAAGCTGTAACGTGCGGCTGTTGGTAGGAAGCTGTTGGTTAATCTGCACCCCAGAAGTGAACCACCGTCTTTTTGCTCCTTGTTCGCCAATCAATTCCATTCAATGATCAATCGGCCCGTAATATTTTCAGGAAGGAGGATGTATGTCAGATTCATTGCGAAAGTCGTCACAAAAACATCTTGCTATGACGGTAGATGATGGTGTTGTTAGGTGAAAGGCTCTGGGCAGCGGGTGATCCGAGGATAAGTACTCCGTAGATTATTGGCTAAAAGCCAATAGCTTCTTAAGACCTTGTGTTTACTACCAGTTCTTAGATGAAGGACAAACGGAGCGAGGGTACTTGAAATGATGACATGGACCTAGAAGCATGAGAACTGAATCAACGTTTCTGGCAGGTACATACATAGTAAAAATAAGATGCTAACGTGAGAGGCGGTCTTTGTTTGAACCAAGAATAATATATCGACCTCGAGTTGATGATAAGACATAGTACTAGGTAAGAAACGCAATATGGATTCTGTATAGAGTAAGGTATTAGGTACTGTACCTCTTGATGAATGCTCGGTTCCATTGGTCCTGCAACTTACTCGCCTTCTTACTGTACGTACAATTTGATGACGGAAACTGTCCGTCCGTCTAGAAGGAACAGTTGCTGCATGTTTGCCATAAAAAAGCAACTAGCCAATCATTGCTTGGCATATTAATGCTTGCTCGGAGTCACCTGCCACCTTCTATTTCACGTGGCCAAGATACTGCTCCGCAGCAGGTTACAGGGAAGGAGCTAGGGGGAGCACTGTTTAATGACTGAAGTGAGCTGGCTGCGCTTGAAGCTGGCGGCTTGTGTGTTGCGCTGCGATCAATGATTATGCATCATGGTGATCAATGTCTGTGCTGAACATGTTCCCATGCCTCATTGAAACATGGCAATCCCGGGCGAGCAAATTTGGGCAATGAGGGAATTCTCTGTCTGCACTTCTGAAGAACTTCATCCAGTTGGCTACTAATGTAGATTCTTTGTACAGCCAGAGAGATCTGAGACTCGTCGGGCTCGAACGTACCGAGAATAGGGATAGACTATGGATAGTACACAAGAAATTTCAATGATCTTCAATTTCAAGGGTCTTGAGGTACTGCATAGCCAGTACTTGGAGGGGTCAAAGCCCCTCCCAAGAATACGTAAGGTAGGTAGTGGAGGTACATGCACACAGAACCTTAGACGCTGGTAATTCATGCGTTCACTTCCACTTCCACTTACACGGCATGGCCGGGCAGTTCAGTTCAGATTAGTACAGTAACTATAGCATTGGTGTTGGGTATCAAGATTTCCGTTATCTTTCACCTCTTTTCCAACGGCCCGTGACCGGCAAACCTTGGGTTCTCCATGATCTGCAACTGGTTGGGAATGTACAGGAGATACATCAGGACAGGACAGTACAGTACCCTTGGGCTTACTTTATCCGTCTAGGCAACTCTGGTTCGAGGTTTCACTGAACTCTAGTACCGAGAATGGAATTCTGCTATGCAGTAACAACCGAGATCAACCAGGAAACGACAGCCACTTTTGATCATTACTGGTGAGTCGTCGCATCTCGTTGAGCGCAGAACGCAGTGCACTGTGAATGAATCGCATTCGAGTTACGTACAAGATGATTTGCCTCATCTCATAGCCTCTAGGTACATGGACAGTCAGCTGTATGATTTTCCTGAACTAAGTACCCACTGAGTTTCAGAAAAAATCTCTTTGTGAGAATCAGGCTAGTGGACACTTGTAGAGCAATCCGTCGCACGCTAAGCACACGAGGCCTCCACTGTAACTCAACTCAGCGCACCACAATCTCATCCACCTCCACTCAGCCATCATCTCCCGTCTGAGGCTTGTACCTTTTGGACGGTCCGCCGCATGGCCAGCGACTTTGTCTGCTACTCGTGAGCATCCATCACGATACAGCGTGGTACTGTAACTTATCTGTACAGTATCAGCAAAGTTGCGGTGTTGAGTCGTTCGGATATCGCGCTTGTTTTGCCTTTACTGGTACCCGAACTCTTGCATTTGCCATTCCGTGCTTCTATTGATCTGCTTTTATCGCTTAGCTCTGCGAATACAACATCATTGCCCGCTTCGTTGACTATGCGGTAGTCACCAACCGGTCAATCTGGGCTTTAATATTCGCTCAGCTACTGTAAAAAGAAGAAGGGGGTCTCACACAGAAGAGGGCCCGTCTATCAATCAGGGCAGCAGAAGAACCTGGCGAACCAAGCCAGCGGGTGCAAGCGACGTCAGTTTCTCTCTACGGAGTACAGTAACAAGAAAGGGCAGGGCACTCCAAAGCGGCGGTTCCAGGTACCGGTACAGTGACTTTCATCTAGGTACGTAGGTATCTATTTTGCTGGAATCTCTGGGCGACCCAACTCTAGAGGAAGAGGTGCAGTCGGTACAGGGGTGGCAGAAAAAAACGGGAGCAGGGGTCCGGCAAAGAAGAAGAAGAAAAAAAGAGCTTCGCCGACATCATCCCCCAGTCACAGCCAAGCATCAAGGTTCCTCAACCCCCTGGCCTTGTTTAGCCTCCTCCGAGTTGACAGTCGGCAGGGTCGGTTCGTCAATTGGCTCCAAAACTGCCTACTCTGGCCCGCCCACCCCAGCAGACCGCCTTGAGGTTTGAGGCTGTCGTCCCAGAATTGCGCTCGACTTGGAGTCGACATCATACCTACCCAAGAATCGATCCGTTCGCTCGCCAAATTTGCGCCTTTCTTCCCTCAATCTCCAGCTCTCAGTTTGAGCGCGTTCCTTTTTTTCTGCCATCCCTCCCTCCCTCCCTCCCTCCAAGGAAAGTTCTTTCGCTACCGCCGTTGCGTCTGTGCCCCCCACCGTTGTCCATCTCCCAGGTACCGAGAGAGCTTGTCGAATCTCCGTCTCGTCTCTGCCCAACTGCTGATCCTACCGCACCGCGTCACTGGGGCCCAGGCTGGCTGGAAGAGTCTACTCGACATCCCATCTCTTCCTCTACCTACCGACATACCTCTCTCAAACCTCATTTTTCACCTCTTAGGCGGTACAGTACAGTACTTCGTACACGTACATGTCATCATACCCAGTCGTTTCAGACACACCCACCCCCATGCTGTCCTGGTCTCTCAACCTCTACCTCTATTGCTGAAGGGCCCAATTATCATCCGCCCCTCCAGCTTCCAGCTGCTCTGGAAGCTTCACCTCACTCCCCGGGTCGTCTTTTGTTTCGCTTCTGCCATTATCCCATCCCATCCCATTGTATTGTACCTATCCATGGCCACCGCCTCTACGTGGTCCTTGCTTCTCTCCTCGCCTTGTTCCTGATTATGTGTGCAAGTACTACCATACATATATAGTACTCAAGCATGGATCCAGCACCACCAGATAGTAAACGTCCACGCCTCTCTTCGTGGCCGGTCGGCACACCTCAACAAGGAGTATCACTACCACATCCTCACGCTCATCAACTTCCACCGCCGCCTCCTCCGCCTCCGCCCGGTGCTCTACATCATCCTCCTCACCCTCCGCCGAGCCCATATCAACATTATCCTCCTCGACCTATCGAGCATTCCTCAGCTCCGCCGACGCCTTCTCACGCTGCGCCTGCGCCTGCGCAACCGCATCACGATCCCGATCGTCGCCATCATGAACCAGAACCTTATCCTCCTGTTCAAGAGTATCACCGACAGCAACAGCAGCATCAACATCCACCGCAGCAGCACCCGCAGCAGCACCCACCTCCACCTCCGTCGCCGGCGCATCCAGCGCATCACCCATACCCGCCGTACGGCCCAAGAGATCCTCCCATAAAACGGGACCCTGCCGAAGATCAACGCCGACCTAACTCGACGGGCCATGCGCCCGAGGGAATATCGTCAACACCACATCTCCCACCTACCTCGCTCCCACCACCTCCTCCGCCTCCTGGCGCATACCCCGAAAACCCATCACGACACATGAATTACGAAGGCGCGCCTTCTATGCCCCCAACACCGGGTGGCTACCGTGCGCCTAGCTTTCCACCGCCTACTCCGGTACCTCACCCGGCGTCCTACGAGCAACATGGAGGTTATGCCTCGGGCGGCCATGAGCCCTTTTATAGTGTTTATTCGTCGTCCGTTCCGGCTAAAAAGAAGAACACACGAGCTTCCCAGGTATGAGCCTCGCATGATTTGGAAGGGCGCAAGTACTAACAGGATATAGGCGTGCGACAGTTGCCGGCAGCTGAAGGCTAAGTGCGATGAGACGAAACCATGCAAAACTTGCAAAGAAAAGGGTGTTGAATGCAAATATCGCGACCCAGTACCCAAGGCGTATGTTTTGTAAAATCTCGTTCGGTTGAATCGGTAGCTAAGCATCATAAACAGCACGGATAAGGCTCAAGCCGATATTTTGGAAGGTCTTGGTTCGGTTCAGACCTCACTTAACTCGATCATGTCGCATCTGGGGCGATTTGATCAGAGGTTGATCAAGATGGAAGCACTTTTACCTAAGCATCTTGCGACATCAGCACTTAAGACCGAGCCTTCAGTGGAGGACGAGTATAAGCGCGTGCCAGCATCGCCTTTTGTCGCCAATGGCGCTTCTACCGACCCCTACTATAACGACGCTCACCGCGATCACCCATCATCAGAGCCCATGCCACTGCGTATGATGGCTGAGGACGAGATGGAGGTTGAGCCTGGCCCACCCGTGCCACCTGGAGAGCCCGCGATTCCTATCAATCACACTACCTTGGCTGGCCTGCTTTTGGAATGGCCTTCGATTCGTGAGCTTACCAAGCACCATGTCGAGCGTGAAGGCATTCGATACATCAGCGAATACCCTATCAGCCAGGAACAGAACAGGGGTGTTTTAATCGTATATGGGCGGGGTGAAGATTCTCACCCATCACGACACATTCGGGAACCGACTGATCATGGCAACGTGGATATGGCCGATGATTCATCGGATATGGCGTCTCCTTCCCCAGCAGCTGACTGGGGCCAGCTTGGGGGACTTAGCCCTCCGGATCAAGTAGAATACAAGGGCGGTGTTTTGGCATTTGATGGGAATCCCGATTTCTCCGAGTCGAAAGTGTGGGCGTATGTGGAAAGTTTCAAGGAAAACATTCTTAACATGCACCCTATCATCCAACCCAAGCTCTTGGACTATTGGGTTAGACACTTCCTGGATAATCTCCCAGCATCGCAGCCTCGCTCGACAAAGCCACAAACCTCCAAACCCACCTTTGCTGTTGGAGGAGGCTCGCAGACACCAGAAGCTGCGGGCTCAAAGAGGAAGCGATCGCCAGGGCCGGACGGGTCTGAGCCACCCACACCCGCGCCACCACGCACTGGTCGACCAGATCGGTCCATCCACAGTGCTCTAGTTCTCACAGTTCTGGCTTTGGGTAAAGTCTGTCTGCACCGCGAGAACGTTCCCGATGTTGTTCACCCTACGGAGCCTCTTCCCCATGGCAGCCCAGCTGTTCGAAACGGTGCCATCCCACCATCGCCGAACCAGGGTTCTCCCCCGGGATATTCCTCTCATTCGCACTCATCAGGCCTGCCTTCACCCAAGGAACAGGACAGGAACATTCATAGCCGCCGATCCTCGATCCACGGCCCTGGTGGTTTCCGGTCTGGTTACAGTCTCAAGAAGAATTATGAGGTGATACCGGGCTTAGAGTACTTCGCATATGCCACAGATATCCTTGGCAACCACACTGGCGCGTACAACAACATGAAGAATGTTTACGCTAACATCTTTGCTGGGTTATACCATGGCCAGCTGGGCAGGCCGATGGAGAGTTTCGCTTTCATCCATAAAGCCAGCCACAAGCTGCAGGTCATTATGCGGCCGTAAGTATTCAGACCTTGAGAAACATACAGGCGATGAGTGACTAAAACGATTCTAGGAGTTTGGATAAGATGAGGCGAATCAAGCGTAACAGCGAGTTCATTCAGGAAACCAAGTACAACCAACTGGCTTTAACATTCTGGACCTGCCTGCAGTTGGAAAGCGATCTCATTGCTGAGATGCAACTCCCACCATCAGGACTTCTCTCGTACGAAGACGACATGCCGCACCCTAACATGAGTCTCTTGGAAGGCTTCAACCAGCGAATCCTGGACAGCTACCCCGGCCAGTTGTATCTCCGAACCCATCTCAACAGCATTCATCGGATGTTTTATGCGCCAGAGGATCCTGCCAAGCCAGGCAAGGATAAGTTCAGAAATGTCGGTGTTGTATCTGACGCTGTCTCGGGCATGCATTGGGTTGCGCCAAGCTTCGCATTTAGAGAGGATGATCCACCAGCAGATGACATTCTCGCAGCAAGACTGCGGGCTAAGTACTGGGGAGCTCAGGTGATCACTTATCGCCCATTTATCCGACAAATCTTGCAGTTCTCGCACTCGATCAAGAACCACGCATCGAGCCCCAACTTTCCCAGCGTCAGTTCCGAGTTCCGACAGGACATCACCGCACCTGTGATCCACCCCAAGGCCAGAACCCACGGCGATATCGATCCTCAGGTTGTCGAATTGGCCAAGAAGGGCATCAAGGCACTCATTGAAAGTACCCGTGCGTTCCACGGTCTAGGCGACAAGAGGCCGATTATCACCAATGTTTTCGGCACGGCTCACGCGTAAGTCCCTCTCCTTTTGAACTGGCCACACCTGAAACTGACCACGTTGTATATAGACAATGGGGTAACCTGTTAATTCTATCAGCTGCATTTCGTGACCCTATTCTTCACACTTATGTGGACGAGGAGCTGCTCCGAACCCTTTTCCACAAGACTATCCAGTTTCTGCGACAGTCGGCAACAGCAACGAGCGCACTTCGAACGGATATGCATATTCTTGAGGGCCTGCAGAGGGATCTTTTCAGCTACGATCCTAGGACCAACTCGAGCTTCTCGAGTGGCACGAGTGCACCTGGTTATCATACTCCTAGGCCTGCTCCCATGGCTGCACCGCCGCAGATGCCTCACCCAATGGGCGACCAAGGACATCCACGTTCCATGCCTCACCATTTACAAATGACCACATCGCACGGGCAGTAAAAGGGTTGACAATATTCCGACTGCGACTTGGAGACCCACCCTGATTACTCTGATTACTCTGATTACCATTTATCACCATCATCATCATGACATGGCGTTTTGGGGACTGATTCATACGCGCCGTAAGAGACCACGAAGGAGTGCCATTGTTTTGGCTGGTAGTTATTAGACGCTCAGCCACACGAAATGGGCTCGACGGATAGAGAGCGACTATACCCCGGCGCACGGATTGCGCCTATTTGGAAGCGACTAGGAGGAAGGGCACACCATTATGCCAAGCACAGGTGTTTTGGATCTGTTCTAGCTTATCCCAATCCCTTCTCGACTCACTACAGTGTACTGTACCATCAGCAGCAGCAGCAACAGCAGCAGCGTGCAACAAAAGAATACCCCCTTGGGGTGCGAACCCCAATCTCGAACACAAACCCGGTTGTATATACGTCGACGGATATTTTTGGTTTGGCCTGTCATTTATTGGATTTCGCTTATAGAGGCTCATCTGCTGTTTGTGTTTTTCATCATCACCACAAGAATTGCATTGCATGGCTGTTTTGTATAGCAAATGACATTTTCTTTTTGAACGTTATGGATCTCAATTTCTTTTTCTTTTCCATGGAGGGATTTGGAGGAGATACCACTCATGGTTGCTGAGCATACTATCTAGTATATATTGGAAAAGGAAAGGAGGAAAATACTTGCATGCTCACAATCAGTTTGTTTTTCTGGAAGTTTAGAGGCATTGTGACCCAAAAGGAAGTTGAATCATTCACAAAATCTATGAACAATGGAGTCTTTGAACCTGAATCTGTCTGTGCAGGAGACTTACAGTAGACTTGTTCCTGATGCTTAATGACGCCATTGAGGCACCCGCCCATCAATCCTTGCGTTTCTCCTGCATCCCCTTCATTACGTGCAGCATCTCGATACAACGAAACAACCCCCCCTGCCCCTGGTTGTGTATGCATACGAAAATGCGTGGGGGAGACACTCTATGTACAAGGTACGTACCGGATGGAGCCAACCACCTACCCTTACAGTAGTAGTAGGTTGGAGGTGAACAGGCGGGCACCCACTAAAAAGATAAAGTCTTCTGGAAGGTCAAGGCGCTCTGACTCGGCGTTTCCGTGCATGTTTCTAGAACATCTGGAATGTGAGGTGAGGGAATAGGAAAAGGAAAAGGGGGAGGGGTATGTTGACCGCCACAGAGGGGAAAGGCGACAACTTGACTTACTCAAAATCGATCCATCAATTTATTACTTTCTGCCGACTGACTTTTTATGTCTTGAACGAGTCATTCAGATGGCTGGCGGGCTAGTTTACAGACTCCAAGTACGGTCAGGGATGTACGTTTTGGCTCAGGAGAAAAAGCAATTATTCCTACAAGTCAGAAATATCAACTGTAGGGGGAGCGAAACACGAGCAATACAGGAACCAGCATTGGCTGTTCAAACCATGAGAGCCACATCACAAGACATAAGTTACGTGACGTCCTAACGCATCGGCCAGCCAGATCGAGGCGGTCAGTAAAATGTCGCACCAAAGGTGAAGGAACTTGCGAATAAGTTGCCTGTTGGCCGAGACTATGGAATCGCAGAACACACTCTAGTTGTACTGGTACAACGGTAACCGAGATGCATGTCATTGAAAGCGTTCTCCCAGAAATGTCACCTATGAATAGATGTGCCCATTTACCCCATCTCACGGTGAGATGGATACCCGGGTGCCTAAGCCCCAACGTTGTAGAACTTCTCCCCAAATTCCGCTCCCAATAGCCTAAATGCCTTCAGGACCAGCATCAATCCACCCTTCCTGTCCAAATCTAACTGTGGGGTTTCTGAAGTGTCAGCAGTAGATGAACAAATGCTGTCCGACTCTGATTGTTCGCTGTCGTCATCCCAGCTATCGGCAATCTTGACTTTGGTCTTGCCCTTGACCGAAACTTCGATGACCTTTTCAGTTGTTTCCACTGGTTTCTGTGCCTCAACCCCACCGAAAGATTCCTCCGGGCCATCCACGTCACTCTCGTCTTCGTTGAGATCATCCAGCCCAAGATCTCCTTCAGTACTAACAACGCCCTTGAGACTGGTCACAATGGTCTTCAGCGTGAGCCAAAAGTCCTTGAGGTGGAACCAGACAGCGCCTTGCTTGATGCCGTTGTCCCGTACTAGTACTTTCAAACTCCCATGCCGGAAAAAGTCGTAAAGATAAGCGTTGAACTCATACTTAGTATCGTGTGGCCAAATAGGTATGTATGGAATTGCAGACTCCTCGAGAAAAACGCCACCTCTCACACCTGAGCACAACTCAGTAATGGACTCGAAGTTGTCATTGTGTCCAGAAAGAGCTGCAAATGGAGATCGGACAACTGTTGATTGATTACTCAAAGATGAGTACCTTGTAGACTGTCTAGCTCCAATGGATATCTTGGTGAGTGGTAAATCTCGATCTGGCTTGTTCGCAAGGTGCTGGGTAATGTAAGAGTGGACATAATCCTTGAAGATTGATAACGTCTCTTGATTGTGATGAGCAAGCAACTGTTCAGCATTATCTGGCATTTTCCCAAGAAATATATCAGAGGATGATCGGGCAGCTACAGCAGCAAGCTTTGAACTTCGCTGAACAGGAAGCCGGTTGAAAAGGTGGCTGAGCACCAGCATCAACTCGCGAAGCACACGCTCTTGAGCGCTGTCGATATCCCTACAAAGCTCGTGGAAGTAACCACCTCGAAGCAACGAGTGAAAGGCGAATACGGCATTCTCGGTAAAGTGCAGGTGACCAACAAGACCAGCAAAGTTCACTGGTGCTCCCTTGTCTGACAAGAGATTTTGCCGTCGTAGATACTCAATGGAGAACCGCAAATGATGTTTGACCGACATCTCATCTTCAGGCCCTCCTAGGTACAATCTAGTTTGGGACAAGAGGGCATCAACGGCGTTGACTGCAAAGTCACTGTTCTTTGTTCCATCGAGAAGGATGAGGAGACGGAGAATGAGAGTGGTTGAGATAGGGAATTGGCCCTTCAGGTCTGGCAGCCGTGAAGACATGATCTCGTGAACTCGGGCTCGGGAAATACCATTGAAGACTACGTTACCCAGAAGATCAAAGCCTCGACGTCCAGCTCGACCAGAAGCCTGTCGGTAGTTCTGCGGCGACAGAAAGACAGAGTCTCCGCTGAAGACCACGGTTTTGCATGGCATATTGATGCCAAGAGCAAGTGTTCCGGTAGCCACAACAAGTCTGAGGTGACCCTGGCGGAACAACATCTCCACACTCAAACATGTTAGCTGTGCTATTTGGATGAAATATGGATATGAAATGATTGATACTGGGTAAGGCATAATAAAGATTTGGGGTGTGATCATCGAAGAAAGCACTCACATCTGACGATATCGTCGATTCATACCGGCGTGATGAACACCTAATCCACGATGAAGAGCATCGACTAGCCATGGAGCAACTCTGTCTCTACTCAGACTGCGGACTAAATCATAGAACTCAGTCTGCTGGAAAGTTTTCGTACCAGCGAAGCTGAACTGATCCAGAGGTGCATGCGGATCAAAGCTTTCCCACGCGTTGATCTCAATACTCGCTTCTTCGCGAGCCAAGTCGGGTTTGGAGAAGCCTTCTTCTACAGGCTTAGATCGATTGAGAACCCGTCCGTTCTCCTTTTCCTTCTTCCATTGCTCGAAGGCCTGGACTTTTTGCTGCCAGGATTGGTCGTTATGCTTGAAGGCATATTCTGCCGTCTGTAGTGCGTGAAGAATGTGCCTGACGGCTTGCTCGCATTCGAAACGGTCATAATTAAATACGAGAGCTGGAAGAGCATTCTGTGCGTGAAGCTCACATACTAGTGGGAACAAATTTTCAAAGTGTCGACCTACCGCAACAGCAGATTGGTCCGAATGCTTCTCAATATCAAGGCTTGTTTGAAGGTCTGTGAAAGGAGAATCCCGCATCTCCATAGCTCTTTTGAGTACTCTTTTGAGATCCCTTTCCCACTCAATGACGCGTGATTTTTCGATCACCTCTGGTAAGGTTTTAGTAGGATCTAGTTGAGCTATGTCTGACAAGAGTGCTGGCGGGAGCGTCTTGTTCATGTTCTTCCACAGCGTGAAGCAATCTCAAGCCTCTAGGTTCACATCGTCTAGCGCAGAGCGGTTCCTTTAAAACATCAGACTTATTTTTCATATTCGAGAGTAGCAAACTTGCCGGTCTTTGAGTGCAACTACAGGGTGCACGAATTTGAAGTTGGGGCTGGTGCCATCGCCCTCATCCAACCCAGCTACCGGAAGCCGCAGGGGCGTCGAGACGCCATCGAAGACAAATTTCTCAGGAGGCTCATATACAAACTTGCGGAGATCTGAGTATCGTACTCCATGGACAATCATTTTCATGTCGTACCCCTTCCCCGCCTGTGACATTGCTAACCAGTCCTTGAGCTCGTGGGGATTCCCTACAGTGGCCGAAAGAGCGATGATCGGGCAAGGCGCCAGCAGTAGCAGTTGTTCCCAAATTACGCCATCGTCAGCTTGCCCTATGCAATGGACTTCATCAAAAATAATTCTCTTCACTCGCCGCGACCACGCATCGGACCCGACAGCATCTGTTGGAGCCAATAACATGATCTGCAGCATATGAGGCACCGTGACCAGAATCTGGCACTGGGAGGGGTTGTTGATGCGATAATCTCGTGTGTGAACTGCCCATATTGACTTGCCGGCCTGTTTGTGGTATGTTTTAGAAAAACGAGCTTCTATCTCTGCGGCAATCTGGTTTACGAGGGCTTTTGTCGGCGCCACGTAGACCAAAACTCCGTCGTCACTCTCCTCGAGCACCTTCTTCATTGCGTAAAAAGAAATGAATGTCTTTCCTGCGGATGTTGGTGCTATGACTAACACGCTTTCGTTAGCATCGATGGAGTCGAGAACATCACGTTGCCAGGCATCTGGCGCAAAGGGCACTCTTGCATCTGGTCGAGAGTCAAACCGCCGGTCCATGTAGGGACCTCCATGTTCGAGTTGCAGAAGCCGACGGTCTGATATTAGCTTTGGAGCATCTTTTAAGAGTTCTGGCTGTACTAGGAATGGGATTGCTCGTCGAGGTTCGCTGATGCCAATGCGGAATTCGGTCGCGGCAAGGGCCCTGAGAATTTCCTGAACAGAGTCGGCGATATTGGGTGTGCAATTAGGCGACTTGCAGATTTCTCTAAGCCAGTTCCAAATCATTGAGACCAGATACAGTCCTGAATATGTTAGCTGGATGTTTGTTTGAGAGGAAAACTGTGACTCACCTTTGGGAGAGTTCTTGTGAGCTTGCTTGCGTACTTCGTGCCATACCTTTATCAGGGTGTGGCATAGGTACAACTGAACCTCTGGTCTGACGGAAACATGACTTCCTGCAGATCTATCGGATTGGAAGTTCAGAGCCTTGAGGTAGCGATCAACTAGGTTTCTGGTGGCCTCGAACTCTTTGTACTTTCCGTGCCAAAGACTCAATATATCTTTCAACTTGGCCTGTACCTTCTGATCGTTGAGCTTCTGGGCTTCCAGCAGGGCACTCTGCTTGCCTCCCTTTCCAGATTTTTGCTTTGGCCCCTTCACTCTTTTGGGCTGAAAAGACTTGCTGGGCACGTTTGGTTTCGCTTTCGGCCGAGGATTAACAACAATGGTCTCCCGATTGAGCCTTTTACCAACCAAGTTTGTAAGGCTCGCAGCATATGAGGTGAAATCCGCCATTCGCCGCTGCATGCGTTTCTGCCGGCGTTGCTCAAGCCAAACAGGTTTTTGTACATGGCTTTCAAAGTTGGTGACGGGTTTGTAGGAGTGCCAATGTCTCAGGTCTTCGAACACAAGTTCGGCAGTAGGATCAACAGTCTCTTGCGCTTCTTTTATCTTGACATCTTTCATGAAGTCATCTAAGACTGGATGACTAAACGATAGCGCTGTCAAATTTTTGACGACTTCTGATGGTAGATTTGAATCTTTCAATGGTCGGACTTTGCCAAAAGGATGTGCCGCATCCAGGATCGATCCTCTAACGGTTTCCGTATATAGGGTTTTCGCATACTCGAGGATCTTTGGAGAAACTTCCCCGTTGTTCCTGACTATTTTAAGAAGCTGGAAGAAGACCCGTCCGTCAACGACATCGTAAAATTCCCACCTTTCTTTCTCATTGGGTGTGGATGACATCTCTAACAGACATTGGCTTGCCTTGCAAAATATGTGAAGAAATTCGTGATCCTGACTCTCAAAAGCTTCGTGGCCAATATGAATCTCTACTGAAGCCCGGTCTTGGAGCGAGCAGATACTAAGGACGGCAACTTGGAGGAGGAGTGCTTCAACACGATCCAATTCAGTCTGGGGAGCTGCAGATTCTGAGCAGTAATTGTCGATGTATGCACGGCAGAAAGCCACAGTATGTCTCTCTCTGACAGTGAAGTTCATGTCTCTCAGTGGAGGTTGAGTGGTCCTTAAGAATATATCCTGTGAGAGTGAAGGCAGCTCCTTCATCTCAAGGTTGGGCACATCGATGGAGAGCTCTGGCAGCACGCCCTTCGTCCCACTGAGCAGTGGCATAAATATCTATTGAAAATCAGTATGCGTGTTGTTGAAATAATGCATCAAAGTAACCTTGGAGCTTCTCCATGTAACAGAATTAATCAGACCAGCATGTTTCCCGCTGGAGATGGTTTTTCGTATCAGGTGCTGAAGGCGAATAGCCTGTTCAAGGCCACCGTCTCTACCATCGTCACACAGGATAAAATGCACTGCATGGCTAGAAAGATAGGTCTTGCATTCTCCACTTTCAAAAGAATCAAATTCAACAATTTGGGAATCGAGATTTGATTTGACAAAGTGTTGAATAAGAATTCGACGTGTTAGATAGAACTTGGCAGCCTTGGTCGAGCCGATGGCTTTCTGAGGCACGCAAACATCCTCGAGATCTCTGAAGAAGACAACGTCGAAATTGCACCCTCTGCGCTTGAATTCGTTGAGAAATTTCTCCACGGCATAAACAGCGTGCAAAAGCTGGAAGCCTCCTGTAGATGATGCATCAGATATTGTTTTGTGTTCATATTAAGGGGAGAGGCTTGCCATCAAAGTCAACTTTGGCCTCCGCGAGGCATTGCCGCATCAACGACTCTCCATGAATTACAAATAGCTCGCGGCCGGCGAAATCTCCCACTATATCGACCGTGAGCGGGCGCTGGTTCTGGTACCAGTCTTGGAGGGTCTTGGTGGGATCCTCGGGGTCCATGATGATAATAGTGTTGCCGTGATGGTTTGATAGATCCTTTGGCAAGAGAAGAAGGGGAAAATATAGGTAGGCTAAGAGAAAGGGAGGGTTTGTGAAAGAAGAGTGAGGAAGATTTATCAAGTTGGAAGGAGCTATTTGCTCGCCAGTGTTTGCCAACTGCCGCCTCATCCAAGTACCACGGGCAGCAAACACTTCAGTCAGGAATCAACGACAGGAGGCCGGCCAACAAGTTACCAACAATGGATAACAAATGCGTCGTTGCTTGGGTAAATCCTAGAAACCTCCACATGGATGTATACAACGCACAGCTTGATTCTGTTGACCCATACCTGGCTGAACCTTGGGACCGAGGGATATTATTATGAAGGGTCGTCTAGCTATTGGGATAACAATTCAAAGATACAATTATAGGTTTAGGATATCTTACCTATAGCATTGTCCCGATACGCAGCTTGATTCTGGTTTTTGCTTTGACCCCTTAGTTGGGCATCGACAGAGATTGGCATTTGAAAGACGATTGGGCCTCATCATAATATCGAAATTTAACAAACATTGCACCTAGGTATTCATGCTGGAAACCAGCATTATAGAAGATATACCAAATATCTAAGCGGTTCGGTTTGCACCATGTAGTGGATAACTCGTATAACATCGCTACCTATAGCAATCACTTGGACATCAGCCTCACTCGTCCAACATCCAATGCCTCTGACGTCTCCTCGGTGCGTGCAAACCTAAGTCTTAGCATTATACAAAGTCCACATCCTAATACTCCCATTTTAATCCGCCGTAACGCCATGCGCAATGCAAAGTGAGCCCAACAACCTCGGGATATATAATCGCACACATCGTGCCTGTCCATTAGAGTGTCCCGACCATCAGGCTCTCCAGCATACCTCCTGTTTGGCATGCTACTTGAGCTCTCTCCACCTCGACTCTAACTCGGCGGTGTAAAGTCCTGAAGCCCTCGTGAAGTTCTGCTGAGCCACCCACAAACTCGGCGTAGAGCTCGAGAAGGTGGAGGCCAACCTCGACACAGACGCTGACGTATCGAGGATCACAGATGTGGCTGCAGACCCATTTCAAGATAGGCTGGACTGTGTGCTCGTCTCGAGAGTCTAGGGCATCCTGGAGAGCGCTTCGGTGACGGAGAGCGAGGAGAAGAGTAAGAACATTGAGGGGGGAATGCTCGGGTGAGTCTTTATCAAGAACCTGGTCAAGGGCGCGTGCATACCGAGCGTGCCGCAGGTCACTTTGCCAAGAGCGTTCCTTTTTCTTATGCGTGCGAGGCTCATTTGCGATAACAACATCAGCTCCCTCGCCAACCATGTCTAGCTTCTTAGCGGCAGTGACCCTACGCTTTCGCTTCTTGCGCTTGGAATCGTGGACTTCAATTGTTCCAGCGACGAGCGCTGCCATTTCCTTCTCGCGCTCGGCTTCTCTGTTGGCCTCGGCTCCTGTGAGGCGGGTTCGCACACTAAGGACACCAGATTGCATACCAACAGCGAGATGGCGGTCGCCTGAATCGGTATCATCACTTGAGGGGATGACCTTGACTGATAGGACAGGAGATTGGTATTTGGTGCTTGAGACAACGTTCCATCCGGTCGTTTCGAAGACCTTGACGTGACCCTCAAGACCACCACTGACCAGTCGTCGGCCATTGGATGCCAGGCTGAGAGACGTCACAGTCTTTTGGTGGTTGGTGATCATATGGAGAGGACGCGCAGCAACCAGGTCAAGAACGCTGATGGATTCGCCTGCAGCTGCAAGAATGGTGGTTCCACTGGGCATTGACAGGACGTCCTCGATGGGCGCCGCATGCTTGAAAGTCATGACGGCGCTATTGCTTCCTGTCCTGGGATCCCAAAGCTTGACAGTCGAGTCGTAACTTCCAGACACAATCATGTTGGACATAGTGCCAGGCATGAAATTCGCACATCGAACATAGTCCGAGTGGCCGACGAATGTGGTTGTCGAGTCATTACCGGTAAGATCCCAAAGTCGCACGGTCTTGTCATCGCTTGCACTCAAAAGAGTCGTCAACTCAGTTGGCGAAAACTTAGTCGTCCACACAGGTTGCTTATGTTGCGTCCATGTCTTAAGAATAGCTCTCGAATTGACGTCGAAGACTTGAATCTTTCCAGTGTCATCACCAGCCACCAGCACTCTTCCATCTTTCCTGATTTCACCACTGCGCGCAACATCACCGAAGCGTGCGATGGTCTTCAGGAGCTTGCGCGTTCGGTTCGAGTATATTTGGATACGCGTGCCTGTCGTGACGGCGAAGGAATCGTTGTTGGATGAGATATGAACCACGGGATACGTAGTGGGCGACGGGATCAGAAGCTGGTTCTTGAAGGTCCTCCAGTATCGCTGCTCCGCGGTGATGGGCGTAGGACCGGAGGGCAGCTTGAGCTGTGGGAGAGGTCCCACCTGAGCTGCCATTGTGTCGTATCGCGATGACGGGCTTTTGCGGTGATGGTGTTTAGAATTCTTCCAAGGTCGCGGTGATTTTTTTTCACAGATAAGATATGGAATTCTGATGGCTAGGTGAGGAAAGTTCAGCGGGGCGGTTATATTACGCTAGCCTCTTTAGGTTAGACAGCCTTGGGGTCAAAGAATTGACCTGCATACCTACTATCTTAACACGTAACTACATGTCTCTTTATAAGGCCTATATTATCTTAGGTCTACTACAATATCCTAGCGTTTTAGTGATTCTTTTATAGTATCCAATTCGTGATAACTAACGTATTGGCTTTTTTCTTTCCTTTATGGAAACATGAGCTTTCTGATTTTCTTTTTTACTTTGAATATCCATGGGGGCAGCTATGAACGAGTTTCTAGCTCCACGGAAACTTCAATTCTCCATTCCATTTATCAAAGCCAAAGTATCAGCAGAATTGGGTCAATTTAAGATTTTATATTCAACTGTTCAAAGCTGTCAATACCATTCTTTATATCGTGCGTGTCGAGGACAGACTGGGATCAAAGGAGCCCGTGGTATATATGTCAATCAGATTCTAAATCTGCCCAAGTTTCTTATCTGCACATGTATGAAACTCCAGCATTACCTCGTATATCCCCTCCCAAGTCTTGCCTTATTCCAACGCCAAAATCATGGTTACCGTGACTATAATACTGTACATTTCCTCTAGGTATAATTACCTTCGTTTATTCAATATCCTCCCCGTCTTCTGGATCTTCCTGTCCCGATATCAATTTGCTGCATCTCCTGCACCAATGCTAGCTCCTGGCCTGTACCATTCGCACCACTCATCATGGGTATAGGAATCTTGGCTGGAATGGGCGGACCGCCATATGCACCGCGGTTCTCATCTTCAAAATCCCATGTTCCCGCACGAGGTAAGCCGCGAAGTGACGCATTTCCATAAGAAGCTCTTTCCTGGTAATTGTCCTTAGAAATCGGAGCCAGTGGACTAGAAGCCGCGGGGGAATTGCCAGTGGATGTGCGATTAGTGCGCTTCTGGAGACGAGTGCGGCCAGCTTGTGGGGGTGTACGAGGTTCGTCAGAGAATGAATAGGATGGGTTCACGGCAGACATCGAGTGACGCCCGTTCCGAGGGGGCCTTCGACTGCTGGGCGGCATTGGCTTCACCCCTGATAGCTGAGGTCGTGAGCGTGCTTCAGGACCAGGCTCGGTATGCTTCTTCTCTGGTTCAGGTGCCCATGTCTCCATGGGAAGATGATCAGAGGGATCAATCTCTCGCCCATCGTATGTAATGATCTTCTTTGGCTCTTCGTCCATGAAATCTGGTGATGGACTCGCTCCATCTTTAGACGAAACAAGACTAGGGTTCAAGGCATCATACGAGTCTGGCCCGAATGGAATATCCGATTTTCTCCTCTGGTCTTCGAGGGGAGGTGCAGGACTGACCGATTTGCGCTTGATCATGTGCTGTGTGTTGGGATTGGGGCTGGTACGCGGGTCAGGCGAGATGGCCCGAGACTTCGCAATTTGTTGCTCCGGTGGGTTGTAAGTTATAGCTCGTCGATTATAGGGCTGAACAGCATATGCATGCTCATGTGGTGGCTGGCTGTACCCTTGCAAGGACTCGTTCCTAGGACGTCCTCGAGGAGGAGTGTGCATACTGGACATGCTCTGAGAGTGCTGCCTTCTGTCGTGTCGGCGGTCTTCGTAGATAAGATCCGTCAATTCTTGGGACTGGCTTGCATCCAGCCCTGGCACAAGGGCTGCTGGGAGAGCCGGAGGGGCATAGTTGTGTGCGCTCTGCCTATGAACGACAGTCATGTCAGTCGAATGGCTTTGATAATGGCCTTGGCCATTTTGAGGATAATACGAGCTATCTACAGGGCTTCTAGAATAGCTCCGGCCATGAGACGGTGATACAGCGACTTGCCAGTCCTCAGGATTGCGGTAATCCTGGGGAGGGTGCGATGGCGAGTAATCGTCTCGGAATGGAGCAGGAGCAGGAGCAGGAGATCGTCGCAAAACAAGAGGCGCAGGGCTAGGGTTATCATCAAAACAAAGCTCATCAGAACGTTGGAATTGTGAACCGTTCTGCGCATAGTTTTGTACGAGCGGGCTGGCGGTCTCGGGAACATCCTCAACCGTGGGCTGCATAGATCGGTAGTGAGGATCGTAGCTTGCGTCATAGGAGCTATGTCTCGGCAGACCGTCGTAGTTATTCGAGTTTGGCGAAGGGACTTGATTAGTGGCAGGGGCTGAATCGTATGCCCGGAACGCGGGACGCCCAGGATAAGGAACCATCGACTGTCTCTGAGCCTCATGTCTCAGAACGTCATGTCTCATGAGTGACATCTTGTTTGGTGACGCATCGAAGCTTCCTCTCGGCACAAGTTCCTGGCCTGTAGTGTTGTGTGTGCTCCTGTGCGCAGGTGGTGGTGGAGGGCGTTCGTTCTCTACTGGTGAGTACTGCCTAGGGTCGTCCAATAATGGCGGTGGCCGCTCATAAAAGTCTTGTGGGGGAGAATAATGGCCTCGAGGATCCATCTGATCAGGTTGAGGCGTGTACCTGGAGTTGTATTCCCGCTCATCATACTGTCGAGGAGCTCCCTCATAAGGAACCATTGACCTCCGGGACTGCCGGGGTGCCTCACGAGTTGGCGTGGTATACTCCTGTGGTACAGGCCCATGTGGAGATGGAGGGTACTGCTCTGTGTGACGACGGGATGAGTGCGATGGTGGTGTATTGTACTCAATAGCTTGCAAAGGGGACTGATTTGGGACAAAATTGCCCGTGTGCGAAGTCTGCTTAGCATGTGTTCGTGCAGGGGTGCGATTATCAGGACCGGTGGGTGTCGGTGAAGGTGCCGCTACAGGTGATGGTTGAGGCGCTGCTGTAGGCACAGGTGCAGGTGTAGCAGCTAGTGTATTACCCGGAGCTTCACCAGTGACAGGATCAGAAGGCAAAGGGCGTCTCTTAACGGGTGTTCGTTGATTAACAGATCCCTGTTCTGGTTCAGCGGGTGCGATTTGCTTCGGTTTCGCTGCTGGCTTCTCTGGCTTTGGTCGAGTATCGTAGAAAGTGATTTCAACTCTGATCTCACCAGCGTATTTGCCTTTGCAGGTCAACGTTTGCCAAAAGTCGTTTTGTCCACCGCCAGGTACAATGATTCCTCTCAGATCGATCCATGACTCCCCAATCAGGTCTGTTCGCTTATCGTCTGTGAAAATAGAGAGCTTGAGCTGGTAATAATCTGGGCAGTCATGGACTGTGAATCGAAGTTCTTGATCCCTATAATAGCGGTTAGTTTGAGCTTGATTTTGATAAGCTCTCGGGATCTCGAATCTTACCATTTTGGTGTTTGCCCACCGCGGACATCGGTCGTTGTCTTTCTGGCTTCCTTTCCCAACCTGGCTGCACAGTAGGGGTCCTGCTTCCCAATCGTCTTGCGATTCGGTAAGTTCTTGGCCCGATCGACGATAGCGACCAGGGTTCCAATCTCTGGGCCATCCACTGCAATATCGGCAAAGATGCCTGCAGTGTGCGCCGCGCTCATTAGGTTCTTGACCTTGGCTGCCATTACAGCTATACGCACCAGCGCAGAAGTAACAAGGCAGTAAGAAGGCTGATGAATGAAGGGGTTGCGAAATCCACGTTGTCAGTTTGTTTACATGGGCAATGGTTGCTGTTGACTAAAGATAGCTCGAAAGTTGGGCTGGTGTCAGGAACGATAAGAAGACTAGCGCAAAGCAAAGACGACGTCTGGAAAAGAAACCGAAGCGAACAAAGAAATAGCTGAATAGAAAAGCCCAGTAATGAACAGTCGAAATGTGAAGGTAGTCAAGTTTGAAGCGGACAGAAAGACGTTAACTAGCAATACCGGTCTGGGCTAGAAGGAAATCGGGTATGATGTGGGATTAAGCTTTTGAATAGAGCGAACGTCCCTCTCCGGAGTCTTCAAGATGGATGGTGTGAATATTCGAGTCAAGGCCGAGAAAACGAAACAGGCTAAGCAGTGTAGTTGAGTGATGACGGAATGACGGACAGCAGCTTGCGAAAAGAAAGCGGAGCGGATCGCGTTTAATATCCCGAGCAGTGAAATAATGCGAGTGTAGAGTAGCTACGGTTAGTAAATCGGATTGAAGACTTGAACTCCCACAAAGAACTTGACAAGAGAGAGTATGAGAGAGTGAGAAATGAAGAGGGTCTTTCTCTCTCTATTACAAATTAACTGGAACGCGATGAAGCAGGATATCAAGGCGTTGTATACGGCTGGCTTGCGTGTGGTTGGGGGCCGAATGCGGTAGTCCAGTGGGGCTCTGTGGAACAGTTCAAGTGGAGCCTCTGACGGGAGGCTGGGCTTGGGCTGGAAACGGGGAGGCTGGTGCAGCATGCTGCAGGGGCTGAATCAACCCCTAGAGCCGTTTATTCGCCAGATACCTCTGGGGGATTTACAGGGAATCTCTGCCCAGATTAACAGGGGAGTTCTAAAGTTTTGGCGCGTCCAGGGGATTGGGACCTTGGCAGTTGTTGAAAATGAGAATGGCCAGTAGTGAAGGTGAAGTCGCGTCATGAATGGACACGTTCTACGGATACGGTGCATCAATGCAATGCAAGGCGATGTCAATGTCGATATTTCTTCCGACTCCCGCTCTCATCCGATTCAGGGAACAACCTATGGGTCGTTCGGGGAAGACCTAATGACTGAGGTGAGGTGCCCCCCTTTGATAGGTACTAACTTACCTTCCAGGTTAGGTACCTTAAGTATTACTAAGGTAGGTATTTCAGGAACAGGGACAGAGACGGACCCAATGATCTCGTTTGAATACTCGCCTCGGTCTAAGAGTCCATAATGGATATCGATCATTACACCAGTCATGAACCCTCCAATGGCTGCACTGCCTTTCGCTCATACACCACACCATAATCGGGAATATGTAGAAAAGGTACGCGCGTGTTTGCGAGGTCATGCTCACAGCCACACAGATATTGCGTACATCCAATCCTCTAGATGCATACAGTACTCCTTCGGACTCGCGATTGCCAAGCCATAGGCTGACGTTGACGTTTCCACCTACTCGATCCATTCCATGCCTGGGTATGCTTAAGACAAGACTTTGTTTGAAATCCACGGATTGACCTCAATGCTACGGCCTTGGGCCACAGGAAATCATCGCGGCCACGAGATCTCTTCTCAGACCGTGGTCAGTGCAATGACCATGATCACTACGTAGTACAGTACAGCCTTGGATGCCTGAGCATTTACTGATACATCCAAGTTGGGTTAACCAAGCAAACAAGCCGACCTTTGGACCTTAAACGTGATCGTGCGTCCAGGGCCCATCTAGACTACGGGACCCATAGCTTCGCTCTAACGCAAACTGCTGAGGCGCGTTGGGAGACCCCTGTGCTTCATGAGCATGTCACTTGGTGAAATAACGGCCCTCAACCTCTCCAGGAATAACGTCCCTGGCGAGATCGGGTCTGCCGATTCCATGACCCACTGGTTGGTGCCATTATTATCATGTTCCTTGGCTGGCTGAGCTGCTAGAAACAACCTTTTTCAGCCATTTATCATCATACCGAATCGGGATTGATGTCACAGTGTTGGCAGCGATAAAGGAACCCTGTTGCCATGGGAGACAACAAACACATTGTGTCACGCCCCTCATTGTCTAGAGCATGAATTGAATTCCTGAACCACTGAATTCACCTCCCCGATTACGTCGATACTCGATAGCACCGCCAACCTGTTTCGCGCAGCGTTCCTACATCGGCTAATGTGTTGTGCCGTAGCGCTCCAAGCTTGGGCTTCACCAAATATGTCTGTTTTTTATATAAGTGGATAAAGCAGTATGGTTCGATCTCAACGTGATCAACAGTTCTCAGAATTCGACCAAATTGAGGACATGACAGCACCAAGGCCAGGATAGAGTCAATACGGTCTCAATATCTCCAGACAAGAGAATAGACGAGTCACGCCATGTTCAGAGGAATGTTGACAGTCTGTGTGATTCGTGTTATTCGTGTTTTATCATGTTGTATGATATCCGGCTACCAATCACAACTAGTAGCAAGTAGAGCCGCAAGCTGCTCGAGATTGGCCTTGTCAACCTCATCGAAACCGTTCAGCTCAGCACAATCGATGTCGATGATAGCCACCAGCTTCTTAGAACCGTCGTTCTGAGCAACGACAATAGGCACCACGATCTCGCTCTTGCTATCCCCATCACAGGCGATATGTCCCGGGAACTCATCCACATCTCGAACCAACTGTGTCTCTTGGGTCGCCGCTGCTGCTCCACAGACGCCTTTGCCGAACTTGATGGTCTGACAGGCGACCTTGCCCTGAAAAGGGCCCAGAATGAGCTGCGGGTCTTGAGATGACTTGTCAAGAACGTAAAACCCTGCAGTTAAAGACAAGATATCGTCGTTATTGCTTGTGATTTGGGTTAAAAGAGGTTTTGTCACCTACCGGCCCAGTTCACATCTTTGCTCGGCGAGTTCAAAGACTTGTATGCATGCCACAATAGAGAAGCAGCATTTGAAAGATTACTAGGAAACAGTCAGTGAGAAACTTAGGACGAAAGGGCTTCCGGTTTGCTTACCAGACCTAGCAGACGACAATGGGTTAGAAGGTGAGTCAAGCAGCTTCAACGCACAGGGCGATCTGACGAACCCAGTTGCGTTGGTCGGTAGTTAAGCCCTCGGCTTGCCAAAGCACTTGTTCATATGCTTCCTCCTTTGTGACGCCCTCGGCAAAGTTTGACGCATCGGCATGAACCTATAGCAAGAGTCAGATGCGTCTGAATACGATGAGATTGCAGCAGTTGATGTAAACTCCAGCAGATGTGTGTACCATCTTGGCTATTCGAGAAGATACTGGGGTCTCCTCGAGAAGACTAACTTTTTGTCAATTTTTCAGGGAGTTGACAATGTGTAGCAATATGTTCTAGAAGAAATTTCGAAGTCGATAACTCGGCAGTTTGGTGGAGTTGATGGGACTTGATCGCCTGTATGAATTTGCTTTCTCCCCGCAAAAATGTGCGCCTAAGTCATTTTAGCGGCTCTGATGCCAGCAATTCAACGGACAGGAAACTAACATGATAAGCCTCAGAAAGTATTCATGAACTATCCTGATTCCTTCTCCGGATTGATGTCATGGTATCAAAATTGGCCATGATTCAGCCAAACATAATAATGGCCCAGGCTAGGGTTGAGCACCAAAAGTAGGGCGCAACTCCTGCTGAAAAAACATGAAAAGACCCATCATGATGTTTCACTAGATCCGTTTAGCGCCCAACTGGTCAAATAGGTAAGGTAGTCAGGTACCTGGAGCTGGAGGTTGGTTAAAGGTGAAGCTGCAGCAGATGATTATCGAGTGGCTGGTAAGAAATCCCCGATAATGCAAGACACTCGCCGATCGTTTGTCTTGTTCTGGAAATCCCTCTAATAACTTAGTTAAGCCTTGCCTACACCACCATGCTTCCCAGGGAACTCGGATGATTTAACCAAGCCTTGAACTGACATTCGATTCGATCCCTGTGCTCCTTCTTTTCGCGTTAGTGCAATGTTTAGGGTTGGCAATTATAGTACCTATAGAATTATGGAATTATATAACAGCTTTGTATAAGTATATTTTTCAAGGTTATAATAGAGATGCCAGTATGAGTTAGAGTTACTTTAAATGCCTAAATAGGTTATTCTCGGTCCATCTCATCGTCCATTAGTTGAAGCGGCTTGCGCACGGAGTAATCACACAGGAACAAAATTCATAATATACTCAATTCATTAGATAATCGCATATTATTTTACTATATCTAAGCTTCAATATAGCAAGGATTCTTATTTTTATACTTAATTAAATGTCTTCCATAGGATAGCTGGATGTCCAACCATCATCTTGATTGCGGTTCCTGAAGATCGGCACCTGCTTCAAATTCGCCGACGTCAGCGGAAACAGCCTGGCCAATGACGCATCGCGTTTTAATTCCGAACTCTTGGCCTCCATAGCTCATCCCCAACATTAAAACATAAAACTCCCGTCCTGTCGCATCGACCTTTAATTCTATGGCCATGACCTTTCAAGCGCCACGGCGACTCTGCCAGCGCAGTCAGAATCTACGCCACTGGCCACTTCTCATAGCGTCAACCTTTGCACAATCGCCAACTGCAGTACGGATATCATCACGTTCCATCCACAATGACGGCCCCAAAAGCTTGAATCCGCTGGTCAACCCCCCCGATGTCACGCGACCACCGCCGCTCACGCTTCCTCGACGCAGAGATTTTGAATCGGCGCCCAAGTACTACTTTGAGCTGGGAAAGGGATATCTGAAATTCTACAAGGGTGGCATAAAGAACGTGTGGGCAAGTCGGCGTCTTCTTCGCGAAAAGCTACAACGAACACCTGCCGGTGACCGACCCTCGATGTTCAGACCACACTATGTGCCCAAGACATTCTCGAGAGCGGATTGGGTTCTCCTCTGGAGAGTGCGTCATGATATGATACGGCTGCCTCTATTCGGACTTATGTTGATTGTCATTGGGGAATTTACAGTCCTGGTCGTTGCCTACGTCGATAGCGTAGTGCCATATCCCTGTAGAATACCGACGCAGATCTTTACAGCACTTGAAAAGGCCGAGCAGCGTCGCAAGGCTGCTTTCGATGAGTTAGAAGCAAAACACCCCCACGGTGTCCTCAGCCCCAGAGTCACCCAGGCTGTCGCCCGGTCTCATGTCCTCAAGAGCCTCCATCTGAGCGGTGCAATCTGGGATCGTCTAGGTTTTCTCCCGCCTGGCATGTGGCAGACCAAAGGACGATATCGCATGGCATATCTGGAGGGTGATGACAGAAATATTGTCGAGGACGGTGGGCCTACAGGACTGCACTACGAAGAGCTACGAATTGCATGCGCGGAGCGAGGAATTGATACGCTGGGGAAAAGCGAGACTGAGCTGAGAGGATGGCTGGGCGATTGGTTGCGGTTGACAGCCTCTGAAGATGTTGATGAAAGGAGACGCCGTATGGCTGTGTTGTTTCTGACCAGGTATGTGAACGATGTATGTTATTTGGCATGGCTGACATTTGAACAAGACCAGAGAACTGGCCCCAACATCGAGACTTCGGTGTGCCTGAGTGGCAATTGTAAGATACAGTATTCGGTAGCGCATATGAAGGTTGGGCCAAAATAAAAGAATGGTAGTGAGCAGCGAGATCGGCACTCTCACATGTAAATTTTAAAGCTACTGAGCTGCTCACCTTCGAGTGACTGGTGCCAGTTCACAGATTCGGATTTCTCAGTGTTCAATGTCAAAGTCATTCGATAGCCGAGATGTGCACCCTTGGAGTGCAAACGGCCCCCAATCTGGTTATTTCGAATATCATTATGAGAGCTATGCCATAAGCTGACCATGGATCGTAGCTGGAGTGTGCGTGTATGTGTGCCGACCTAGTACTATACTGTTGGTATAATAAATACGTAGGTAATTGACAATTTGACAGAAGTTGATAGCTTGGAATCGGCAAAAAGCACGTGGCCACTTTCTGCCGATAAAATGACTCGACCATTGAGTGTCCGAGAGCTTTCCCCGCGTCCCTATGTACAGTCTATGCCGGATTATATTACCTACGTTTGTGGGGGGGGGGGGACATGTGGATGATCTCATGGTAGATCCGCCGAGGTTCACATCACATGCAATCACTAACGACGTTGCAGCGCCCCCGGATTCTTTGAAACTTCAATCCTTCCGTGACCATCTGTCGCGTTTAAAAAGCTCGGTCAATTCCCCCACACTTTCGTCTTTTTTCATACCCGTCTTTTACTGTGATTTTGCAATATATTCCTTTACTCACAGTTCTACAGTCGCAGCCATGTCTCTCAAGAACGGTACGTCAACACAAAGCATTATATCATGATCGGCAAAGACCATCTTCAAGATGTCCCGAAACTGACTTCCTGCCACAGACAAGTTCCCCGCCTCCGCCGCTTTCGACGCCATCCAAGCGGCTATCAACGCCAGCGATGCCGATCGCAAGGACGCCATCAAGCAGGGCAATGGCGTCTACGCCTTCACACTCAAGAACGCGAGCGGCGATGAGGCTAGCTGGCATATCGACCTCAAGGAGACTGGAAAGGTTGCAACTGGCACCGGTGAGAAGCCTGATGGTAAGTCGCGATTCCGGCGCATTCGGAACACATGTAAACTCACAACTATACCTCTAGTCACACTCGTCCTCTCTGAGGAGAACTTTGGCAAGCTCGTCGCTGGCAAGGCTAACGCTCAGCGACTCTTCATGGGCGGCAAGCTCAAGATCAAGGGCAACGTTATGAAGGCGACTAAGCTTGACCCCGTGCTCAAGAAGGCTCAGAACAAGGCCAAGCTGTAGTTGGAGCGTGTTTTCGTAGCACCTGGGTAGCATTCTGCGTTGCTTTTTGTATGATATCAACTTGCTGGTTGCCAATCGCTCCATCCTTCCTGGAAGCGAATACATAGAGGAGTATATGCGTCAATGTCAATTTGCCATTTTATACATTGACACAGTTTATATACTTATTTCATGAAGCGAGTCAGCTTTCGAGCTTCTCACTCGAGTCTCATCTTAAACCAGGCCAACAGCTCTTTGGAGCTCGCGCTTGGCTTCTTCGCGTACCTCACGGACAATTTCTCCTACAGGCTGGACCTTGTTGATGAGCCCAACACCAGTTCCCCTGCTAACATTAGTACGATCATAGACTTCCCGGATACTGACTACACTTACGCCCAAGTGTTGACGAGGTAGCGGGCTTCATCCTCGGAATAGTCCTCCTTGAGGCTTCGCTGACACTCTTCCAGACTGGCTCCTGCGAGGAACTTCTCATGGATAGGACCTACAATGGCACGGCCGTCATAGAGTGGTCCCCAGAGAGGGCTGTTGACTATCCTATCGTTGAAAGTGGACCTGCATTGTTTAAATCTTGCTCAAATTATATCCTTCAAGTTTAAGGGGGGTACATACTTGAACGTGGACACGCCGCCATCAACAGCTTCGAGTACCTTCTTCTTTCGAGCTTCAGGATAGGTTGACTCGGGCGCAATAGTAAACTACACGTCATCTGAGCGTGCATCCGCAGACGAAGGCTTGACACCTACCTTGGTTCCCATAACGACTCCCTCTGCTCCTATGCCTCGTCAGTATTTCTTTGTGAATCATTGCTACCCAAGGTTGGTTTACCCAGAGCAAGTGCCCCAGCAACGCCTCGTCCGTCAGCAATACCTCCTGCAGCTACGATACTTACACCCCGGTCTGGAAACTCTCTATCCAGCATATCTTTAACTTCAGGTATCAAGCTCACAATGCCTGATCCTTGACGAAACTGGTGACCGCCAGCATCGACACCCTGAGTCACGAGGACATCTGCACCATCTTGGACTGCTTCTCGCGCAGCAGCAACATTACCAACCTGTGCAAACACAACAGGCGGGTGCTCCAGAGCCTTGAGGCTGGGGATGATGTAACTATGAGGCTTAAGGTCACCGTCCGGAGCAAACAGCCATATCGCCGCGGGGCGGTTCTTGGCTATAAGTGGCAAAGCCGTCTCCTCGAAGTAGCTCAAGGAGCCGTGACTAGTAATGAAGCTGGCTCCGACCCGTAGTGGTCCGTCAGACGGTTGATCGGTCCCGAGAAGGGCCCGGACTTCATCAAAGTGGCTCGCAAGTCTGTTGATGTGCTCCGAGTCTGGTTCGATATAGGCCAGTGAGGGGAGGAATCCTGTTGTCGGGTGTCAAGTCAGTGTGAGATGTGATGACTCAGAACATCAAGATAAGAGTACCAAGACCACCAGCTTTTGTGACTTCGGCTGTCATCAGGGGCGTAGCTATGCCGAGCATCGGTGCATTGCTGATGAGGGGACTCTTTGCCCAAGGGAAGCGGTTGAGGAGCTGTGAGGGGCTCATTTTGGGGATTCGATATTACTGTCAATTTGAACTCGCGAAGATTCGCGGAAGCTTGAACTACCTATATACCCGTTGCCTCATGTATGAGACAATGGCATCCATGCATGTATCCTTTATTGAGAACCAAGGTGTACTGTAGCCTTTACGCAGCTGACACTGATTTGTCATATACCCGAATCCAATCAACAATCGGGGATTCTATCATTCCGCGGTGCTCACTCATGTCTCCGCTATTATGTAAATATGATACAAACTGGTCTTTTTCCATATATCCAGACTTGCAATCGAACCTATAGTCTAAACTCTCTCCCAATCGTCAGAATATGTTTTACTACTTCTCTATCGCAACTAATTACTCAGTAACGTTCCACAACCCCCGGCGGTTTGTTGTTGAGAATCTCGTCAATCTCTTTCACAACCTCTGGTGTCAACTTCCCAACAACAGCCACGGCTTTGACGTTCTCGTATACCTGCTCAGGACTGCTAGCGCCCGTGATAGCAGAGCTGACGTTCTTGTTACTAAGTACCCAGGCCAAAGCGAGCTGACTCTGCTTGACTCCAAGCCTCTCGGCAATAGGCTTCAGCTGGTTGACCTGCTCAATGATACCAGTCCAGGTATCCTTTCCCGTGCGCTTCCAGAACCCGTTAACCCACTGGATGTCCCCGTTGGCGAAACGAGAGTCATCTGGAATGCCGTCGCTGTATTTACCTGAGAGGATGCCCTGACGCATGGGTGAGAACACAGTCAGGCCAAGGCCAACCTCACGATACAGGTGAGCGTATTCTTGTTCGACCTTGACACGGTCGAGCATGTTGTATGCGGGTTGTTCCATGACTGGGCCTACCAGACCAAGCTTATCGGCATATCGCCATGCTTGCGCAATCTCATCGGCGTTCCACATCGAAGTTCCCCAGTAGAAAGCCTACCAAGTCAACCTGGATGAAACGATATCCACATATCAGAGGGTCGGCTTACCTTTCCTTGGTCTATAATGTGATTGAACGCACGAACAATCTCCTCCATAGGAGTTTGACGATCAGGTCGGTGGGCATAGATGAGGTCAACATACTCGAGATCCAAGCGCTTAAGAGCACCGTTAATCCCTTCAACAATGTGTTTTCGTGATAGGCCCTTGTTGTTGACGGGGTTGTCGCCGAATGCTCCTCCCCAGTAAAGCTACAGAGAGTTTCTTGGTAAGCTATATTCCGTTACGGGTTTATTGGAGCACGGTAGTTAGTTTACCTTGGTAGAGACGACCAAATCATTTCGCTTCCAACCAAACTTCTTGATGGCTTCTCCCATGACAATCTCAGACTCACCCTTAGAGTATTCCTCGGCACAGTCGAAGAAGTTGACACCGCAGTCATAGGCAGCCTTCATGCACTCGAAAGTACGTTCTGCAAGCCAAGTCAGCAAAAGTCACACTGGTGAGTTCCTTGTGAGTACTGACCTTTGTCGATATGACCGCCATATGTTAGCCATCCACCAAGAGAGATGGCCGATACTTGAAGGCCAGAACGGCCCAAGAAGCGGTACTCCATCTCGGGCATATCATCTGGCTTAGACATTGTGTGATGGTGTCTTGAACTTACCTATGACTGAGCAAAATAATGATGCAGCTTTGGGTGTTGGGTTTCAATCTTCTCGTCTCTGTTGGGCTCGAAGAGATCTTTGTAATCCTCTCAGTAATCAAGCTACGTCCCGTTTGGGTAGGCCGGTACAGTCATTGAGCTGTCTTTCCTATTCCTGATAGTTGTCTTGTGCGGGGCATAACATCGTCTGTCATGCCTTAGCTTTGCGGTTCGTGTCTCTACCGTGATCAGACACGCATTTTTTGAGAAACTTGTGATTATTTGACGTTTATTTGGTCTCTGAAACGGTCCTTTGTTTGTTTGTTCATTTCGCTGATAATATATGCCTGGTTGGAAAGGTTCCGTCCTCTAGCCATCCATCAATTGCTTGCCATAATTGTTTGTCCAGATACAGCACCAGCCGATAAAGAGCGTGAGGGTTCCCACCCAATCTTTGTTACCAAAGTTCATTGAACATCGTCAAGGACTCAAATTATGTGATTTAATACCGGTTCTGTTCCATTAAAGCTGTAAATGTCGATCCAGGGCCAAAGCCGATATTTGTCCTTTTTTTTGGCAATAGAAATAACTACCCTATATTAATGAGCTCGGGTTGCAAAGGTGAACACTTCCTGGTGGTAAGTTAATAGACAACATGCCGCTTAGAGCTAGTTTACTAATGCCCACGAGTTTCTTGATATCGCGGAGCTTTGTTTCCTGTAAGTGCGCATATGTCCTAGAACAAGGCTGGTGGGTTACCTCTGTTGGACAATAATACATGAAACCATGTTCTCACGCCAAGAGTTAAGAATCTGAGACCAGCCTCGATGCCGCATCCTCCATACTTTAGTTACTACTCCCTAGTGATTATCAAACAATATAGAGCAGGGAAAATACCCTTTGTTTATAAACCGTGTCATACTTTACCTTTCTTCATGGCTTGACTCGGAAATGCTACGAACCGAGTCCAGTCGTGCCATGCCCATGGTGATGTCTCTTTTCCATGGCATCTAGCAATTAAATCCAAGTTCCAGTTAAAGGAATTGAATGCTGAATAGCACAAACATCTGATCTCATAAGATATTTCAAGGTTTCGAAAACCAAGTATGAAATACCATCATCGAGATTGCAATTGGTTGATCTTGAACTTGAAGTCAAAATGAGCGGCCAAATATAGCGTCTGATTGGCCCAACGCGAATTTATGCAAGTCTCGTGAGCGCTAGAGCATATATTGGCATTTCGGAGATTTCGCCAGGGAAGAAGAAACCAAATCTCCGAGGATGACGCGCGCGCCTGTGCTTCCCAGGGACAAGGCAATAGGTAGATCGTTGGAAACAGGGAATATCAGTTATGATGAAGTTTTGGAATTGCAAGATCCAGGTTCCGCACTCTATGTGGAATGTCAATCAATGTTGGATATGTTGTGTCCCTGACCACGTAGCCAGGCAACACCGGAGACCTCAGTTTTAAGCACGTAGCACAATGTGGATTCCGCAACCAGCAAATGGGGTGTAGCATGCTCTCATCGCCTAGGAAAGGTCTAGTTGAAATCATGCAGAGACAGTAAGATGGGAGATTTGTTGAGAGGCTCAGCATAAGAATGAGCCACAATAAGCTCAAATGAACCAGGCCTGGCCATAATTAGAATTTAGAACAGACCTCAGTTGACTGAGCCGCAAAGGACCCGTGGCGAAGATGTGCGTATTCAGGGTTATGTGTTGGCATATGTGGCGAGTGTTGCGACTCGTAAGGGACCTCTGATTGATGCAAGGCCCAGGTATTTGACAGCAGTACTAAGCAGTAGGTAACGTACGTAACGAGGGATAATTACACGATACAGAAAAAGGGAGGTGGATGTTGAGATCCGACTTGATGAGAACATAAGGGCAAGGCAGGGGAAGAGTTAGAGCCGCTCTAGCGAGGCCCCTGGTCGAGATATCTTTTCTGTGCTCGTTGCTCTTGTTGGCTTGGTCTGTTGGGGCCGGGGTAGTTCAGGAAACTCGCATTATTTTGTGATGAGCTATCCAAACTTCAGGCATAGGACCCTGCTCGAGGAAGATCATACATATGACGAGAACGGAGATATACATTGCTATTGCCAAGAACAAGAATTCTCTGCAGAATGAGAATCTATACATGTTGCGAAGCAGTTCTAGCTTCGTATACGATAAATGAAGCATAATAGACGGGGAATAAGAACAGGAATTTGGATCGGACGAATGGGCAACGGAACTATTCCACCATGAGCCAAGGGCCATGGGTCAGTTTATTAGTGATAGACGGGGGCTAGCAACGTCTTAACTTTTTGGTGTGGCTTGTTGCAGGCGGCCGTGGATTCATGCTTTTCTCCAGATGCACGCTAGCAATATCCGTTGATGCAGGGAGAACGTGGAATCAGAATGAATCGCTAGACTGAATGATAATAGTAAGAGAGAAGAATCTCAAAACGAACGGCCCCTAATTTTGAACCTTGATACCCACTACAACATGTACATCTTGCGGTCAAGAACGGAGCAGAAGCGCGGCATTTTGTTGATGCGATGCAACAGAGTCTTGTGCTGTGTTGTACCGTCCATCACGAAATAGTGCCAAGCACAAGGATGCACAAGCTCCCCATGCACAGCTTGTCGATCTATTTGCCATTTGACTCTCGAATCAATTGGGCCATGCTCGAAATTGGACGTCGATAATTGACCGGTTGCAGGGCCTTGCGTGACAAAATCCAGAAGCAGACTCTCGCCGACAAGAACCTTGAATCTCAACCTCCAAACCCATGTCGATAGAATCACAGACCAGATGATGGACAGTCAATATTAAGGCAAGGTACGGAGAACTACCTCGCGAGAGGCTGGGAAATTGCCCGCCGGCCAAGGTAGAGTTTTGTACCCCGGCTCTGCCGTTGGGGTATTCTGAGAACTCCACAGTCTAGCGGACAGCGCCGAGAAGAGGAGACTCTGTGAGGGCACAGACACGCGCCCGCAGCGGTAGGTATTGTATCGTACGGAGTACGGATACCTGGGATGAGATAATATCGCGAGGCGCTTATTGTCAAAGCGGACGCTGCTTATAGACGACCAAGTGGTCAGTCCTGAAGAGAAATTACGGATGCCTCATGGGAGAATCCATTATGATGGAAGTCAAAGAAGCAAGACTTTCAACCATTGCTCACCGATAAGTTTACGTCAATGGCTGCGTGTCAGGCCTATTTGCATTGTGCAGGTGATATCTTCAAGTGTCGCCCACCCACTGGCAATAAACTTTTAAACCATTTTGTCTCTTGACCCGCGACTCGAGGAAGGATTGGATGCAACTTGCGTTGCTTTTTCATGTTTGGAGAGAAGTAATCGGGATTGACTCAAGGTTGAGGAGCTAGACATGCGAGAGAGGGCTCATGGGATGGAGTGCATATGGATAGACGATTCTTGAATCAAACTTTGCACGGTGTCTTCAGGGTCTTGGCGAAATATGTATCGACCTACCTAGGTTGAGATTTTACGTTATTATGGTGAGTTTATATATGCTCTACAGTGTTGAACCCTGAGCCTTACATATGTAGGTTCAAGTCGGACACTTGCATCTGGCCTAGACCCCTCTGGAAGGCGGGCTGACAGCCCAAATTGAAAAGTCGGCTGCTGGTTGGCGTGTGCTGTTCAACCCGACCTTTTCGCTTGTTTCTGTAGCTCTTCCATGTCTGTTGATAGGGGCCGGGGCTCCCTAGCTACCTACCTACCTAGGTTCCCTCCACTAACAGTGGAGTTGTCGCTGATTTCTTCGAGGGGAGGTGCCTGGGCTAGCCTAAAACTGGCGTTGGATTGGATCCATGGCCTGGGCTTCTCGTTGGCTCAGGTCAGGTAAGGTCGGGGGCCAGTGGGCACCTACCTGCGTCCCGTCTGCTCTCTCGCTCGTCTTGCTTCTCTTTTCCCCTTTCCCAAACCCAAACTTGATCTCCCCATCAACGTTACCGACATCGTCTCCTTCAATCACTCCTGGGGCTTTCCCCTTCGACCGCCGTTCCTTTCGACTCGAATCGATTGCCTATGAGCTGCCTGATTTTATTCTTTTTTGGCATCTCTGCTGTTAATTCAGGTGAGTCAATTTGACTTTACGTTTACTGGAGCCTACCTTTCGTGGTGGGTGGTCTGTTCAGCTGTGTTGTGGTTCCCACCTGTCGACAAGAGGGAGCTCCCGAGCCGTGGATATTGGATTGGGTTGGATTGGATTGGATCCAACGGTTTGCTTTGGGTTGCAGCACACTGTTGACTCCTGACTGGCTTCTTCATACAATTACAGTCGGCGACCACGGAGTCAACAGCACCTGATCGCTGTATCGGCTCCTTTCTTCTCCATCGCGTTTGACGGATCTTCTCGGTATTGCCATTAGGGGCTCCATGGTGCACTTGCGGCTGGCGGCTGGATCCTTGGGCTCGAAGTGTGTTTTTACCGCGCCCCCAATCAACATCCCAGTACCTGGCCAACAGTACAGCCCAACTTGACCAATCCATCGCCTCATCCTTCTTCAGCCGTCCAACCGCAAGCAGCGCCACGGCATTCGTTTCTCGTTTTCTCCTTTGTCTTTCCTGCATGCTGCATCAACAGTTCCTTCGAGATTCATCAAGACTGACCGCTGTCTCGCGTTCTTTGTTTATAGGCATCGATTTGTTGAACCAGTTTCGATTCTGAGCACGATTTCCGCCCTCATCGCGACGTCCGATTTCCCCTCTCTGTTTAGACATACTGTGACGGTGGTCCTCTGACCGCCTCCACCGCCGAAATGGCCTCCTCATCATCCAACGTTGTCGGTGTCCACTACCGAGTGGGAAAGAAGATCGGCGAGGGCTCTTTTGGTGTTATTTTTGAAGGCACCAACTTGCTCAATAACCAACAAGTTGCTATCAAATTTGTTAGTCTCTTGTTACTCCGACGCATTTTACGTTGCCATTTAGTCGTCATTACTGACATTGGATTAGGAACCTCGCAAAAGTGATGCTCCTCAACTGCGAGACGAGTACCGAACATACAAGATCCTTGTTGGTTGCCGTGAGAAGATCTGACCTCAAACAAACCAAAACGTCATGTGCTAACGACAGATTCAGCTGGTATTCCAAATGTCTACTACTTTGGCCAGGAGGGACTCCATAACATCCTGGTGATCGACTTGCTTGGTCCCTCGCTCGAGGATCTTTTCGACCACTGCGGCAGAAGATTCTCCATCAAGACGGTTGTCATGGTCGCGAAGCAAATGCTTTCAAGAGTCCAGACTATCCATGAGAAGAACCTGATTTACCGCGACATCAAGCCCGACAATTTCCTCATTGGCCGCCCTGGTACCAAAGCTTCTAGCGTTATCCATGTTGTCGATTTCGGCATGGCTAAGCAGTACCGTGATCCGAAGACGAAGCAGCATATTCCCTACCGCGAGCGAAAATCTCTTTCTGGAACTGCTCGATACATGAGTATCAACACCCATCTGGGTCGTGAGCAGTCTCGCCGAGACGACCTCGAAGCTCTTGGTCACGTTTTCCTGTACTTTCTTCGAGGTGGCCTCCCTTGGCAGGGATTGAAGGCTGCTACCAACAAGCAGAAGTACGAGAAGATTGGCGAGAAGAAGCAGACCACTGCTATCAAGGACCTGTGTGAGGGTTTCCCTGAGGAGTTTTCTAAGTATCTGACTTACGTCCGAAACCTGGGCTTCGAGGATACTCCTGACTACGACTACCTCCGAGAGCTTTTTACACAGGCTCTTAAGAACACTGGCGAGGTTGAGGATGGCGAATATGACTGGATGAAGATTTCTAAGGATTCGGGAAAGGGATGGGACTCGAAGAACCACAGCGGCGCGTACCTCCACAACCCCAACGTGCGGCCTGGCCCCTCTCAGATGGAGCTGCACAGCGGCCACCGTCCCGGGAATACCACCTCTCACCAACAAGCACAAAACCTTACTGTCGGCCGTTTAAACGCCGCGCA
Source organism: Fusarium sp. NFCCI 5145 (assembly GCA_033439405.1). Classification (NCBI taxonomy): domain Eukaryota; kingdom Fungi; phylum Ascomycota; class Sordariomycetes; order Hypocreales; family Nectriaceae; genus Fusarium; species Fusarium sp. NFCCI 5145. The sequence continues at coordinate 345,458 of JAWDHB010000387.1, forward strand.
ACCCCCTCCTCCGTCTCCGATCAAGCAGATGGGCAAGCAGAGAGATCGGCCAAGCGCCCCCGGCGCCTTGTCAGCGCAGAGGGGGAGCGGGGTTGGGGGTCTTCGGGACATGGCCACGCCCACTGGCTCGACCCAGGCCCAGTTTCAGAACAGTGCCCAGAACCTGCCTCAGCAGCCGAGGACGTCCCAGCAAGGCCCGGCGACTCAGCCCGCCCAAGCTAACGGCCAGCAGGCAAACCCTCAACCTAGTGGTTTCCAGAAGTTGATGAAGACCCTATGCTGTGGTTAAGTGCATCCTGATTATAACAACCAAGAATTTTCTTTGTTTCTTCATTGCTGCGGCGTTGTGCATCAGGATCTGTATTATGACGACAGACTCGAGCTTGGGGTTGACCGCTTCATCTATTCAAAACTGGGACGTGGTCGATGGTTGAAATGCCTGACTGAAGATTAGTCCAGTTTATAGATGGATGTCTGGGCGAAGTAAAACCTCCCTCGGCGGAGTTGGTTTGAGTCACAAACACGCTCCTGGGCCATTTGCCTCAGTGTCTTGCTCATCTTGGAAGCTCACCGTTTTCGAACTCGATCCCCACCATCTCGGTATTACAGAACCCTTTCGCCACCTACAGACTCTTTCTGTCAGTCGATATACTTACATGACCGCCTTGGAGGGGAAGTAGATCTGGCTTGGGACCAAGGCAAAGGGTTCCCCTTTCTCATGTCTAACAATCCCTCACGAAATTATACTAAAACCACGTTTAATCTTCAGCGCAGCGCAGCACGGCGCAGGGAGACGGTGCAGGGCAGCATTTTTGGGTCTGGTTGGGTTATTTCTTCTCTTTTTTCTTATGACGCTGTCCATAATATCTTTGTGTAATCACCTCACGAGACTAAAGCTACTATTGGGCGACCTGATGGTCCCCGGTCTTGCCAGGTGTGTAGATGTCGCGAGCAGCTAGCGTGGGGATGAGTTTGAAGTTTGCAAGCTTGGTGATTTGTTGTGAAACGAAGATAGAGCAGAGCACTATAGGGAGTTCTCGTTTTTTTGGCATTTTTTTTAATGGGAAGAGAAAAAGGCGTCGCCATCTTTATCATTGTCCCAGTCCTATGTATGCATTCATGTTTGCATTCCTGTAAACATATAATAAACATCATGTATATTTAACATTACACGGCCATAATCATCAATTCAACGAACTTGTCGTAGATTTGCTGCCAAACAATTTGTTTTGTTCTGTTCTGGTGCGCAATTCCATCAACACCCGACCCAATGAATAACACTTCGGATGTACTCGGACTGCCGAAGCCAAAGATCCAACCCGCAAACAAACAACTGGTTCATTGACCTCTTTAGGTGAGCTTCTGCTTGATGAAGAAGGATCTGAGATGCGAAAGCTGCCAGGTGCAAGTGATGCCAAGCACGATGAGCTGGATGATAATCCATCGAATAACACGGGCGTTTGTGGACTCGGATTGATCTCGGAACTCGGCCTCTCGCTCCTGTACACAATGTGGTTAGTCGCCTACTCTCTTCAACGTGGCAGAAGAATGGTGCTTACACGCTGGAAGACCTGTTCTCTTCGGATATCAGCAAGACGGGCGTTGAGGTCCTTGACACGTGACGTGATATCCTGGATCTTTCCCTTGTCGCTGCTCTCGATCTGGTTGGTCTCACCAATAACCAAGTCGAGGGTCAGTTTGATTCCGCCGTTGGGGTTTTTGGCTGAGAGCCACGAGTTGCGGCCTGAGCTGGACGAAGGGGTAAAGCAGATCTTGTGGTCGCCAGCATCGGCAGCGGAGAACGTGAAGCGGCCAGAGGCCAGACCGCGCTGGGAGACGACACGATGATCATTGTCGAAGATTTCCTGTTGAGTGCCGTTAGTAAAGGGCACATATAGCATGATATGCTTCTGGACAGTTGTCCGTGGGAACATACGTCGACATTGATGTAGATGCTGATACCGTCGTGCTTCACCCAAGCTGATACTCGGTCATCCCATTCCTCAGCATTGTAGTGTCCAACAACGAGTGTATCCTTGGGGAGCTCTTCGTAGAAACACTTAGGGGTTGTGCCGTCGATGAAGAAGTGCAACGCATTCGCAGCGGCGCTGAGCGAGAGGAGAGGAAGTAGGTACTTCATGATGGCGACAGCTAGTGCGCTGATGGAATCGGCACAATTGAACGAATCGGGTTCTTCTCGAAGATCGAAATTTGCAGGCGCTGTCGTTGTGCAGAAACGAAGCAGTATCGTAAAAAAGTCCAACGAATAAAGATATTGTAGCTGTCCCCCTTTGGCTCTGGCTTCGACGTTGACGCCCTCGAAGCTGCCACGTTCAAAGATCGGCTTTAGGTCAGGGGGGGTTAGCACTGTCACGTGGAGATAACGACCCCGGGGCCGTTTCCGTGAGGCGGCGCATCCGTTCTTTGGTCGTTGCCTCATTCAAATCAACCCCAAATTTTAACACGTCGACCAAAGGAAAAAAAAAAAGAACTCAGCGGTTCGAATCCGATAACGAAAGGATAAGCGACATACTAATATAATACGCTCTATTCCAGCAGGGTTGAGTGGACGGATTTGATGACTTTTGGTGATGGAAGGTTGAGTTTGAAGGATACCTGTCTGCTGGCCCTCCTTCCCGAACACACGCTCCGAAAATGACCTCATCCGATGTTCGCGATGTTCTCAACCTGGGTGATGGCGCATCCGGCCCCCGACCGAGCAAGAAGCAAAGGATTGCTGTGCCGAGGCCAAACTTGAAGGGTCTGGCGCGTGAGGTGCACAATCTTGGGGGCGACAACCCCATCGCTATCGTTCCCGAAGTCACACACTTTAAGAAGCGACGCTTTGCAAGTCGCAAACCTGCTGCGCGATGGGAGATGCGATCATTCAAGAACTCTGCGCGTAGCGACCTGGATTTCACCTTGCGACACTGGAGGAGGAAGGATGAGAAACAAGGTGGCAATGATTCATCACAGGAACAAACGAGTCAAGAAGAGCAGCCACAACTACCAAAAAACGAGATTGAGGACTCTGCATTCTCCAAATACAACGTACAAGTTTCGGTACCACAGTATAGCGAGGGCCAGTACCAGCAGTCGCTACAGCACAGCGACTGGACCAAAGAGGAGACGGATTACCTACTCAACCTGGCGCGAGACTTTGACCTCCGATGGCCATTGATTTGGGATCGCTACGAATGGAACCCTCCTGCGACAAACGGAGAAGCCGATGCTGATGGTGACGAGAGCAAGGCCATCGTGCCGGCGACAAGGTCGCGCTCCCTAGAAGATCTCAAAGCACGATACTACGAAGTCGCATCCAAGATGATGGCAGCGCAAAAGCCTGTGCAATACATGACACAGCCTGAATTCTCTCTTCACGAACTTATGGCACACTTCAATCCACAACAGGAGAAGTTGAGAAAGGAGTTTGCGTTGAACGCTCTGACGCGATCACGTGAAGAGGCTCGCGAAGAGGAGTCCCTCTTGCTGGAGATTAAGCGTATTTTGGCACGCAGTGAACGATTCAACGACGAGCGCCGCGAGCTGTACAACCGCCTCGATTATCCTCGTGCGGACACTGATATCAATGCTTTCAAATCTTCCGCTGGCCTGCAGAACCTCCTCCAGAACCTCATGACTGCCGACAAGTCCAAGAAGCGTAAGTCCTTGATGCCTGGCGATGGTACCAGCCCTTCTGGCACAGCGCCACCGCAGACAGCCGCTGCCGCCTCTGCTGCTGCCACTGCTGCCGCCGCAGCACAAGAAGCAGGGAGACGCGAAAGCACAGCCACGTCCACAGGGCCTCGTGAGTCTACCGGTCCTGTTGCTACACCAGCAGCCTCGAACAATAAGAAGGGCCAGCAGCAACAACAAGAACGCCGCAAGCTTACGACGCAGGAGGAGTTGCTTTATGGTGTGACCCATCATGAGCGACTGGGCTCTGGACCAACCTTCCGTACAGAGAGAATCAACAAGTTATTCTCGCACAAGTCGAATCAGCAGCAAATGCGTATTACCAATGTCCTAAATGAACTGGACGTACCTAATAAGCTCGCCATGCCCACCGCGGCGACGACACACCAGTATGAACAGCTTTTTGCTGCTGTTAACAGTTTACTCGATGCTCGCAAAGTCTCAGACAAGCTCGATGGCGAGATCAAGGTTGAGCAAGCAAAGAAGGCGGAGCGAGAGAAAGCCATGCCCCCCCCTGAATCTGATTCGATATCCGGAAACCAAACAAGCCAGGATAGGGATGACGGCAATAACAGGGAGGCTGCTTCGGTTGAAACGACTACTGAGAAAATAAGCAGCGACGCCACATCTGCACATGAAGATGCAAGCAAGGATACCTCAGAAACAGCAGCCCCCACTACCGAGGCCCCTGACGCCTCACCTAGGGAAACGGAACAAGATACTGAAACGGACAAGAACGGGCGTCCCGGTAGCAGCGGTGCCACGCATAAGAGAAGTGCTAGTGTCCTGAGTAGCGTTAGTGACAAGAGCAACAAACGACAGAAGAAGTAGGGCCCTCCGCATGTATTCTCAAAGTACCACGGTACATAGCTCTACGCGCCAGTAACTTACTGTATGCGAGGGACTGCAGCGACGTTCCTGCAGGGACTCTGGGATCTTCCCGGCAGTTGGTTTGGGGCCTGTCATACCCATAGACCCGGGCGTTGGCGAGATAGGGTTTCACCCAACCATGGATGTGTATCTAAGATGGTAGATGGCTGTTGAGGCTGGGACGTCATACAAACCACTCCTCCAAATATATCCTAACGTGTCGAAGCGCCGCCGGTGGAGCTCAGCTGGGTGACTGTTTAAGACTTTGCATAACCCACGGCCCAGACCCGCACCTCTTGAGGAGAGGGTGGCGGAAGCACATGGTCGTCTCGACCGCGCGGGGCAGAAACGAGATAGCATCTGCATCTTGGTGTTTGCAAGTCCGTGTCCAAGGAACAAACTTGAAACAGTTAGGGATCTCTGTGAGTACAGGGTCGTTTGAAGGATGCACTGGGCGCTAGGACGCATGCTGAACAGTAAGGATAATATTGAGTTGAAAGAACCGGCAGCTCATCGGCGGCTGCAGCGAGGCTACTTCCGAATATAGCATGATGTTCCTATAATTATAACCTTTCTCCCCTGTAAGCGATCCGTGTCACCGGTTAAAGAAGACCCCTATCGATAGATGTGTGAACTACCAAGGGGTGTAGGGCATCCAACGCCTTGGGTCCGTCTGACTAACATATAATGCTTGCTGTCAACCCTCGACTTGCCTAAACGGGCCGAGGAGCGCCAATTGAGTGGTTCAGATCGACCGAGATAGCGCTCCCGCTTTTTCGGAACCTGCTTCTTTGGCGCCAGGGGGACTGACAATAGGGTGTGCCCCCTGAGAGGAGAGTGTGCATGGCGTTCAGATCACAGGAACCTCGCTCAGCAAAGTCCAGTGCTTGTGAATCATGAGGTCGTCTCGGGCGAGACGCCCATATGTTCCTGCATGACTGCAAGTTGACGGCATGGATGCATGTTGTGTTCGGCGTTTATGGTCCAAGAATAGAACCAACTTGTGGTATCTCACCATGCAAGAATGATGGTTTGCATCAAGATATCTGATCTAAGATAAGGTTAGCCCTTGGTAAGCGCCAAGATCTTGGTTATTCTGAAAAGCTGCGAGATGGGAACATGCGATGCAAGGTCGGCGCTTAGCTGGCGGCTAGCCATGGATGTATGAAGCATCATGGGGCATAGGATCCATGAAGCCAGCAATGCATCGCTGAATATATATTTTTAGACAGAACAAGTGACATATAATGAAAAATGGGACTGTCGAAGTATATTATATGGTCCATACTTTGTGGTGTTGAGGCTCTGACGTGACGTCCTCAGCACTGAGTTTCACGACACATGATTGGCTGGCGTTTCGACTGATGAGTTTCGCGAATCAAATATGCTGTAGCATACGAGGGGTTTGGAAATATGGTCTTTGGAAATAACGAAAACCCCGGGAACATGGGCATATAGTCCAGAGTTATTATAGGGCTGATATGTGTCTCGACTCGTAATGGCGCTCATGCATGCCCGGATATCAAGTCGAGAACAGATATGTACACCGTGCCACCAGTCCGATAGATCTAAAGTGTAAGATTTAGCTTCGACAACCACCTGACTGTTGTCTCTTCCCTCTATTTCGTGCCAACAAGGATGACCTGATGTGTTCAGATATGAGGCGAAAACAACAAAGTGCGCCATCTCAGTACGCCATCGACTAACACCATGCGTCTCACTTCACATGCGCCACCGCGGCGTGAGGATATAAGGATTACACAGGAGACAGTATTGGGAGCAAGATAGTGGCAGGGTAGTGGAGTTGGAGACAAGGAATTAATACCAAGCACAACTCAGCCAACAAGTCGTCACCAACAAACCTTTCAAGGCTGCTCATGGCCTTGGCAAAGCATTGCACGAAGGGTTCGGTTTTGCTTTGCTGGCCTTCCGGAACTTCAAGACATGCCGTCGAGTTGGTTGGGCTTGGCCCCAATCTTCCACGTACAATCACCCCACGGTTAACTGCTTATGATAGTCATATCACTGGCACTACTTCCGCAAACGCTGGCGGCACTTTCGAGGATGTTTGTGTCAAAGAAACAAAGGGCTGTGGGCAATGATCCATGAGGGAAGGACAGCTCGTCCTTGAAATTAAGAGCTAGGGATGACAAGCCTGAAAGTTCGAGCAGTAGTCCAAAAAGAAACCTTGAGCAGCTTGATGGACCGGGATGCAACTCGGCAGTCGGGTTGACATCAACAGCTTTCAGCAAGTACGTCGCAATGAGCACACGCTGTGCCCATCATGTTCCGTGCCAATGACAGGGAAGAAGCGAACATGCCGTATAACGTGCAATGATCGCCATCAATGCTATCTTTACAGTAACAGGTTGAGTACCCTACCCGCAAGGGTAGTATTCGGACCCGCTGTACGGAGTAATTCTCCCAATGCAATGCTCTCTTATTCAATCACTGGAGTCTTTGTATATAGGGATGCGGCTCGGCTGTTCCCGACCTGCTCCAATTTTGGAGGTACTCGAATAGTCGATTTCTCTTCATGAGAAGATGTTCAAAATGGGGCCTGGAATGACCCCCTTGCTGATTGTTGGAGGCTTGAAAAAACCCCTTGTCAATGGATTGAAGTGGGTGATAGCCACTGATATCCACCGCCCGAATCAACCTCCGCTTCCCCGCGCTTTCGTGTTGCAAACTGCAGCACTATTGTCGTGAGGTCGCAACCAACGCAGCGGTGTGCCTACGAGAAGATAGAGTGCAGTAATATAGACCTGGCTATTACCTGCTTGACCATGGGTTTGAGCAGAGAGGCGCTAAAAGCGCATCATTCCTGTCTTGGGGCATTATCTATCTGCTGTGACAGTTTTGATCACGACAGACCAGCCCCCTGTCCTCAACCAAGACCCAATCACAGGCAAGAGCTGGCTTGTTTCCATCACAGGTGAACAAGGAACAGCCGATAGTGTCCTCGACCGCAGGCGGCACAAGAGTCAAAACGCACAATGGTTAAGCAAGATGCTACACCTAGATTGAGGAGTGATAAGCACTGAATCAGATCTGGATCGCCCCCAAGAAGAGAGAAAGAAACAAACAAAAAAGGTGTTGTATGTAACGAAAGGTAAGGGATGCATGGACCTGAATAACATTGTTGGTCGTTGATGTTCTGCTGGCAGAGAGGAACAAAGACAATAATAGGAACACCGGCAATCGATGAACCAATCAGATACGTTCATTTGGGGGCGTCATGCCGTTGACCATGACGTGAAATCGACCAAGCATTTGAAGTCAAATAACGGTGCGCGGACGTTGAGATGTGATAGAGTCTAGGGTCCATGCCAGTTCGCCAGACTAAACTGGAAGGTTTCCAAAAATGGGCTGTTTCATTATTAATTCTGTTGATGCTCCGTGCCTCGATGCATGGCGGTAGTGGCTCTCTGCGCTTAAGATATTTTTGGCAATGCCTCAGTTGCTTCGAGAGGAGAGAAGTTGCGTGGCCACTAATATCTGATGAAATCCCAATCATGACAAGCCCCGTATCAAATGGCTATGAACTGAATGAGGCCGCCAACACAAGGGGTCACCTTCCACCTCCCCACACATTGAATGAACTTAAAGGTGATTCGAGCCAGACGCCGCGCCAGCCTTAGTTATTATGCCAGGAGCGAACAAGGATATGAAGCCGGTGAAGTTCCATAACACATACGCATGCTCAGGTTGGATTACTTCAAGTCATGGTATACAGGCTATCGCAAAGCATTGGGATTTAATCAGTCATTGGGTTCGCGCATGGGATTCCCAATGCTTGACGCCTCACGCGGGCCGACAGGATCTGAACTCAGGTTAATTCAAGATGGGCTCTGAGTCCTGGCACAGCCGCGGACGACGGCGGCGGCGAGTGACACGAGACAGGTCTTAGCGTGTTAGACGCGGCGTTAATGGATCCTGTCTCGCCTAAGGTGCCTGAACAGCCACATCCTTGCCAAGGTTGTGTCTGGTGCTCAACTGGAGCCTGTGATTGGCTGTTGGGGCGAGGAGGCGCACAGTCCCGACACCACATCCGCCGATATGCGGTGGACGGTTGGATAAAAGCCTATGGTTGGCTCAGGAGACACTGTTCGCTTTTTGGAGCCGGTGTTGTTCAGAAGAATGTACAGTGGACGCTTGGGGAGAGCTCGCCCCTCGCTTCATTGACCCGAGGGATATTGAAAGAACTGAGTAAGAGGTTCGGTTATAAGCGAATGAAGCGAGCAGGATGTAAAACGATAAGAGCCTCGAGATTCATAGGTAGACAACCTACTGCGTACAGTAGTAGAAGATGCATTGAAACCGAACAAGTGCAAGTTGAGGTTGAGTTGGATGAGAAGTGGGGTAGCATCCCTTCACTGTGTGCTTGCCAGTGCCGCGGCAAGAGTGAACAGCTCGGGCGCCGATATTCTCCACCCACCCGTACCGCAGGGAATAGACGGACCCTTTAGCACAGGCCTCCAGAGCTAACCTTGTTAGTACTAGTTCTCTTTCCCAGTTAAGTTGGCAGTTCGTCGTGGTTTGAGATAGTCCGAGAGAAGCAGGTGTCAACTCCTAACGTCCAATTTGAACGAGGCCTGGAATTCTGAGTATAGCGACTATGTATTGCTCAGTTTTGTCTCATTAAGAAGCGCAAGGCTTGCGGAGCATACCATTGTTAACAGCTTCATAAGAATTCCTCAAATCTTGACTGATTTTAACTAGGACTTTAGGTATTCCTCAGCATATATTAGCCCCAGAAGCCTTACGTCGTCTAAGGGACATGAAGACTGAAGAGGAAAGAAATACATTAATGCAATGCTAGGTTAAAAATTTCGTAAACTGGTTTAAACGAAATATCTTCTCGGGGCTCAATATGCTTAGGTAGATAAATGTCCAGCTGCCTCCAACATGATTCTACAGAGCTTGGCTGTGCTCTCTAAACGATGGGCGCAGTAGCATGGGATTTTCCCATCGAATCGACGGGCCATAAATAGTTGCAAGATTTCAATTAGTGATGTCAAGGAGGGGCATTGTTTCAAACCGCAGTAGCAGATATAGGTATAGATATGATGACTGAGCTCATCACGAAAGCGAGATTGCATCACTAGAGAATAAATGAGACGCGCTAAGATATCAGCTCTTGCGTGGTATGGAGGGTTTCGGAAGAGAGCCAGCAACCTTAGTTTGCTCGGTTAATATTGCTTAGAGGGTCGCGCGACTAGGTTGGCGTCAGTTACAGGAGGAGTCCAACACGAAGTTTTTATCTTGGATCCCTATTCCCTCTTCTTCTCCTCTGACGTTGATACCTTTGAGGGTGTGCAGGGGTCGCTTATTGGGTCCGGGAGCATTACCCCAAGGGCGATCCTGGTGCGGGTACCGTACACGCTCGGGGTTGTCTCTACCGCGCAAGAAGGTGTTTTCATTTCCCTGCTCACGCGTGGGTCGTATTATTGTAAGGTGAGGTGCTGCTGTTGTCAGAGATCGACCGGTAGCGGATGTGATTCCTTGATTCGAGCACAAGGGCTAGGATTTGGCGGCGGCGCCGACAGTGGTGATGGGTAGTGATTATGATTGAGTGGGAAGGAAAGCTTGTGAAAGGCATATCTTGAGGTGGAGTGTTATGCCAAGAAGCGTAAATTTAGGTGATTGATATGCAGTGGCAGTGGGTGGATGCTCGCGGCACAGTTTTCTGAGAATCATTGTCGCGCGTGAGATAGGTCAACGTTACCCGCACGGGTACCCGTGCATATACCGATTTAGCTTAGTCATAAGATAAATAGAAATTTAAGTAAATCTTAAAAGCCTTATATCTTTATATATAAAATACTTAAAATATTAGTAAAAGTATTTTAAAAAACT
>JAWDHB010000389.1:0-120334 GCA_033439405.1 Fusarium sp. NFCCI 5145
CCCAGCTCCTCCTCCTCCTCCCCCACCTCCCCCAGCTCCTCCTGCCGGTAAGTTATAAATCAAGATATAGTACATCATAGACATAGTGCTAACTACCTATTATAGTGTCAATGGCTTTTGCGGACTGGGCGGCCGCAGGCGCCCAGTTCGTCCAGTATAAGCCTGGCCCCGCCGGCACCATCGCTTCTGGGTGGGCGGCCACCGCCATGATGATCCTCCGAGAGGAGGCCAAGAAGAAGGAAAAGGAAAAGGAAGAGAAGAAGAAGAAGAAGAAGAAGAAGAAGAAGAAGAAGAGCAAGAAAAAGAAGAGCAAGAAGGACTGAGAAATTCTTTTTTTTTTAACGAAATAAATGAATGAATGAATTGCCCCCCCCCCGCTATATTCTTATTAGCAGATTTCCTTGTGATGTATAATAATTTTTGTGATCTTGTTCTTTATGCAAATTGTATCAGGGCGTGGCCAAAACTATTCCAGGCTTATATATGTAGTTCCGACAATTAAAATAATAACAGAACCATAAAGACCGTCCAATACCTGTCAAGGAGATTCCAATGTGTAGGTATTCCCGTTTTCTTCCAGCACAACCCAGAGTCTTGAATAGTGTAGTAACCATTCTTGATCTTCTTAAACAAGATCACAGACCTGGTTTCTACTCAAACTCAGAAGTCATTTCGAATTAGGCCAAGGGTGCCTTTTCTCGTGTATGGGACGCCTCCAGTTCTGCTGTATTCCTCTGATTGAGATAGCAGGCGTCCCTCGCGGTGTTCAAATACTCCAAGCAATGTAACATAGTCACCGTCAAGGCCACCTCTGAGACAAGGGATAATATCATAGGTCGATTGAAGAGTATGTCTTAACTTGTGTGTGTTGGAGGGATAAGAAGTAGAAGCTACCTGCTGAGCAGGTCTCACAACGCTTTTATATGTATGAAATAAGGTTGCTGCGGCGGAACTATGTTGCATCTTGACTATCAGCTATAGAGAGAGACGAGGTTGACTTTACTCCAAGTTTTTGTGAGATTATCAAAGTTAATCTTGGCTTCGCACCGTACATCGGTATTTGGGCCATACAGGTTGAGAAGCTGACGCGGGAAGTTTGGTTGTTGGATGAGGGGCGGGAGTAGTTGCAGGTTGGATTGGGTTATGGCATGATAGCGATGAGAGCCGCATGTTGAGAGCAACTGGTTGGTGAGAGGGGACTTTCTTCTTGTCCGCCAGGGGTTGGCTCAACTATATTTAGAAGTGCTCTTCAGAGGTTCGAAGAGAAAATGATGAGGCCGTCCTTCGTGAGGTATTTTTATGTACCCCTAAGAATCTTGTAAAAGAAACGGCGAAGGTGGTCATACAGTGAGGAGCAGTAGCAGAAATCCCCGACTCCGGGCTTCAACAGCCACAGAAACGGAAACGACAGCAGCAAAAACATAGCAAGGCTTTTGACAGCAAGACCAAACCTAACAGTGCCAAGCACCACAAATAGACCCCCCAGTAACAACTCCAAAAGGACAGTAAACGAATAGAGACTAAACTCAACAGTGTCAAATGCCGCAAAGAAACCCTGCAGCAAAAACTCGACCTTGCCCTTACTCCCCCAAAACACGAAAAGAGCAAAACAGATATTCGATCTTCACTGGAAGGCCATCTCGATGGCTGGCCGACCGCACGAAAGGATAAAGAATGGGGCTAAGAGCGAGGAGGATCTCAAGCTCGAAACGAAAGGAGCGCCCGTATTACTGAACTACAGCGACAAGGCGAGGGCATCCAGCCACAATAGACTCCATAAAGATAATCGAGGCCCAGTTCCTTTGAAGCAAGGCCGGACTGAACTTTGGTCAAATATGGAAGAATCAAGGAATAGAAATGCACGAGGGATATCTGCCTGGGAAAGGACCAACTATTTCTAGTAATTGCAGTGGAAAACTTGTCAGGAAGCTCATTTCCCATCATGAATTGCTGCTCCTGATATTGAAATGAGCCTTGATTCTGCCTGCAGAAAACGCATCTCATCTCACTTCAACTCCGAAAGGGACGTGAGTTGTGCCTGTTACTTTCTAGCGCGCCTGTCTAGTTGGCCAGGGTCACTGATACCGCCATTGTACATCTGTGCAAGATGAAGTTATCGTGAAAGATCACCTGATTATTCACGTGACCGTCCAGTGGACGACCTCAACACTCAATCCCGTAACAGTCACCATCTGTTCAACTTCATGCTCCAAGTTAGGTATGCAAACCATTTAATAAGAGTGTCGCTTTTTCTCATGAAGCAGTTATGTCTTTGGGATAATTGACCTCATAAAGATATACAATGACCATATACGTTAACTCAAATAATTCAGCCGCTCACTTCCAACTTCTTCTAACTAAATGCTTTGCTTCAATCCATAAACAAATGCATCTCCTTGGTTTAATTTCACAACCCGAAGTCGATTTATCTTTCCAGCCTTACTCACGTTATCGGTGCATCAGTAACGTACTTGCCAGATATGAAGTTTCGGTAATGTCAAACCATTACGACCTTGAGCGTGCTGGTCCTGGTGGCAATTATTGCCAGCCTGAAGGTTGAGTAGTATCATCCATCGTGAGACCAAAGCTAAAGTCTTGTATTCAGCTGCAGAGGGACAGGCAGCTCAGCTTCATACCTAGCAGACCACTCATATCTGGTGACCATTTTCAACGAAATAATTGACCTTGGAATTGGGTTCATCCATTACCACATGGACCATGTAATTCAAATATGGGGGAAGCCGCTTGTAGGACTAATTGCTTCCACCAAAACGATTGCCTCAGAACCCCCTGGCGCCATGACAGTTGAGATGGACCCATGCATCAAGTCTCTCTTCAATGGCATCGCAGTGTCAAGTAATTACAATTTCTAGCTTACCTAGCTTCGTTTGAGAGGGAGACATGCATTGATAATTGTGTTCCTGTGTTCAATGACGTCGCGGTGTCGCGGTGTCGCGTACTTGCCTTATCCGCTGCTCGACGTCGTGGTTTGGAAGGAGCAGTTCACCCCAATGGCGGAAGTCTTCAACGAGGAAGGAAGGAAGGAAGGGGCTCCGCTCCCGCGACCACCTGCCTACCTACCTACCCAACTTGTTGAGATCTCTGAATTTATTTTTCTCCCAAGACATTCTGCAACTTTCAAGCTGAAATTCTACCACTTTGAAGTCATCTTTGACCAACTCGCTTTACAAACCATTCTGCTTTATAGCACAATTCAACTTTTTAGTACTTCATCAAGTACTCCTTTCACCATGTCCGCCCAGAAGACCATCGACACCTACTTCAACACCAACACTACCAACACCACCGACAATGACGACTCCGGCTGTGTTGTCGACAACGAAACCGGGATTATCCTTCCTGGAGATCTCACGATGGCGTATGAGATCAAGTCTAACGATGCAACGGGGTATGTATTGGTTCGATGGCCCGAACGTGAATAACATATCTAACAATACAATAAGCCAGGTCCGAAGTCTCCAGGAGTCTGTCACAGTCATTGCAAAGGCTCTTGGTCAGGAGACGCAGGTCTCAACTTTCAAAGACTTGACGTTGGAGCTCATTGCCAATTCGCCCCTCAAGGCCAAGCTTGTCGCATTAATCAATGAGCCACATGCGCCGGCTGACAAGTCTCTTGTCCCTATCGACGATTTCCTCAGCAAGCCCGATAGACAAGATTGGGACACTCACTGTATCACAGTCCAACAGTCTTGGCAGATGTTCTGTGCAAAAGTCGATTCCCTGTCAAATGGAAAGATCGAATTAAAGCATATGGCAGCACCTTCAGGGCCGGCTAACTCTAAAGTCACTATGCTCTGGCACTATCCAACCTTTACCTCCCCCAACACAGTATACAGTCATGTCATGGATCCAGACAGTCCGAGCCTCTGGGTACAGACGGTAATGGCCCCCATTGATACATCTATCAAATGATAGAATTGATATAACTAACAAGACATAGAAGAAGATGGGCCTCAATGATGGTATCAAGACAGTCGACATGTACCCATTCCGCGTTGACTATGACCATGCCAGTGGCCCTCAGTGGGAAACCAGGTACGACAACTGGACAGGACTTTACGAAGCATGCATCGACCTTATTAAAGAGATCACTGATGATGACCGCCTTTTGGTGGTTGTTGGAGATGAGATCTGGCAAGAGACAAAGTCCTTAGTCAAGACTCGAAACCGGACCCTCAAATACCTTGAGCTTGGTCTAGATATAAAGATGTTTGGCGCCGCACCTCGAATCTACCTAGCACAAGACTCGCAGAATAATGTCCGCCAGGTACTTATTCGTATATTCCACGGTCAATATGTGTATCACAACAAGAACGAAGAACGAGGTGCCCTTTGGGATCTGTTATGGAATACCGCTTGTGACATTGCTGGCGTGGAGATCAAGAACCCAGAGCTCCTAACTTGGTCGGCCACTCATTTCCTACGCAGCCAATCTTCGGGAATGGCCAATACAAGACCCGGCACATATACAGTCTTCCTGAACCTAAAGCGTCAACAGAACAGGGGAGACGGAAATCGACTGGTCACTGCTGATGAGATCCGCAAATATCTTCCCGGCCTCATCCAACGCAACCCGGAACTCGAGACTCAGTTACAACGTGCTTGTGAGCAAGGCCACCCTCCTCTGTCAGTCATCGAACGATATTTCAATCAGAAGTCCGTCGAAACTCGCCGAAAGAACAAACGAAAAGCCGAGCCCCTTGCAGCCCCTGAGCCAAAACGAATCGCGACCGACACCAAGAAGATCGCCGCTGCAGGAGCATCCGCTGCCACCAGAAAGTCAAGTCAAGATCGCAAATAGGAAGCCCTCTTGAATTGTCATCAGGTGCGGGATGCGGAAGCCAATCGACAAAACCCGAACAAAACGGCCGAGCAATCACGAACCCTCGAACGAATCGATAGGTTGAAGGATTGGCGCAACGACAGCAAAAAGTTCGCCGCTGAACTTGGTGCTTATGTCGTTTTCTACCACCCAAAAAAGTACCCCCGAGGTCTACGATTCTTTCCTGAGCATGGCACCGAGCCCAATGATCGCGATCATCCTGCTGTCATCATCGGACGACCAGGTAGACTGAAGGATGCTATGGAGAGGAGCAATCTTGCAGGACCAGTTGAGTAATCCCCTCCCCTATCCATAACACTATTCTCCTCCCTCTCTTTTCTCCTCTCTTTATCCGTGCCCCTGTATTTCTTGAGAGTCACTATGTGGCTTGATTCTACTTACTTTGGCAGTAGTGGGGTCGGCAAGTCATTGCTATGCTTTTGCATAGAAGACATCTGTATCTTTGCAGTAAGTCGTCACTATACTTTTGTATGGAGGGCGTATGCATTTTACAGTCGTGGGGTCGGCAAGTCGTCGCTATGCTTTTGCATTGATGGCGCATCCTCCTTCACGGAGGGGCCCTGCGGGGTCGGGTGGCGAAGTCGGACTCTGCACCTCCTCGTGGTGTCGCCTGGTAATGCCTCACGGTAGCCAACGCAGAGACGCAAAAGCCCAGAAGAATCGGGAACATGGTAAGAAAGAACAAGGATGTCATGAAGTTTGTGATACTTATCTGACGTCGAGAGTTATAACAAGATGGATATAGGTTTGACATCCTTTCGAAACAACCAGGGTTGACGCTGCACTTCGATCGAAGGTACGAGGGACCCAAGGGTGCGCAGAAACGAGTTACCGAATTCAACCAGACATGCAGCGCCGCTCTCAACAGCTTGAACCGTCAGACTTCGCGAGGCGTCGGGCATGGTATACATCAAAGACTGAGTCTGAGCCATCTGCTCCAGCAGCTCCCTTCACGTCCACCGGCGCACCAACAAAGCTCTTTCATGCGTGGAATGCAGTATTCGATAATGCGGGTGAGGTGGAGATGAAGCACTGTGACTTAGGTCCAGATAACACCCGCTGGCACCTTACTGAAAAGGAGGGAAAACTCAAAATATAGTAGTTAATAGAAAACACGGTCGTCTCAAGGCTTTGGTGCGCGCCTGTTATGTGTGAGCTCGGTGTTGTACAACTACTCCAAAAATCACTTTCCAAGACGTATCTCAATGCCTCGCCCAAGTCACAACACCAAGCTCAGAAACGCGAGGGCATAGAAAGGATGTCACAAACGCACACAGACAGGCATCACAAAAGGCATGCAACCTGTGAAAAACGAAGCTCCAATCGTCTAAAAGATATACATTTCTGTTGTGATAGTCTAGCAGCTTGGGCAACTGTTTACCTTCTCAATGGCCGCCTACGAAAGGATCTGCGTCGTCTGGATGACAAACCCGTTAGGTCGGCCTGACAAACCTCTTCTACTCACCCGCAAGTATCCTTAGCCGTCTCCGTATCCCTATTCGTGGGCTTCAGCCGGTTAGTTAGCCCAGTCGCGCAATCCTAAGGGCTCTACTGGCAAAAACGATAAAGATGCAGTAAACTAAGAGGGAGGTGGGTTATTCCTTTTGCTATACCGATGATATTCAATGCTGTATATTAGCGTTGATTGAACATGTGTGAGGCTCGTGATATCCACGTGATGTACTGTGCTGTGTGTGTTTTATGATAATAGTGATGTGATTGATTGCGAAAAGTGGGACAGCATAACTACCTAGTTCCTCCGTCTTAGATTTCTCATCACCTTCAAACTTACTTTACATTACATATCATCAATCTGCCGCTCTATAATCGTTGAACCGCCGCAGAGGCGCCTCCACCGTCACCTCCTTTTGCTAGCGATGGAAGTGGCCAACTTCGAAGTGATCGAGTGGGTATTCCTCTAGTGGAAGTACGAGAGTGCGATCGTTGCAAGCAAGTGCTTCCTCTTACTCACTCCTTCAGTAAAAACGATACATCTAAGATAACTACACGATGTCTGGTGTGCCGAGAGCGTTCAAGTGCGCCGAGAAGTTTACAGTCTTGTGCATCTCTGACTTCTTCCCTTTACGAGCATTCAATCGGTTGCAAGGCTTATCTCAGGGTGTCACCGTATGTCACAAACGTACTGTGAGCAACCTCCAGCCGCCGGCGCATCAAGTTTCTCACCGCTTTGGGCCTATTGCCCCTCGACCTGGAACGGCACAGCAACCAGCTATTACAGTGTCGGATCTTGAAACCCTCGATCTATAACCGAACCAAAACACTCCTCGCCGTATGCTAAGCTCCTTTCTGCAGTGAGCATCTCATGGAAATGCGGAGTCCTTTCGACGTGGTTTGATTCCCAATGACACGCATGAACAAGCTGAAGCCAGAGTTGAGTAGGTAGATATCAGGTCTATCACTATTTCCATGCAATTCTAACCTCTACATTCCTAGATAAAGATTCAGCGGGAACATCGGCAACAACGCCCTGGTGGAGAAGACCCCCTCCTTCAACGAGCTTCTACAACTCCTAGCGCGACGCAACTGTACGCCAACTCAGCAAGAGCAGGATCCAGAAGTCCCAGCTAGCCATACTAGCTGGATCTGCTATAGCTTCTGGTGGTGGTCCTGATGGAAGAGACGATTACTTCACATGCTGAGTTTGTGGCTTTTACCACCCTCTTCATGCATTATATGAGGGAGATACCTGTCTAATGTACTTCTGGTGAGGAAGTACATTAGATGGTGATCTCAACATTGAGAAGAAAGTATGCGTCTCTTGCTTCGGGTCTTTCCCTGTCTTCGCTTCATTACAGATGACGGTGATGAACATGTTCACTGTCATGCCTGTTATTCGGAGTACCACTTGGAGAGTAAAGATGCATTTCACTGTCTTCTCCAGGTCGCCCTGAGTTTAACCACTCGCCTTCACTTACTCCCGGTTCAATTAATAATCATCGTCGACGTCCTCGCCAACCCATTCATCTATCTCAGACACAGACAAAGCATGACGCTCAGCTTGATCCATCCTTCCAAGACCAACTCGATGAACCTTGCGGTCATTAACTTTCTCAAGGATGTTGGTCATGTGTATAACCCGCTACCTCTTCTGCCTCGCGATCTCAATGCTATTTTCTTGCGACCTCGCAATCAGACAGATCAACCTCATACGTTGTACCAATTCAGAGACCAATTTCAAGTACGACAATAACATATCCGTGCCTTTCTTGAGCATCTGCAAGCTCTCCTATCCCTTGCATCTGCGCTATTACCAAATGGAGAAGCTGATTTCACCGAACCACGTCAGCGAGAATCGTGACATTAACATAATAGTAGATTGGTCACTATGCATCGGAAAACACTCTAGCCTCGCTTTCAAAAGAACTATTACTGAAAGAGCCTAAAGGAAAGCCACCCTTAGGAAGCTAATTGTGCCGTCGATCCCGAAGTTATCGAAAGTCTCAATCCAGAGCAGCAGCTCATATACATCATGTTTATGAACCATCTCGACGTCACAGTCAAGCCTACCCGCTATGTTCCTGCGCCCTTGCTCCTTTAAGTTAATATCACAGCGGCACTGGAAGTCTTTCCTGATACAAGCTGTATCTGCCCCCTTAACCAGTCGACGCCCAGAATGTGTTGTCAGAACAAGCTCCTGCTGGCATCGCTGCTAATGCAATCAGCAGTCAGACCCGTATCCACTCCTGCATCTCCCAATCTCGCGCGTCAAGTGACGGTTCTCGCTCCTCTGAAGGTTAACGAGCTTGCCAGCCTCAAGCCACACTCGAGCATGTGGAATGTATCAGTATTGATGCGAAATCGATGATCGGTCTCAAGACCTTCTACTTTATTGACACTAGCGTTTGTCAGCTGTTTCCGCTCAATCAGTATGAGTGTTGGCCGTCGAAACATTATATTAGTGAGAGGTCTTTACCAACTACCGCCTGTTATGGAGAGGCTTCTGTATACATCTAGAGTACTTAATAAACCATCGATCTTGCAGGCCTCAATGTGCATCACCCCTTCAATTACAATATTGAGCTTCAGTAGGCTGTCCGTCAGTAGAGTGCCGATCAAGCGGCATTTCAGGATACTCTTCAGGGACTTCGACGAGGCAACCCGACTGCCGACTGTTGGAAGCTTCTTTTCTTGTGAATGCAAGCTCTTCTTCCTGTTACTGAAGTTGCAGCCTTTGATGAAGCTATACAGATCTACCCAATTAATCAACAGATCCGCAACTACAACTGATACCAATAGTAAAAGAAACAGCTTTGCTGTCCTTAGGATGCAAGGAACGAGCCATCATCGGGGTCTTGTAACAAGTTTATGATAATTTGTTCTTCCAGTAGGCACAAAATTGACATATACTGATTGTAGGTTTCTGTTCAACCTCCTAGGTGCATTAGCAGCGAAGCCTGAGGTGCTGTTTGACATCGCTTGTAGAACACTGCGTGTGAGATTTCAGGTATACCTATCTAGATACTTCCTGCTCTGATCCCTCTCCCTAGCATTAGTATGTACTCCTATAGTTTCATTGTTGGTGAATCCGATTGGGCATTCTGCTACAGCTTGCTATCAGGGTCCGTAGGCTTCGCTTGAACATTCTACTGCCATTATTTTAGCATGCTATAGCTTGCAACGGTGTTTTGCGAGGGGCGAGAGTCGTTGACTTCAGTTTCCTGGTTATCGTTGTCGTCGCAGAGCTCCTTTCACATACCAGTCCTTGGTTTCCGATATGTCATGCTCGGTCGCCGCGTAGATGTAGGTTGGAGCTGCATTTCTGCTTGAATTTGGTAGCTCTTTTCCGCGTACCCTTGGGTCCCTTGAACTTTAGGGTGAAGTTTTGACCCTGGTCGGTTCGAAAGAATGACAACCCGGTGTCAATCTTGATATTTCTCGAAGTCTGGTGGGGGCAGGGCTCTGAAATGGGAGGTGGCTAGGCCTTGTCTGTCAGCAGTTTTATACCTTGCTTCACAATGTATGTCCATGGACGAGGATGCGATCAGCGTTACTCGAATTGAAGCTGACTGAGAAGGAGGCGGCTGAGGCAGATGGTGCACCAGCGGCTGTGAGATCAGCTATCGGCCAGGTATTTTGGCGTGAAGATTGGATAGTTTGAAAGCATTCTCAATCTGGAAGCATCCCGATCTCCGAGCGTGCTGGTCTTGACAGCGCCGCTATGTGTTTCGTCCGTGATTGCATAGAAATTATGTGGGACTCTGAAGGTTGTCAAAATATCGTGGCGGGCGTCGGGGCGTGCTGGTCTTGATTGAGGAACGTGATGTGGTGGGTAGTATGTCCTGATGGCATTCTATTTATCAAGTTAGGTTGGATGATGCGATTGCATGTGGATGTAATGAGAACATCTGCAGACTCATTACAATCTGCTATTAACACAAAGTGCCCCGGAAATAATTGCGGAAGTTGTTAAACTGACCACAGGGACAAAAACTACTAAGGCCGGTTCAACAGGAGTTCGCAATTCGCCGCAACAGGTCACAGCAGGACTAAAGGAAACATCAAACTTTTCAACTACATATCCTTCAGTCTGTTAGCCTACGAGAACCTGTCGAGGATTACATATTTTGCCTTGTTCTCGTTAAATATAAAAAGAGAGGCCCAAAAGAGAGGCCCAAAAGAGAGGCCCAAAAGAGAGGCCCAAAAGAGAGGCCCAAAAGAAAGGCCAAGAGAAAGATATAAATACTCAGACAAAGCGTTCACTCAAACAGAGTCAATGCAAAAATGGAGACTGAGGGATTTGAACCCCCGACCTTTCGCAGTCCAATTGCTTATGCAAAGCGAACGTGATTCCCCTACACCAAGTCCCCGATTTATTATTGATGAGGGATTGAATTTTGTATATATACCTCAGTAGCTTTTTCTCTTAATAATATACCTAACTGGTTCAAACTATGACACTACTTCTACATCTTATAAGAAGCGTTTTGAAACGTACAGAAGAAATTATAATACTAACAAGCATATAAACATAGCTAATTAAAGAATTAAGCCCTGGCTTTAGTTTTGCATCCTGGTCTTGGACTTTGTCCTCACCGTTAGACCAATCAGCCTCAGCAACCTCTCCTCTGTTACTTCATACACTGACTAAGCAGACTCTGTAGCTCAGACTAATTCCTCTTTCACGTTCGCTTTGCATTGTTTCGAATGCTTGCGAAAGGTCGGGGGTTCAAATCCCTCTGTCTCCAAACTTTTGCATATTCGACATGCAACAATTTTTGTAAAGGTGTCCTTTTAATTCTATCTTTAGCCAAAGCAACTCCCCACGAGCGTCTCAGTTAACCTGACTCAGCCTGCTACACAGTTATCAACTTTGTTTCTTGTCTTGCGACTTTGGTGTGGCAATTGGAACGAGTGTCTGTTTCTTACGAAGACATCAAGTGAAGAATTGTGATAGTAAACGCCAAGCGCTTGAAAATACGCTTAGACTATTAAAAAAGACTAAGGAAATAGGGATGCCGCCCCCTAAAATACCTCTTGGTCAGTTGCTGTGTAACAGTTTCGCAAAAATAGATAACCTAGCTCAATTCTCTAATTCCTACAATACGCCCACACATCTTATTGCTAACATGTATATCTTACAAGAACAATCAAAACATTGGCTCTATTTCGAAACAATAAGATATTATGGAAATGCTAACCCTTTTCTTTATCTTTTGACCAAGATATTAGTGAACTTGTCATAGGGTAGGTAGGTAGTTGGCTCAGGACAGCAAAACAAAACCGTTCATAACCGAGAATAACCATCCATGAAATAATTCTATTGGGCAACTCTCTATAACGTTAATCCATTTATAAATGTATCGATAATCGACAAGTCAGCCACGAGGCAGCATGTGATAAACAAGTCAGGGGTGCCGCATTTGGAGATCCAGACACGTGCCGCCACAAGCCTTGAATCATGTGTCCCGCATTGGCATCCCTTGTCGTTTCCGGACAATTGCTAGTTAGTCTTGGGGAGCTGATATGATATACCGTGCGTGACGGGAGAGGCTTGATGCCTCGTGAGCAAGAATAAGGACGTGGCAGATTTTAACAACTTTGTGATGTCTCAAAATACGTAACATTTTGTGTTGTACAGATATCGTATGTGATTCTAGAAGAACATATTATGCTATTCCCCATCTTATCGACGTCATGTTCAATGGTCCCCCACAAATGTCCCCCGCGTTTGCCCCGGAGTTGGGGATGGAACTTTCACATGTCAAGAAGACATGGATGGGAAATGTTGCACTACCGGGTACCCTACCAAAAACTTGTCACGAGTCACGAGTCGTCATCTTACTCGGCTGTAGAACCGAATTGAGCTTGGGATGATGTTTGGACGAGAATTGAGCCTTGCATTGCCTCGACTTGCCTTAGGTTCGTTCCATTGAATTGACATTTTGGCTTTTCTTCTTGTTCTTCTCCTACTCTGTTTTACTCGTCAAGTATTCAGATTCTGGATACCGTTGAATGCTGAGCTCTCATTGATACTAAATTTGACCGTTATAATAGCCCCCGGGCGATAAACGACTTGTAACTGCCAACTCACGATAAGCCTCTCATAACCCTGTCCTAGTCCCACCGAGGGTATTGAGTCGTGTTACAAGTAGCCTTTGTCTTTCATGTGAACGACCACCAATTTATCCGAAAGACCCTACAACACCATGCGTCTTGGCTTTAATTGATTTCCTTTGTCTCTTTGCTGACCTTGCATATTTTGTCGGCATCACCATACAAACATAAGTTCAGATTTGATCTATTCATCATGATAGATCACGTCTTAGGACGGCCCTCGGTCAAGTCTCGACGACTTCAAGTCCTCGCTGTCTTGACCTTTTGGTCTGCCTATTTGGTAAAGTAATCATTCCACCTCCCCATTCTTCCCTATGGGTTGTATACTAACTGATACAGAGGCCACAAACATGGCCCTCCCGGCGCCCAGTTACTCTCCAAACTCTCCTCCAAGCGTCTGACAGCATGGCAAACCGTTGTGATAACTATGATCTATCTGTACGCTGCTCGTAACTTCAGTACTCTCGTCGGACTCGCGAGCCCCGAGCCCCTGGCCAACATGTATGACGCTACCTACTACCGAGCCACTTGGGTCTTGACTGCGTTGGACGCTGGTTTCTGGACGGCTATGAAGATCAGGACGAAATGGCTGCGCGATATGGCGAGCATCGTCTTCTCGCTCTTCTACCTTGTTGCTGCTGAGAAGGCAGACGAAAAGGTCCGGAAGGTCAGGGGTACCATCACCGTCGAACATCTTCGTGTCTCTTGGAATAAGGGCACGTCGCCGTATTTGAGTTTCTTTCAAGGGCTCATGCGACCTCGTTTTATGCGGTGGCCCCCGAGGCAAATCCGGATACCACGACCCGACGACAGCGATTATAAAGAACCTGTTCTTGCATGGCTATACTATGATGGGCCGTTAGCAGATCTTCAGCATCATAATAGAGTGATTCTGGACATTCCCGGCGGCGGTTTCGTTGCCATGGACCCTCGGTGTAACGACGACAAGTTGTTCTCTTGGGCTGCCAAGTCAGCACTGCCTATTCTGAGCCTCGACTATAAGAAGGCCCCCGAATTTCCGTACCCATATGCGCTGAATGAGTGCTTCGACGTTTATAGGACCATTATAAACACCAAGGGTCGATGCATAGGTCTCCCGGGTACCGAGGTCCCCCGTGTCATTGTTACAGGGGACAGTGCTGGAGGTAATCTCGCAGTTGCTGCGACGTTAATGATAATGGAGACAAGACATCCAGCGTTCCGCAGATCAGGCCACACAGAGCTGCCCGCTCCTGACGGGCTTGTCTGTTTCTACCCAGCTTTGGATATGAATATTGGCAACTGGATGACTGATGAGCAGATGTCTCTTATAAAAGATCGCAAGACAAGGAAAACGAATCGGAGAATTATGCGACGCAAGAGCATGCAGTATAATGAACTTGTGGGAACTCCTCACCACTCAGATGAAGAAGAAGAAGGATCACCGCCGCCTGATACTAAGTTGAACGCTTTGACGACGAAAGAGGCCTTGATCGTGGCATCCCAAGGACCTAGAAGCCCACACCCAGAGTTCTCTCATGTTGGGCCTCGATCTTTGAGCTTCCCAAAAGACGCATCAGAAACGAACGGCAAGAATTCTTCTCATCATGCTGAACCGATGAAGACACGACTGGCTACCTCATCAATGATCTCGTACTTTAACGATCGAGTGCTCACACCTGAAATGATGAGAGCCATGATCATCCTATATATCGGCGCCCATAACCGCCCCGACTTCAGCCAAGACTACCTCCTCAGCCCTGTGCTGGCTCCCGAGGCTTTACTTGTCGACTTCCCTAAGACATACTTCATGACTGGAGAGAGAGATCCTCTGGTGGACGACACTGTTATCTTTGCTGGGAGACTTCGCCGCGCTAAAGAAGCCGCGTTTGTCCCGGATCGGTCAGGAAGACAGACTGAGTTTAACGATAGGGATGCAGCTGAAGTGATGCTGATCCCTGGAACGTCACATGGCTTCATGCAGTTCCCGACTGTGTATCCTCCTGCTTGGAGACACTTTGAGAGATGCATCGACTGGTTTGATCAACTATTCGATCACGCAGAAGTCATGCGCGTGCGAAAAGATAGACAAGCTAGAGTAGCTGAGTCACACACGAACGGATTCGGTGTCAATGGCGATGGCCGACACCACATGCGTACAGAGTCGAGCGGAGACGAAGACAGGCCACTGGAGATCAGTATGACAAAGATGAACCTAAGACGCAGTTCCAACCAAGCGTCACCACAGCAAAGTCCAGATCTCAACGGAGGCAGCGAGAGTGGAGATACAACGCCACGAGCCAATGCCAATGAGTACTCTTTATCAAATGGCGACAAGAACGCCAAGAAGCGGAAAGGTGTGGGACTGAGTAAGAGCAAGAATAGAAACAAGAGCCTCATCAAGCTCAAGAGCTCTGATGATCTGCTAGGGAGACGTATGCAGGGACTTGCAAGCGGGTTGACGGGGATGGGAGATGACGACTAAAGCTCGGAAGGGGCGGGATCTTAT
This sequence comes from Fusarium sp. NFCCI 5145, assembly GCA_033439405.1. Lineage (NCBI taxonomy): Eukaryota > Fungi > Ascomycota > Sordariomycetes > Hypocreales > Nectriaceae > Fusarium > Fusarium sp. NFCCI 5145. The sequence continues at coordinate 14,928 of JAWDHB010000389.1, forward strand.
CTTGCATGGCAGATGGACTGCATGGTGATGATGGTGTGAGGTGTCGAATTGAAGCGAGATGAGATGCATTATATGTGGAGAGAAGTTGGCATTTGTAGTGTTTTGAGTTGGAGTACACGATGAAGTCATAGGGACATATGTTTTAGTTGATTCTCACGAGACACGACTTTTTGTAGAACACAAAGGACACCCTTATAGAATGGCTTGCACAACTTAGAACCTGGAGTTTAGTACAAAGACGTGGAAGGACGACCAGGGCTCCCTGGCTAACTACTAAGGGTGAAGTCCATCAAGCTTCTAGAAGACTCCTCAAGAAGGTTTCTCAAACCATTGACTGCTTTTTGAAACCAGAGAGACGGGACATATCGGGATCAGCCAAGACTGGATCACGGATATTGAAACCCGGCGGACCGTCGCGCTGTGGGGCCAGGTTAAGGTGAGGGAGGTATGCGTACTACTACAAGCAATGTATTGAGGCGTTGTGGCTGGAAAATGGTACTGGAGAGATATGGATATACGGCGTAATGACATCCATCGATCTTTGAAGTTGATGCAATATCACTTCTTGATGTTTCTGAACAGTAAAAAAGTGCTGTCAGCGCTGACATGAGTTGTCAACACAGCCTCAAAGGCAAAAGGATAAAAACATCACAATTAAAGCCGCAACCTACGGACGGCGTCCACCGACGACGAAAAAGAGGCCATTCAGAAACATCGCCTGAAGAGCAGAGAAAGCAGGGCTCAAAAGGGGGCGGACGGACCGTGTTTGCGTCAGAGCTCCCTCTCTCGGTGAGACTGAGCCCAACACGCAGATAACTTATGATAGACCCCACGAAAATAGGCGGGAGCTGGGCCGATTGGATTATGGCAAGGATTCACCTTCAATCCGGGGATGTTGGGCTGGGCTGGGCTGGGCTGGGCTGAGAAGAATAAAAGACACGCCACTTGGGTCATGTTATTTGGGGGATAAAGCACCTCACGGAGAAACCTATTTAGAGGAAGGGGAGCTTACATGATTTATGCTCGATGGCATAAATGATAGAGTTGTGTTGTGTATATGTGTTACGTGTGTTTTGAGGAGGTATTTGTCGATCTGTTGGGACTCACAATGCTAGCTAGTGAGTATCGAATTTCTACGGGTCTCGATGGCCTCATGGGTATGAAACGATACATTGATGCAAATAGTGGATAGACGGATGGATACAAGGTGAGCAGAGACCGAATCTGTCTCGGCATAATATAACTAATACCTTGAGACTGAGTGAGTACTCGTCAGTCATGTACCTACATCCGTAGTCTCCGTTTCGCCCTCAAGTCTCAGCCTCTGGTTAAACCGCCTTGAATAGGTAATACTACGTAGTAGGATAGAATAGAACAGAATACAATGAAGCATTCAACACCTACGGAAGTCGGCCGTGACTGTGGGTCTAGAGCCCGTCTCACCGGCCGGTAACCTCCGTGATTGGGCCGCACCTGTTGCTGGGCTGCCGTTCCGCCATTTCACATCCTCTTCAGCCCTGTAAATAATGATCAATATCCAGCAGAAGAACTTGACCAGGTCAGTATTATGGCCATCGTGGAAAAAGGAAGGTTCAGAGGATGGGCTTCAAGGCCTCAACTAACAAGGCTCTCGAATTTACCCGGTAAATCTGTGCCTTTCTATCACCGAGAACGGGCTATTGATGCCCGAGCAAGGGTTCACATGGTGATGCTGCAAGTAATCCAGAACTTCGGAAATCTGCAAACGACGATAATCTTGATTGTTTCTCTAGTATCAAGTTCCAGATGTGGCCAAAACTTGGGGGCATTATACGCAACAACACGAGACGCAAGATATACATGTGCCCACAATCAAGATCAAGAGACAATGGAGTGAGTTAGTTTGGGGGGCTTGCTTGAGTTGAGCGCCCGCAAATGCTCTTGAATAGCCATCGAGATAGAACATCGCAGACACAGACAGGGCACACCGACTTTACCTGGGGAAATGCCATGCTACATGGGCCAGCAAATAGGATCACATTCCCAATACCTGCACCCCAAAGAACTGGGATATCTGTTCGATCTGACACGATTGCTTCATGACCCAAAACAGAAAAACACCGCAGCCCCTTTCCCACGGATGCGTGTGAGACAGAAGGACATAAGAAAACATCAGATGCTTTTTTTTCGCAATCCTTGCCCGGAGACCTGAACCCGAAAACCGCGTGTTCACCCTTTCGGCTTCATGTCACCGAATCGACCTGACCGAGTTACCCAATAGGGTAACAGGGGGTTGATATGGACCGTGCAAGGTGAGGTGAGGTGAGGTGAGCTGACCTTGACGAGTTGACCCGAGCAGTAATATATTCTCATTGCCGTGCTGAGACACGGCACAAGGTAATTACTGATTACCCTGTCCGATCTACGCGAGGCCGCCCATAGCAAAAGAACTTGTAACAAAAAGAAACCAAGAAAAACGATGCTATGAGGGATATACAGCCAATGCTAGAGGCAGAACGGTAGGTGTCGGTGTAAGTCGAGGCGCTCCCCAGTATCACCGGCGCTTGACAAGGGGTCACATAGGTGAGCAATCGTCATCATCATGCCTCGTAAAAAAACAAAGCACAGACAAGCCAATAGCAACGACCGCAAAAGGAGAAAGCGGATGAAAACGGGGTCTTTTGGCTAGTATTGATCATGTAGTTGTCAGGTATCTTTTGCGCATGTTTTCAGTAACCGAACGAGCTGTACTGGTACGGCTTATACACACCTACCCAGGCATGGCTTGCTACCTATGCTGGGATGCTGGGATCGGGATCATCGACAGGGCAGTGCTTGCAAAGTTACAGAAGACTCAGGTCCCGACTCTAGGGGCCTCACCTCAGAGGTTGGTAGGTAGGTTACTTGATGGGATGGACATTATGCGCACCCGTTTGAGGTGCCGAATTTCCAGGCTCATATTTTTGGAGGCATTTATTTATTCACATTCTGATGAGAATCGTTTAAAAAGTCGGTGGCTCTGCCTTGCAACAGGTCTTTCGATTTCCTCTTGATTTCACTCGCATCTCCATTATATCGTATCATTCATCTCATCTCATCTCATCCACATCCTTATACTCATATCCATCTTTTCTTGGATATATAGACTATCACCCCCTCGTACAGTATCTCATAGTACCTACGCGTACTTTCTCTGAAGCTTCAACTCCAAACGCCATCATTATTGCCGTTCTTCCCGTTCTACCCCTCCACTGAACCCTCAATCGGCTGCGGCTTGCCGTCATCGTCACAGAGTTCAGCCAACTGGAACAGCTGCATTCAAGGCGCCACAAAGCAACCTACACAACTACAAAACCGGCTGCTCCCGTTTCCCTTTCTGGTGTACTACATTAAGTTTTGTGTGTGTCCATCATTACAGCTACAAGAGCTCCCCTCTACCCCTCTTCTCCTTCATCATGACTCTCGCACAACATTCAGAAAGTGAGGCTGCCTCACCTGTTCCCATCATCGAGACAGACGACCAAGGCAAGCCTGTCAAGTCAAGTACAAACGGCTATTTCCCCAATAACAGTTCTGCCAACGGAACTGTCACTCCCTCCTTCGTTGACAACATGGCTCATCTCTCTGTTGTTCGAGCTCGCGATGACTCGGATGCTGCGTCCATCCGCTCAACAAGCTCTCGCACCTCGAGAAAACCTCAGATGCAGCTTGCGAGCTACCAGGATGAGTTCACCACCAGCGTCTACGGCTCTCGCTTTGCGGGAATGGACCTCCCCAGGCATCATATGCCAGAGTGTGAGATGCCCCGCGACATCGCCTACCGCATGATTAAGGATGATCTGAGTCTCGACAACAACCCCATGCTCAAGTATGTTTATTTTCCTCCTCTTCTTTCCACTTGCAGCTTCTAACAGCAATTCACTAGCTTGGCCTCTTTCGTCACTACTTACATGGTACGTAATCAATCCATATCCGTCGACTTCTTAGTTCGCGCCAAGCCAGCCCGCCCACAGCGGAGCCGAACCATTTCTTGGCTCTGGGGGTGACAGCCAGCCACTGTAACGCAACATCAACACCAAAAATACACAAATACCCCACTATATCATATCTCTGAATAGCTTCACTAACACCCACACCAGGAAGATGAAGCCGAAAAGCTCATGGCAGAGTCCTTTTCCAAGAACTTCATCGATTACGAGGAGTACCCTCAGTCCGCCGACATTCAGAACCGCTGCGTCAACATGATCGGTGATCTTTTCCACGCTCCTCCTGGTGAGTCCGTCGGTACATCCACCGTCGGTTCATCAGAAGCTATTATGCTCGCTGTTCTGGCCATGAAGAAGCGCTGGAAGAACCGCAGACAGGCTGAGGGCAAGAGCACTGAGCACCCCAACATTGTCATGTCCTCTGCCGTGCAAGTCTGTTGGGAAAAGGCCACTCGATACTTCGAGATTGACGAGAAGCTCGTCTACTGCACGCCTGACCGGTTTGTCATGGACCCTGATGAGGCTGTTGACCTGTGTGATGAGAACACTATCGGCATGTGCACTATTCTCGGAACCACTTACACTGGCGAGTACGAGGATATCAAGGCCATCAATGACCTCCTCGTTGAGCGAGATCTCGATGTTCCTATTCACGTTGATGCTGCTAGCGGTGGCTTTGTCGCTCCTTTCGTCGTCCCTGACCTAGAGTGGGATTTCCGATGTGAAAAGGTCGTCTCTATCAACGTCTCGGGCCACAAGTACGGTCTTGTATACCCCGGTGTTGGTTGGGTCATCTGGCGATCTCCTGAGTATCTCCCCCAGGAGCTCGTCTTCAACATCAACTACCTAGGAGCAGATCAATCCTCCTTCACCCTCAACTTCTCAAAGGGTGCATCACAGGTCATTGGCCAGTACTACCAGCTCATCCGACTCGGCAAGCACGGTTACCGTGCTATCATGAGTAATCTTACTCGTACTGCCGATCACCTGACAGAAACTCTCGAGAAGATGGACTTCGTAATCATGTCAGAGCGTGCGGGTGCTGGTCTGCCTCTCGTTGCTTTCCGCTTCAAGACCCCCGAAGAGGGCGGCGATCCTGATCGTTACTACGATGAGTTTGCTCTCGCCCACCACCTCCGTTCCCGAGGTTGGGTCGTCCCCGCTTACACCATGGCCCCCAACTCTGGTGTTAAGATGCTGCGTGTCGTTGTACGAGAGGACTTTACCAAGAGTCGTTGTGACCAGCTCATCTCCGATGTGAAGCTGTGCCACGGTCTTCTCAAGGAGACAGATCAGGAGTCCATCAAGAAGCGTGAGGAGTACATCAGGAATCATATTTCTGCCATGGGCCGTGGAAAGCATGCCCACCCTGTTTACCAGGTAAGTCCCCACCGCTGTCGACAATACCTGTTGATCTATGACTAACATATCTCTTAGGGCGAGTCACATTCTCTCCAGGGCAAGACTGGCAAGACACATGCTATTTGCTAGATTATATAGAAGGATATTGGTCATCTGGTGGACATTTGGCGTTGAGCGGTATCATGATGTGTAGATTTTTAAATATGTGGACACAGACCATCAATTGATATGATACAACAACACTTGTACAAAATTCCTGTTTACTTTGCAGCTGTACCGCCATGCCAAGTTCGCTTTGTGCAATTGCGATCTCTCAAGCTACATGAAATCAACTAAACCATCCATTTCTCTCCACCGTGCCGCATACTGCTATTCAATACAAAGCAAAGGTACAAATTGGAAAACGTAAATCAGTATATGGTATCTAGCTTTTTATCTAGCCTCGCTCTCTTCTCATCAATAATCTACCTTGAAACCTGTAATCATAACCATCACAACTCTTTCACAAGTCTATATACTCATCGGGTAGCAGAAATGGCAGCCTCCACAATATCCAGCCCCTGGTTGATCTCCTCATCCGTAACAGTCAAGCTGGGAACAAATCGCAATGTGTTGGTACCAGCACTGATAATGAGCAGTCCACGCTCACGGGCAGCCTTGATAATAGGCGCAGGATCCTCAGACAGCTGCAGACCCAGAATAAGACCTCGGCCACGGACCTCTGTCACAAGATCGGGATATTGGCTCTGCAGCTTAGCGAATCGCTGCTTGAAGATTTCGGACTTGGCGCGCACGTCGGCTTGGAGCTGCTTATCGGATAGACGCCCGACGATGTAGTGTGCGAGTCGGCAGGCTAGGGGGTTTCCACCGAAGGTGGTGCCGTGGTCACCGACCTTCATCTTATCAGAGACATCCTGCGTCACAATCACAGCGCCAATGGGGAAGCCGTTGCCGAGGGCCTTGGCTGTTGTGAGGATGTCGGGATGAGCCTCCTTGGGCAGGTTGCCGTGAGCCCAGAGTGTTCCTGTACGGCCGAGACCAGACTGAATCTCATCGTAGATTAGCACAGCGCCGACCTCACGGCATCGCTTAGCAAGCGTAACAAGGAACTCCTCAGTCGCTGGGGTAACACCGCCCTCGCCCTGAATAGGCTCAACAATGACACCGCATGTCTTCTCAGTAACCAATTCATTGATACCAGAAACATCATTGTAATCGCCCGTCTTGAAGCCAGGGACCATGGGTGAAAAGGGCTTCTGGTACTTGGGGTTCGGTGTCGCGGACAAGCTGCCCATAGTTCGGCCGTGGAAGCCATTGTTGAACGAGACAATCTCGACTTTCTCGCCTGAGGGATCGACGACCTTTCCGGCCTTGCGGGCAAACTTGATAGCAGCTTCGTTGGCCTCGGAGCCAGAGTTGCACACGAAGACAGAGGCGGCGTTGTGCATGCCGCCTGACTCGAGGGTCTTTTCGACGAGAAGCTTGGAGAGGGCGCCAGTCCACGGGTTGTAGTACAGGTTGGAAGCGTGAACGAGAGTCTGGGCCTGTAGACAACCAAGTTAGCAACGTTCAACTTCATTGAAATGAAAGTATGAGAATATCCTACCTGCTCCGTCAAGAGCCGAGTAAACTCAGGATCGCAATGACCAAGGCCATTGACAGCGATACCGGCGGTAAAGTCTAGAAACTTTCGATCCTCAGCATCCCACAGCCACGAGCCCTTTCCCTTGACAAACACAGGCGGAGGACGAGCATATGTGGCAACCATATAAGGGGCATGCTCGTTCACAATGGCAGCGCTCTTAGAATCGGACGCGACGTCGGCATTTGGCAGAGAAGCGAGACCTCGACGGGCGATATGAGGACGAGCAATGGCGCAGGAGCTGGCTAGGGGAGCCAATCGAGCTCGAAGGGAAAGTCGCAGTGCCATTGTGATTGTTAATTTTTGAACGGAACTAGCTACGAAAAGAGAGAGAGAGAGGGACGAGGCAAGACAAGAGTTGGAGCGATACTGGTCAGTTGGAGGGGTTGAAGAGAATATTTGCGATTCTTATCTTATCAATCTCCTCCGCTATCGCAGTCGATCCGACACTAAGAACTAACTTTATTCGAGTCACTTACCCCATTACAAGGGTATTCGATGGAGACATTTTGACTCAAGGTATGGAATCATTATGTCAAAGTATCTACCGACGATCTATCCTTGTTTCGTCACTGTTTAGACGACTCTCCCACCTTCGAGACAGCTATGCTTGATCGAATTTCTACTCATTAATCAACTGACTCATATTAAGAATACACATCAGAGAATTTACAGATGTTATTAGTCATAGTTCAGACATGGACGATGACTGTTCTCTCATCAGGATGGACATGCTGCTATCCTTAGTTCAAGACGACATGCCTTCAACTTAACTTTGGAAGCAAAGTTTAATCTCAGTCTATGATTTAGACCTATAGCCGATTCAACGATCTCAAACGGCTTCGAAACAAGACAAGCAAGATACCATATCAAAATACACAAGTCAACCCGGCGAGGCAACTCCCCACCATTGCATAGTAGCATCTTAAAATCTAAACACCCAAATACACGATACGAAACCGAGAACCCACGAATTTCAGCCTATGTATACAATCCAGCTAGATACACTGCTAGCGTGAGCGCCATACCATTTCCTCACACAGAACCAGGCCAACAAGAGCTGGCCATTAGCTAAAAACGATGCACACCTGTCAATACACCTTAGACCGCGCTGTATCCACCTCGACTTCCTGTTCCCTGAACAGTGTTAAGCACTCGACGGATCCAGTCTTTGAAGAGGTACGGAATGTCGCGGATGGTGTCACTATGGGGAAGAAGGTCCCAGCCTCGGGCGCCGTAGCGGGTGAAGTTGATCCAGGAGGAGAAGATGAGGTAGCCAGCGATGCCCAAGAAAGCACTAAATATGTTAGATGTCATCTTGGAGGAAGATTGGGTGTACTCACATGAAGAAGAACCAGGTGAAGAAACCCCAGTGAGAGCTTGTGCTGTCACCATCGCCACCACCACTCTCTTGGTTTTCGCAAGCATACTTCGTATACCACGTCAGGCGCAAGACCTTGACGTCCTTTTCCATCTCGAAGGAATCCCAAATGAGAGAGGCATTGTCATGCTTCAGCTGGTGCTCAAGAATAGACTCGCCATCATCCTTATCGTCGCCGTCCCCTTCCTTCTTATCGTCATCCTTCTCGTCCGCTCGCTTCTCATACTTTTCTGAGGTGGCCCACTCGCCTTCTGTTCCCTCCTTGTCAGGGTCGCATAGGAATTCAACGATGGCCTTTTGCTCTGTCCTCTCCTTAACATTGCCAGTAAGAGGATCCTTGCCTCCCGTGAGAACCAGCCGCACACCCTCCTTCTTCTTATCGGCAGTGGAGTCACTCGTCTTGAGTCGCGTAGGAGTCACTTCGAATCGGGAACCGCCGGCATTCTCGAGATTACCTGCAATCGCAATGACGTGTTCGATTTCATCCTTCTCCTTCTCGCCAGACTCGAGACGGTGTTCAATAGCGCAAACTGATCTTGTTAGCTGGTGCTGAGTAGCATCTTGAAGACTGGAGTCGCACCTCGTGTGCCGTTTGGACATTCTTCGGTCTTCTTGCCTCCACTCTTCTTCAAGGGCTTGCAAATATCTAATGTGTAGGTTGTGTTGAAATGTAGAGGAGGGCTAGGTCGGAACCGCGTCGTCAGGACAGAGTGAGGGCCTCCAAGTTTCGAAAGATCGAATTTATGTCCATCAGCGCGTATGTTTCCGCAATCGAGGGTTTCTGCCGAAAGAGCTGGGGTAGCCAGCAGAGGCAGCAGAAATGCCAATAGATCCGGCCGATGCATCGAGAAGACTTTGATAAAACAACGCGGAAGCCGAGATAGGGACGGTTGCTAAGCGATAAGGTCGCTATGAAGGGAAGCTGTGGAATGGAAGGGCAGCAATAAATAAAAGGTGGCTGCCTAGGTAGGTAGCTTAAAACGAAGGAAGAAGTTCGAATAAAAAGATTATTGAGCGCGTGCCTGCCTGGAACAAGAACAAGCTTTGTGATGAATGAACTGGTCACGTTGGCTTGAGCTATCGCGGGTTTGCTTAGCGTCATATGAAGCTCCTGTCGTCTTGGCGGTTGTGTCATTCCGCGAAATCAGTTTCACGAGCACGTGACAGCTCACGAGCCACCCCAACGCCATATCGACACATGGATGGCAGCAGCTAAATCGCATGGGAACAGCGTACAGGAGCTTCCATTTCATGAGGTGATATTGTTCTTTTCCTTTGCATCAAAATGATTCGTTTCAAGCAAGTAAGCAGGCATTGTAAAGACATAATCTTATAAAGCAATTGCCTGTTCATAACAAAATCCCTTCCAATCCATAGACCACACAGTTAAACCGGTCACTATTAACCAACACCAAAAACCAGGCGCACCCAAGTAAGAAAGCCCGATAAAACCCTAACCGAATCGAAAGCATTCCGCGGGGTATAAATATTCCCAAACTCATAAAACATGTAGAAATAACAATGCTAGACCATCCTGAACTCCTAAGGCTGACCGCCTAATCCCAGTTCTCTTCTCTTTTCTGCCATGACATTAATTCTTTCCATTATCTTGTCAGGTCTCATTCGCGAAATCACATCCCTTGAGGGCCACCCATCATTCCATTCATCCCCTGCATCTGCTGTTGCATCTGCTGCTGTTGCATTTGCTGTTGCTGCATCTGCTGTTGCTGCATTTGCTGCTGCAACTGCTGCTGATTGTGTTGCTGCATCATCATTGCTTGCTGCTGCTGCTGTCGACGCTGTACCATGGACTGTTGGACGAAGTTCTGAGCCTGGATCATGCTCTGCGACTTGATCTTTTCCAGCATGTCTGGCGGGACTCTTTCTGGACCACCATGCTTCTGGGCAACCTGATTAAACAGCCGATTATATATGGCCCTAGCATTTTGTTGTAGTTGAAGCTGTATTTGGTTCTGTTGTGGCATCTGCCCCATCTGTCCCATTTGTTGCTGCTGCTGTTGTTGTTGCTGCTGCTGCTGGGCCTGTTGGGCTTGTTGAGCCTGCTGCTGTTGCTGCTGCTGCTGCTGCATCGCCTGGAAAGCTTGGAGGTTCATGTTGTTGCCATTCATCATCTGCCCGCTAACTTGACGTTGCATAGGACTATTGCCCATCTGAGCGCTCATTTGGTTCATGCGCATCATTTGTTGCAACTGTGCTTGCATCTGAGGAGGGAACTGCCGCATCTGGTTGCCCGACATGTTCTGCATTTGTTGAGCGTATTGCGCTGCAAGCTGCTGCTGCTGTTGCTGCTGTTGAGGGCTCATCATATTGCCCTGCTGTTGCTGCTGTTGTTGGGCGATCAATTGCCTTTGCATTGCCTGCATCATCTGCTGCTGCTGAGGACTCATCTGGCTTATATTACCGCCGTTCATACCATTCTGCATCGCCATTTGCTGCTGCTGTTGAATAGCACGTTGTTGTGCCAACTGAGCCGCAAATTGTGGGTTCGCCTGGTTCATGCCTTGGTTGTTCATCATCATGCCTTGACCAGGCTGCGAGTTCTGGGCCATCATGGCTGGTGGTGGGCTGGCCTGGCTCATGCGAGGAGTTGCCGCCATAGCAGACCTGTTGATGGGAGTGCCTTGTGCCATGTTGGGTGTCGAGTGAGGCATCCTTGGGGTGCCAGAGGGATGACTCTGTTGACTACCCCTAGAAGACATGTTGTGGGCCATTGGGACAGACATGGCTGCTTGGTTTTGAACAACGGACGACGGCCGCGGGGGGCTGTTCGCCATTCCAGAGTTGGTTTGCTGCATGGGAACGCTCCCAACCATAGGAGACGACATATGCTGAGGAGTACCTTGCCGAACAACCGGAGAAGATGCAGGTGGTTGAGAGATCTGGGCCTGGAAGCGGGGCTGGGCTTGCGGAGGCATGTTGTTCGCCATTTGGGGGGTTCCCACGGCTGCTTGGTTGACCCCATTTGCAGCGGGAGTGTTTTGTGGGTGGGCGTGTTGTGGTTGGTTCCCGTTGGCCCTCTGCTGGGTGTTTTGGTTGCTCTGGTTGTTTTGATTCGCGACTTGTGTGCGAGCTTGAGCTTGTCGTTGGGCTTCTGCTCTGCGCTGTTGAGCTTCTCTCGCCTGAGCTTCTTGGGCTTGGCGAGCTCGGTCATCAGCAGCTTGCTTCTGGGCCAATGCCACTGCCTCTTGCTGTGCCTGTTGTCTTGACTGCTGCACCTTCCGTTCATTCTCGAGTTGCTTGAGCTTCTCCTGTTCTTTCTTCTCAGCGTGTTCTCGCTGGATGTCGGCGAGAACTTTAAATCGTTCAAATCGGGGCTCGAAGGCGGATGCACCACCTGAGGCATCCCCGTCTGCTGCCCCGCCATTCTGGGCTCCATTTGCACTCGATGCCAGACGTTCGTCTGCAACCAGCATAAACCGTTCTGTCTCTGCGGCTGCGGCTTCGTCCGCAGCCATCTCGGCGACAGTTCGCTTGCGGGTCTTGGGTTGAGGAGGAGCCTCTGAGTGCTTGGGGTGGCTCATGGCTTCTATCAGAGCGATGGTTTCCTCGGGTGTCTTCGTAGGTTCAAGCATTAGTGGCGCATTGGTTGCTAGTAGAATCTGGCCCTCTGCAGCATGGATATTGCTGCCGTCGAGTTCTGTCTTTTCACGCTTCTGGCGTTTTGCAGGGGGTGGCATGCTACTAGCAGTAGGTGTTGGAGGAATTAGGGACATGGGTGTTGAGGGTGGTTGGCCAGGGCCATCATTTGGACCTCGGGGGGTAGAAGCCTTGATAAGCAAGTCCATCTGTAAACTTTCTGGTGTTGGATGGAGCACGACAGTAATGACCCGTGGCTTTGTTGCTCTCTCTTTCTGCTCCTCGGGTGCCGCCGGTACAGCAGGAGTGTTTTCTTTCTCTGCCGCATCGTTCATTTTTGGCTTCCCGTCTCCATTGGACAAACTCTCTTTTGGAAAAGGGACGTTCGGAGATGGAGTCAGGCATTGGTTGTAGTTGTGGATGGATGACGGCACCAGGGAGCCCTTTGCCGTCGTAGGCTTGGCGACATCCTTTGCTTGTGCGAGAACTTTGTGGTTGTGAACTTGAACGATGAGGCATCCGTCGTAAAATGGTACGCCACCCTCAGTGAAGTAAGAAAGAAGGTCATGAGGGACTGTCCGGCTTCTGAGGTGATCGAGGAAGATTCGCATAGGCGACTTGTATGGAAACATGCCATCTTGATTATCGAATCGAAAATGGGTTGCGTGTAGGTGAATGACAAGCGAAGGAGGTCGGCCGGCGAACTTATTCAGAATGTAAGAATCTGTAACGACTTCGAAATGGTTAGGTCGCAAATGGTAAGTTAAGAGATCAGAATATCAGCATACCGTAAGGTCGAGGTTCCGCGTCATGATTGGTATAATCTGCCGCCATAGACGCTGATCGTAGGCCAGCACTGTTCCTAGAGTGGCGGCCTTGTAATTGCGATGCGGTTTCTCGTCGGGCTCTGTTGACGGGTCTGACGGTTGATGCTGTAATGGCCCTATCGCTCGCCGAATGCGGCGGCTGTTTGGCGCTTGGTGGAGGTTTCTTTGCGGACATTAATGGAGATGGAGATGATTTTGATGAGACTATAGCGCCGTTTGTCTGGATTCCAGGAGGAATCGGGCGCTTCGCCTTGTTGGCGACATTTTGCTGGGAGATAGGTCCAACTGGCGCCATCGTGTCGTAGTCGCGCTGCGCCGCGGGGGCTAGCGATTATGACGATATCTCGGCGGGTGTGGTCCGCTCGATTTCGATGCAACTGTTCGTTCAGGTCGCAAACATGGAGGTTTCAATTGTAGCGGCACGATGCCGGATCCGATGTCGATTTGGATTGGAATGGTATCGTCGCACGTCGTTTGGTGTGATCCGGAGTTGGCCGCGGTAATCTGATGTTAGGGGCGCAAGTATCTCAAAGAACCGCAAGTCATCAACGACGAAAATGACCCATGAGAGAATGCAATAGAATAATACAATCGTTGTTTCCTCTGAAAACTTCGTTGCGTCGTCTTCGTGATCGGATAATATTTCGATGATGTTGCACGCCTGGTCGCAGTATCACGGGTGCACTTCCTGGGGTGAGGTCGGCTGGATTACGAAGGGAGGTCACGTGAATCAGGAATCAACTAAAGTTCAAAAGCAGGGCAACCACGGAAACTGAAAGGATAATTATTTACTCGGTGGAAAACAATTTAATTTTTTTCAAATAGATGAAATCATTGAATAAATACACGCGTGCTCGTGTCTGTAAATAACCCTATACATGTACTAAACTTGAAAAGCTCATGGTATCTCTCGTGCCTAATTCGCAAGACGCGTTGGTCTCACTCGCGGCCCTGAACTCGACGCGCCCAATCATCATTCAGCCTCATAGTATCAACCACCACAACTCCACGTCCTCTTCCAACTCTCTCAGGGCGCTGCCACCATTCTTGGCTCTTGCCAGCTCTTTCAGCCTCGGATTCACTATCTGCCAAACCACCAGAATTGTCATCCGCGCCAACAATCAGGATGACGTCATGTCGGAGCCAGGTCTGTAGGGTCGTGATGATACTGCCATCTTGTCCAGAGAGAGCCTTCTGGAGGTAGATAACCTCTGGTTGGAGGTGTCGAAGAATATGAACGTGGCCGTTTGGCGTAGTAAAAGGGAGAACCATTGTCTCCTTTTCTACCAAGCCTAGAGCCTGTGAATAGGTAGAGTTAAAGGCTGGGCTGGCGGATTCACTATAACCTGTCAGCGCTAGTACATTTAAATAAAACAAGCAAAGCATACAGCTGGTTCTTTGACTCTTCAGCAGGTGTTTGAACTTGATCGTGTCCAATGTTAGAAAATGAAGAGCTCAGCGAAGTTGGCGGAAGGTTACTCGTAGCAGTATCCATTGTAGGTTCCTTCAAGCCTGGAGCATAAATCAAAACGAATAGCTTAACCTTGGAATGATCGATATGTCGAGGAATGTGGGAGAGGATAGACTGTATTATGTTAGAGCGCGAACCCAGAGAGCAATCGTTCCAACTTACGGCGTGCTCATGGAACGGGTCCTCCTCTTCAGGCCCGGCGCCTGTCTCGGCAGACACCACAATCGCAACCGTCTTGCGTCGCCTACTGCCGCCGATGAGTGGTGATGATGTATCGGCGGGCGCTCGTTCTTTCTTAGCATCTGCTTCCTCTTGCCAGGGGTTGGTATCGTCAAAGGGGCTCTTGTCCTCCTCGCGAATGGATGCCAAAGCTTTGCCCATAGCTGCACTCGCAGCTGCGACACCAGCCGCCACAGTCTTACCTGTCGAGTCGAAGAACTGCTGCGGGCTCGGTGTTCGTCGTAGAGCACCAGACATGCGCGAGCCCCAGCCTCCGCCGGTCGCTTCTTCGTCCGCAGGCGCAATTCCATGGCTCTGACCATCGGGTCGTGGTGGTTTCTCAGGTCCTTGGATATCGCGCGAATTGACATCTCGGGAACCGTGAGGTTGATTGTCTCCTCCACGAGCTTGATGGCCGTAGTCTAAGTGTTCGTCTTCGTCATCTCCATCCTTTCGCTGGCTCCATACCCAAGCGGCGACACCTACAGTAGCGACTGTAAGTGTAACTGCGAGAGGGACCCAGTGACTCCAGACTCCCCGTCGCGACCGCGACGATCCGTGATCGGGCGACATTTACGCGGCGCACTGTCGCATAGCTAGGTGGAGAAGATGGCGCCAATGGCAGCAGGCGCAAAGAGATTTTTGGCGGAATTCAAGCGTCTAGAGTATGATACTCTCCAGCAATTGCGTCAAATTGGCGCAGTCGTTTATGTAGCGAAACCCAGGGCCAGATCCGATTATTCTCGATACGCGGTGGTTGGTGTAATCAGCATCTCATCAACAACACGGTGGAGCTGCGGGAGGCCATCAATCCCCCAGCAACAACGGGTCAGCAGCCCGAGGGCCGATAAAGAGCTCAGCTTTCAGGGGCTCCATTGCGGGGGACTATCCAATAATCCGTTACCGAGGTCGGGTCCAAACCGTCCACGTGAATCTGGATTCGGCTGGCCTGAGATCTGTGGCTGTGCATTTTTCATCAGCCACAGGCGGGACAGCACCCCACGTACGTACTTTTTTGAAGTCTTGGCAATGATTTGAGTGACTCTTCATCATAATTTGAATGCAAACGGCTCATCAACAGCCTCTCGCGTTTACTCAAGGGCCAACCAACCCGCTGAGATCAAGCCAAATTCTCACTTAACGCATATTTTCTCTCATATCTTTCCCCTCTGCATCACCAACTTAACAGGGCTCCCGCGGCGGCATGCCCCACGCAGTCTCAATGCCTTCGACTGGGCTTCAAGCCCTTATTCTTTGCGGGCCTGGCTCGTCGTTCCCGACATTCACCTCTAACCCCGATGAGAGCCCCAAGGCCCTTCTACCTATCGCGAATCGACCTATGGTCTGGTATGCGCTCGATTTCTGCTACCGAACAGGCATCACAGGTCAGTCAGTTCAGTGCTGTTGTGTTGACTCATTCAATATATGGAAACAAGAGGCGGCTCACTTTACCCTATACTTTTCTTACGCTCCGTACTGACGACCCTCAGATATCAACCTAATCTGCCCTCCTACAGCATCTGAGGCTATCTCAACCGCTTTGAATACTAATCCTCACCTTACGGCGTTGCCCTTGCCGAGACCCGATATTCTCTCTCCAGTGGACCTTGATCAGAACACAGGCACTGCCGAGATTTTGCGACTGCCAGAGATCAGGTCAATCATCACTGGCGATTTCGTAGTCCTGCCTTGCGACTTGGTCTGTGAGCTTGGCGGAGACAAGCTTCTTCAGTCATGGATGGTCAAGTCAGCTAGCCTGACAGACATGCTTGGTACTGCCAGGCTCTCTAATGGCCATCGTTCAGTTCACAGCGGAGCCCTTGGTGTCTGGTATGACACAAAGGCGGTTGCACCTGTCAAGAAGGAAGAGACTGATTTCATTGCGACAACTCCCTTGCCGTCAACTCCCATTATACCACCCAAGGGATCACTCTTCTCGAACTTGTCCAAGCTCGTGTACTCCATGCCGACCGACTCTCTGAGAGATTTGACAGAAGAGAAAGGCTCCCTACCGATCCGTCATAGCTTGTTGCGCGCACATTCCCGCGTACGAATGTTCACCACTCACCGAGATGCACACATCTACATCTTCCCTCGATGGGTCCTCGACTTTGTAAAAAATAACGAGCGACTGGAGAGTATTGGGGAAGATGTTATCGGATGGTGGGCAAAGGCTGGTTGGCAATCTGGTCTTGCTGAAAAGCTGAACCTGGAGAGCGCCTGTGCTCAAGGCCGGGTCGAGGAAACTAACGAAGATGAAGAAGACGGTTCCGCGTCTCCTAGAGATCCCAGCCCAAATAACACACCCAGCTTAGGGAACCTCGTCGCTGGCGAAGGTGCTGCTGACGCAACGCCGAGTATTGCCATCGATGATGGGTCTCTGGCTAGCAAAAAGGCGAAGTCATTCCAAGTGCCGCCGATCGTTGCCTATGTTCACCCAGGTGGAGCTTCAGCTCCCTTGATTCGTCGTGTCGACACTGCGCAACTATTGCTCACCATATCACTTCAGCTCGCCAAGCTCCCGTCTCTCGAGGAGATCGGCGGAGAGTCACCCTCACCATATGCACATGCAAAGAAGATTGCTTACCCGGAAGGTGTCAAGTCCCGAACCACTATCACCCAAAAGGACAGTCTAATTGCCGAGAATGTGACAGTTGAGGAAAAGACATCAATCAAAGAAACAGTGATCGGCGCCGGTTCGCAGATCAACGAGGGTGCCAAGCTCTCACAGTGTCTACTTATGGAAGGTGTTGTTATTGGCAAGGCTTGCAAATTGACGCGTTGCGTTATTGGAAAGAGAGCTGTCATTGGGGATGGATCCGTTTTAACTGACTGCGAGGTCCAGGAGAACCTGCTTGTTGAAGCTCGAAGTGAGTTCTCGCTCCCTACCCTAGAGGTTGCTCAATACGCTAACCACTCACCCCTGTACAGCTGAGGACAAGGACAACAAACTTATGAGCTCCGAAGGTTTGGAGGCAACAGAAGCCGAGATGGAGGAAGTGCTCCAGGACATGGAAGCTGACGCCGAACAAGCCGTGATGGATTAGAATCATTAGATGTTACCACAACCGGAGAACCACTCAAAACCACTCAATAGAGTTAGAGTTCAAAACCTGGACTTTTGCTTAGAAACAACCTTGTCTCGCCGCTCTTACTACGAATATTATTACCACTATGGTTGTATTTGGGTGGTGGTGTTGTAAAACTACCCTGTATTGCCGAAGCCTAGAACACCTGAACCGAATGGACGACCGTTAATGTGCCATCCGGACTCAGGAACACGATCGGTTGACATGTTTCATGGCTAAATGTTGAATTCAATGTCGCTTGATGGGAAACGCCTGACGTGAGACCCACGATGTCACTTACCAACCTTGCCGGGATATCCTCAGAGTATCCAACATGCCTCGCTTGGCACTCATCCGAAAGACACTCTGCAAGGAGAACATTGCCGATCCAAAAATGGTACGAGCTTGAAATTTTCCATATTTTTTGAAGAGCTTTGGGATAAGATTGTGTGATAGCACTAGCCTTGGAGGATAGAGGCTGGGGATATGATATGATCGACGATCGCCAGACGGGACGAAACCAATGCGCTGTCACCCTAGGGATAATCAGGTCTTGTAAGTAGAGGGCGTTTGAATATTGGATCTCTGCGCTTTGATAATAAAGCAGTTAGGTCGAGCGGAATAGCATCAAAAGAGCTCTGTGACTGACCGTTCCCCCTGCGCTTAAGCGTGGGTCAGTCTAGGGAACTCGGAACTGAACTATTACGATCCCCAGCCTGGCAGTGACATTTAAATCGCAGTACCATTAAAGGAACCACATTCAGGGCGTTTACAAGTGACAGGCTGGCCTAGAAGTTGTTGCTCGGTCGAGACGTGCCACCATTTACCATCGAAGATCGAAACAATATATAGAGATCGAAATATTAAGAAGAGGTTTCAAACAATCGGTCGAAGATCAAAGATAGATTAGGGCTTGATATATACGTATCCGTGTATAGATTGGGTTTCGTAGATCTTCTTGCAGGGCTGGCACTGATAGCTAACTTGATGAAACGAAACAAAGTGGTTTCATAACGGGTTTGCATAGATAGCTCGTTGATTGACCCATCACCATGTTTGATGGCATTCCCATCCAATTTACAAACTCACCACGGTGATTTATTGTCCGAAAGACGTCAGACATACTTATTTGCCCTCGAATGCTGGACAGAGTCTGCAGTAAGTAACGTATAACGGTGTAAGTCTAGATATTCTCGACCTCTGTCAAATCAGGTGTTGTGGCGCTTGAATGACATGGCACATACTGATTCAGTATCAAAATACACATGTCGCTGAGCGCAAGGCTTAGTCGAACTACTGATCCAAGCCCAAACATGGTCCATGAGTTAACCCAGAAGGGATTTCTTTGTGGTGATGTACACCCCATTAGTTGTCGCTTTGAAACCAATCTACCCTAAAGCTGTTTTATTTTGTATGATTTAAGGAGCTAACCTCCGCATCGATCGATCGATCGATCGCGTAGCTCAAGAAGACCATGCTCTAGAACTGGAAATATCGATGGGCTAGTATGGGAAAGGCCATTGTTGCTAGTCATGAAGTTGCATATCGTGAGAAAATTACCGACGCCCTGAAATTGGAGCGGCTCCGTGGGTGCAGTACGTCAATCGACCAAGCGATGTTGACAGGAGGAGCTAACAAGGCACCTAGTAGCCAGCAGTGACCAACTTGGGACGCCTCAGTTGGAACAATTCTACTAATGGACAAGCGCGCAAAAGTTCCCGAGTTGGCCAAAAGCCTAAATGATGCCTATAGAGTCTGGCCACGGGATAATGGCTTTTCCACCCACACCTACATGGCAATTGATTGTTCCCTAACAAAGAGACGGCGATCACTTTGAGGCTGCAATATAGTTCAAACCAGCCCTTAGCTGCCGGCCCGATGAGCACCAAGCAATGCCACTACCAACGGTCAAAACGGTCGTTTTGGGCAGCATTCCGATGCTATTGATACGCGAATGTCATCAGCAGGATGCGCTATGTGATGCGGAATCGAAAGTCATGACACGAATTGTCAAAGACAGTATTTCGTGTAATTGATCCAAGTTCTGTGTGTGGCGGGAAAAACCTGACCTTTGTCCTTTGTGGCGTGCCATTTAGTGAAGCGTGGCTGGCTGGTCGGTCTGTGTTCAGTGTCAATGAATGGATATGAATGTCAGTGTGAGCGCCAACGCTTGTACCTATTCCCCTGACCATGCCATGCCATGCTATGGATGCCATGCTGCAGATGTAAATGCAAACCTAGATATGCAGATGGGATGACGCAGAGCCAAGGTTTCGGGATACCAATGAATCTCAATCGAACAGAGCACCTCAAGGAACAGGGCTCGAGAAAAGGCTCTGGGACCCCTGACTATCCCTAGTTCGTTGGTTGGTTGATCTTCTCCCGCCGATGGCCTACGGGAGATTCACAGCGGGTGTAACAGCGGCTGCGGTGTAACTTCGATCTCGGGGGAGCACCAAAACTGCCCGCCAAATGACATTGGCATCCTGAAAAGAAGAGTGAATCGGCGATCGCAAAAGCACAGCCAGGGCCTGGGCCTCGCTGGTATGATATATAGGCTGACCGGTGGGCCATGAGAGAGAATGAAGAAACTTGAGCTATCCCTATCGAGAAAAACTAAATACCACCGAGGTTTGAATGACATTCATAGATCAATGTAGGGCAAATAGGTAGTTAGTTACCTTAGTAGTTAGGGAGTTAGTTGACTGCTGGGACCGAATGACTATGTCAGCGGGGACTGACAGCTTCGGAACCCTGGGCCAGAAGCCGCAGACTTTGGGAAGGTCCCCCAGTCCGAGCTCCAAAGGCCAGCCCGAGTGGAGAGGCAGATCCCTTGAGTAAGGTACGTTGCCGGCCGGCAAGAAAACGGGACCGTTGATCATTTCTCTAAGCCGAGTAAGAGTATGCTAACGTTGTAATGCAACTGCCATGGATGGATTTGCATTGCCTGGGGCTTGTCGTAGCCTGCTTTGCATGTAAAAAAGCCACCGCGAGAGCCACAGCAGACGGTCTTATCGGCAACATACCTATGTCGGTAGACACAATGCTACTAACCACTAGGTATGTCATCAGCTTAACCAGCTGATGGACTGAGGTACAGTAGTGTGCATGGCTAACTGTCAAAGTCGCCTGACAACTAGCCTCATAGATATATTGACAGCCAGGGATGACGAGAAAAATAGCGTGTGATATCCCAATAGAGGGAGATAAAAGACCGAATTGGCAATGGATGTAACATCGTCTACTCAATATGGGTTGAAGGGATGCAAGGAAAGGGAAGTTGACAGGCGGACAAGGTCGTGATAGTCCAAACTCAGATTGAAAACCCTGTGTTTGTGTCCATAATGATCTCTACAGAGGGTTCCTGGGGCCCTTCAGGTACCAATTGGGGGCTATCCGTGGTTGCATCAGGTATTACCAAGGAGGGCTTCAGTCCGTCAACGACACTAGTGCAGATATTGCCAGTCCCGAAAAGCAAAAACGGTTGGGCGAGTGCGTGGAGAAACTGTACGGAGCTTCTTTGCTTGACTAGATGGCTCTGTAACTACTTACCTAGGTATGGAGTACGTATAGCGGGCTGGATATGATATATCATCTAAAAATCCGACACAATGGTCAGATACAAGACTCTGATTGGAAGGATAACTTTTCGGATGCAAGCCCGCAGCTCAGGTGAGACTGTGGATATAGAGGTTGTAAATCTATGATGGCATTGCGGTACTAAGAGTGAAGAAGTAGGTAAGCCGACAGGAGATCAAGTCCGGGCTTCTCTTGAGGCAATTGAACTCAGGTAATCTTTTCTTCATGCGCGACAGGTGAAGCAGCAGTAAAACAATACTTCACATTACTAACTTCTTGGCATGGACATAGGTCTGTCTTGGTAGTTCGTAAGCTATGATAATACGATACCGGAGAGAGGGCCGGAGATAGGTCTTGCTTGGGTTACGAGCTTGGCATTTTCTCGGCAAATATGGATTTGTTTGCCTGTACGTCAAACTGAAGAGGGTCTTGAATGGAAAATCATGCGGCCTCGACTCCTCAGCTCTTGAGTCAGCGAAGCGGGAAGCAGGGCCAAAACCTGGTAGAGAAACGTAAAGACAGAGGCTAGGCACGGGAAGTGGATATGATGAGAGGATTTGAGGCCGACTCCCCTGGAGGGCCCTCCCTTACCCTTCCGTCGGGGCCCGTACGAGATGCTGCTGCAACTGTAACTGTAACTGTAACTGTAACTGTAACTAAGTCCAGCTCAGGTCCAGAAACTTACGATAGGATGGGTAGGGACCGTATGACGAAGGAGTGCAGATGACGGGCATGCAGTTGAACTGTTCCTGTACATGGTGCAAATGAGAGGCTGCCATGCGCTGCACGTACTATTCGCCCACGATAACGATTTTAATATGAGGTGCATATGTTTGAATGATGATGAACACTCTGTCTCTGAAGCTTCAGAGACCTACATGACCTAGATCCAATCTCTGGAGACAGACCCGAGGCATTGCATATTGCGTTAGTGTTGGTTGTGTCCATCACAGCTGCTCTCACATTATTCAATTCCGTTCAGCTGCTCATCCATTTGAGAGCAGAAAAACGATATATCACCAAAAAAAAACCTGCCCAGCCCATCTTAGGTGTCTTACCAGCCTTCACCTCGTTAGTAAAGTCAAAGTGAAAGACGGGCCTTGGGGGCGTAGGATGGATACTAATTATGGGGCCGCACCGATAGTGGATTTCAGTGATGCTACCTTAGATCTACAGTACGAACCTACGCTAACGCCAACGCCAACGCCAGCACCAGTGCCTCTCCCTCCACTCCACTGGCTGGCTCCCTTGTTCCTTGTCCCTGTCCCAGGACTCGTTCCTAGATTTCTTGGGAGGATCGCAGGGTCGCTGCCCCGGAAGATCGCCCACGCCGGCACTAGACAGAGAGGTCTGCTATTCGCGGAGATACGATGGTACAGCACTGCCAAAATCCTTATCAACTACCTCAAATGGATGGATTTGTAGAGTGGTCCGCGCTACCGTCCCGAGCCTTGCGTTAGTGCTCGCACCAGAGACTTGCGCAATGCACTAACTAGCGAGTCCCTTTGTTATGACTTCAGTCACCCTTATCACAGAGCGCGTCCCCGTCGCGTTTTGCAGGGGGGGAGCAGTTCCTGGCAATGACCACTACTAAGCTACCTACCCTTCAACTTGACCCCTCTTTCGAAGATTCAAGACGCCGAACGATAAACTCGGAGACATTGGGAGACATGAGCACAGAAGAGATGAGGAACTTCAGCAGGGCAATTGACGCTATTGAATTGAACTCAACTGAATTGATTCGATAAAGTCTCCTTGAAGGAGTTTCAAGTTGAGTTCAACAGTAAAGTAAGACCGACTTTCGGAGCAGTCTCTGCAGGTCTCGAGTCCCCTCCTTGGCAATCAATTACAATACCGAAATCAAGCGAAATGTCAAGCAAGTCCCAAGGTTTTGTTTGATCTCCTTCTGTGTACTCGCCTAGTTATGTTCTGTCATAATAAGCACCGTGCGCAGCCACAACAGGTAGGTAAGTAGGCAGTCCAGTCCACAAACTTGACAGGCTGTCAGGTCTGACAGGCAAAATGCTACCTGTTACGATAGGCGAAGCAGGGGTTCCAAGCTGTATGTCCAGGTTCTGGTTGACACTCACCTGTCAAGAGGAACTTATTTTTCTATCTTATAGCTGCGGGCCCTACGGATACGGACTATCAATCCGTTCTGTTTGTAATTCCGCGGAACATCCCTTTTCCCATCTTGACAGAACCGAACTTGTGCCCACAGAGGATGTTTGAGTTTAGTGCTGCTACTTCTTCTTCTTCTGTCACATTGACATTGACATTGACATTGACACTGACACTGACAGCCTTGACAGGTGCCGATACCACCGACCCTTGTCAAGCTGCATGGTAGAGCTGCAATGCATCTTCGGATAGAAGATTTGCAGCCAACAAACTTGGACCTGATGGGTGGCTGACTAGCTACTGTACTGTACAGTACTGTATCGTCTATCCGATGGATGACATCACGACAGCCTCCCCAAAGCCTTTTCGATGTTGGTTTTGCCTCACTGTGAGAATCATCCGAAAAATAAACCAACCAACCAACAGTCTGAGACGTTCATCCGATCAGGGTCCATGAAGGTTGCCGAAGACAAGACAAGACAAGCCACTATTTCCAGTTCCCTCTTGACTTGACTTGACTTAACTGGATGGTGTGATAATCGGCTGCCAGGAACACCCGCAGGTCCCTTTCGTTTTGGGTGAGACCTGCACCACAGTGTCTGTTGTTGCTTTTCCTTTTCCCGCATCACATATGCATACATAGGGCCAGATCACCTACAGTACCTCCTAGCCAACCTATCTGGGTACTCCAGCTCCTCTGGGTCCACATCTTCACCTGGACTGTTACTGTCGAGTGGAAAGGAGAGAAGAGACAGGAGGCAGCGTATGCATGTACTTACTTACCATACGGACTATTCCGCACTCTCTATCCAGGCTCAAGGGAGTCAGATATGGGAAGCAAAAGACCTTAGGTTGAGTCATGTTTCTCCCAACTGCCCATCCAGGCACGCTCAGGAACATAAACCTTCTCAGTCTTGGATCCTCTCGACCGGCGTAGCCCTGTCTCACTTGATGAAGCTCTGAGCGAGATGCCCACTTGTTCCCATTCCAAGCCCAAATCATTCCTAGAGATGCGTGTTATCCATTGCAGTTGGAGGCAAGAAGGCTAGCAATTGAGAAAAGCACATTATGCTAGATCTGGGGCACCCACACAAACTACTGCATTGCACATGTACCGTACCGACACTCACCTTTTCGGATACTGTAGACGACAGGTCGGCCATATTGACAGGCCTAGTGCAGTGCACATGTATGTACGTGAGATGGAGGGCTGGCGTCAGTGACAACCGTTCACCCCCGGTGTTATGTTCATGCAGCTCATGCAGGGACCGATCTAGTCGCTCACTCACTTCGCCTCGAGTCTTCTTATTCATTACTGTACATGGGAATTCGGCGTCGAAACATTACACACCACACACCCTCCTCTTTGGGTACCGCAGCATGGTTCGGGGGTGTGGGTGAGGTGTGGCTCCAGTGAGGATCCGCCCCAGAGTCAGTCAAGTCAGGGACGCTGACTAGCTACATACACACCTATCATCCAGTCCACCACCCACACACTCCATATACCGACACTGTCAAGCATATCCTCGACTGCCACTATGCCTTTGTTCCCGTACTTGCTTTGTTTCTATTCTCTGAATACTACTATACCCGGAGCTGACCTGAGCGTTGATCAAGTGCTAAGTCTGCCCTGGTCTCTTGTGCTCTTCTTGTATAACTAGTCGGCAACTAGTCCAGCTGAGGGCGTTGAGCGCCGAGCGAAACATCCATCCCCAGGGACGGAAACTTGACTTGTCCGCTTGATCACAACTGACACAACTTGATCCAAAACATTGCCCTCGACTCTATGCGAGCAATAAAACCCACTCGCTCACAGTGAGTGGATCATATCACGCCTCTCCCGTCGCCCTACCTGACCAGTGTCCTCTTCAACCTGAGATCTCGATCTGCTGTTCTGACCCCCGGTTAGCATTCTTGTACTGGGTGTATTGGACCATACTCGTGTCTCGCGGGTTCCCTACTAGCTGCACCGGCTGTATTCAAGGATCTACGGGTGGTTGAGTTAACAGCTTGGATGTCTCAGGCCCGCAGGCCGATGCTGCGTACCTCATTCCACCTCATCTCTATATCTTCAAGGGCGTCCTTCCTCAAAGATGAAAAAAACATTCCCGACCAGACTCACCAGACAACTCTTAATTGATCTCCTCAAACCTTGAAGGCATCGTTGAACACTTTTACCCTTCTTTCCGAGGAAACTCAAGACATATTCACTCACATACATCCTCAAACATCAAACAATCCTCCCTCTTCATTCATTCATCCATTCTCTCTTAACACTCCTTTCTCATTACCACCAAAATGCAGTTCGAGTCGGATTACCGGTTCGACATGGACGACAGCTTCAGCCTGTGCAGCCAACCCATGTCATGCCCTTCCACCACCACAAGCTTCTCCTCCGCCTCATCAGCTTACGACCCTTTTACTCCTACATCTCGACGATCAACTCCTCATGAATTCGGCAACATGGACTTTGATGGCCCTTACAGCTCTGTCTCTCACCGGGCAGAGCTGACCCCTCCCTCTTCAGCAATGGGCAAGTTCATGTTTGGCCCCATCAAGTCTGAGCAAGACCACATGTCATTCTCCGGCTCTCTCCCCAACACTCCCATGAAGAGAGAGCAACTTGGCTTTGAATACGAGCACATGATGGACATGAACATGGCACACCACGGATCAATGGGCTCATTGACACCATCAAACTCTTTTGGCATGTACGGGTACTCCCCTGATGCTTCCATGGGGGCCACCTCTTTCATGATGACACCAACCCAAAGCCTATCTGGCTCTGAGGCCGCCGAGACTGGATCATCATGGTCATGTGCCAACGACAGCCCAATCTCATTCTTCCCCAGCAAGCAGCTCTCTGGCGAGTTTGACTCTTTTGATCTGGACCGACACTCCCAGTCTCCTTTGGGTTACGCTCTACATGACCCCAACTCGCCCAACCGCATGCGAGCTCAGAGGAAGATGATGGTTGAGATTCAGCAAAAGAGCGCAGAACTTCAGCGAGCTCAGATTCGATCATCAAGAAAACGATCTATCAAGCCTGACCCTGCACAAGTTGACGTGGTTCGAAGAGCCATGTGCAAGTGTGATTACCCTGGTTGCCACAAGGCTTTCCGACGAAACGAGCATCTCAAGCGTCACAAGCAAACGTGAGTTCCACTGCATTTCAGAAAAAGTGAACACCAGCACTAACATTAAGCAGTTTCCATGGCGAGGGACCTAACCGTTTCTCCTGCGAATTCTGCGGAAAGGACCAATTCAACCGCCAGGATAACCTCAACAACCACCGCAAGCTGCATGCACGACCCAACAGCCGCAACCGTGGCGTTGAGTTCATCCCTGCTGCAGTCCCTGTTATCGAGCATGAAGAGCGAAGCAGGAAGCGACGAGCACCCTCAAAGTCCAAGACCGCCGACAAGCGGGGCTCAGAATACTGAGCTAGCATAGCTGAAGACATATCTTGGCCGGGTACCTTGCCTGAGAACTCCGTCAGTCGCCACTGCAACTTGGGGAGAACAGGGAAGAGTCGAGTCGAGAGCGCCACTCAGATGAGACACGCATAAGACCCGTGCACTCTCCTTGATTGGGGCATATGCACACCAACTTACATACATACGTACTTTGCCCACACACATTCGCAACTTCACTACGACATATCAAAAAGCGGAGCTGGAAAAAGAAAGGAATCGCAGCAGCATCTGCAGCCGGACCGTCATGGCCAACGCCGCTGCATAAGAGTCTCAAGCAAGAGCACTCTTTGAGAGAAACATACAGGAAAAGGAAATTATGGGAGACACGAGGGTGTAATGGTCTGTATGATTATTATGTGAAATTACGCGGGAAGATTTACTTGGGTGGCATTTTTGCATGATTGAGTTGTTACCACACAACCGAGTCCACTTCAACGGTGCTGGGGCGTTTTCATGGAGGCTTTTTTCTTTCTTTCTCTCTTCTTCTTTTCTGGTGTTGAGGAATTTTGTTGAATTCGTTGATTGACTTAGGTATTATTTTCTCTTCAATTACACTCCACAGTCTCGACCAAGAATGGCTGGAGGAGTATAGTGGCGGACATAGGCTTTGAGTAGCAGATAATGAAACAAGAAATTCTTACAAATGAAGCAACTCGTCATAAATTTCCTGATTTGAAGAGATGATTCTTAGAACAAGTGACATGTCGATCAAACATGTCTGCTTTGGAACTGGCGCAGAGACATGGCCTTGGCAAGATGAGCTGGACATAGTGGTGCATTTCGTGGAGAGACAAGACAGCCAGAGCTGGAGATTACATTACATAGTGCAGGACCAGGATGGTAGGTAGGCATAGAAGTGATGCATGACATGATTGGCCTGGGAACTTGTTGAGAAGCAGTTTTCAAGGTGACTATACCAAGAGAAGCAGCGAACCAAAGATGTCAGATATGACGAAAATGACTTGTAAAAAGAGAAAATTTAAGCTTCAGGCTCTAGACTTTTTGACGTTCAGTCCGAGCGTACTGCGGAATTGGAGCATTCATCTCATGGACCGCAGGGTGACATAAGACTTGAGACTGGCCTCCACTGATATCTAGCAATCAACCATCTCTCAGACTCTCAGACTCTCAGGTTTTCTGACACCCCTAGATGGACTGGCAGCGCAGAGGAAAAGAGAGAGGCTTTCCGATGGAGAGCCCCATAATGTCTCAGATCTCGGGGCAGGGGAGCCTGCCGATCCGCGAGTCTTCCTGATGCCCTGTCCATATCGGTGCAAGTATGTGCCATCAACTCAAGCTGCACTCTTTGCTTCTGCTAGAGTACCTAGGACAGGATGGCGAGATTCAGTGTTGCATCCTCCCACTGCGCTGGGTCAGTCAGAACTGTACAGGCATTGCTGTTGGGCAGAAGTGTGCTGGTCTGGGGCCTCGGGGGGCGCCCCGATAGTTGTCGGATGTGAGATGTGACAGCTGGGAGCGAGGAAGAGGCTCAAACGGATGTGGCTGAGACTGGGAGAGGGAGGTGATTGGACGTTAAAGGTCTGGGGTCTGGGTCTAATAACAACAACAATAATAAGATTGATCTGGATTGCGGGAGGGAGAAAGGCACATGTCAAACGGTTTCTGATTTGCAATTTTGTAGAGGGGAATGTCAACCGTCTTTGCCTCCGGCTCCAGGAATGCTCAAGTCAACGTCTTGTAGTGGATGCGCTCATTGGATGCGATCCGAAGCGGAGATACTAGCACTACACTATGGATACAGGTCTTCCAGATTCGGAAAAGAGGTCTCTTGGAATGGATCCGGCGATAATGTTAGCTTCGCGGGCCGTGGTGGAGAGCAGAGTCTAGAGTATGCAGCGAAAGACGAAGGCGCGCGTTAGGCGAATCGTGAGGAGATATGTTAAATGTCTCCGAGTATTGAGAAGGGATTTTAGAATCAGGAGGATGCATAAATAGTGTCAATACGCAGGTAGAATGAAATAGGGACAAGACTGCCTGCACAGGGAGAGGTATGCAGCCAGTTTCATTATAGTGGCTTGGGATCAGGCAGTTTAGCCTGTCTTTGGTAAGAATGTCCATGTGGAAGAAGCTAGTTTGTGATAAGTTGCGTAAAGAGGAGAAGAATTTCGTGAACATGGTCTATGTCATCATCTTCCATATCGGATCGAGGGACCATGATATGATCCTGTGTTGCCGATCTTGTATGAGGCTGAACATGATTGAGTCCGTGCCAACAAGGGGAATGGGATCTTCAAGGGTGAGGCGTTTAGGGGTCGCTTGTATAATGTATCACTATGGGGTTTAGACTGCTACTATGTACTGTAAGTTGGGGCCTTGGGCAATGGTTCAGGATAACAGCTCGTGGCTGAGATAGAGGCTGACACAGTACCCTTGGACCCTTTTTTTCTTGTGTTTTGTATCACGGATAAGATTTCCCACGGACCTTTGCACAGACCTTTTTAGTTGAGACTGGGCGTTTAGGATGGCTTTTGTGCCTGGAATGGGCTGAGATGAGACTCGGGTGTGTAACGCTAGATCAGAGGGGAGAGAAACTACTGGAATATTACACGACATATTCGATTCAGGGAGGCAGGTTCAAGAGAGAAAAACGCCCGTCTTTTATCTCTTCCTGTTCTGAAATATGGGGTAGTTATCTATTGCGGTTCTTGTCTTATCGGACTCGAACATATTAACGCCGTTATTCCACCCTGAACCTTGCAAAGAAAGATACGAAAATGACAAGCTAAACGAACTAATGCCACTTTCATTTCTCATTCTCGTGATGTCCTCAGACAAAGAAACGCACACCATCTGTCAAAAAAGACCTAGCTGTGGCCTTGGCGGGAATAGAGAAGTGATAGCAAAACCCAGCGTTGGCGACTACGCCGTCGCAGAGACTAACTAGACTAGGGCCAGTACCAGTACCAGGACAAGGACAAGGACAAGGACCGTTTACGGGAATGGCTTCGTTTGCGAGATTGGCGGGGTTCCACAAGATAAACAGGAGAGTCCGGCACTTGTCAAAAGAGAGTTTGGGCGGACTGTGTAGGTTATCCGTTTGGAGATTTGATTGCTGTGCTTGTGTGACGGAATACGGTTGGTAGTGGGTTTTAATTCGTTCCAAGAACCGGTTCATGAGCGTTACATTACAGATGGAGAAATGCAATGCCGATCAACTAGACAATCTGCCTACCTACACAAGCCTGTCAAGCTGAACTCCCATTTCGGTGTATGTGGGCTCTGGATGGGATGTTAGGTACGTATTGATCTGCTGAGCAGTACGGAGTGCCCATTGCAAATAAGCTTGATACGAATAGAGACTAAAAGAAAATAAAAATGGATTTGGGCCGCATAAGCCAAGGCCATGGTTCTTTTGATACATTTACTCTTTGTTTCTTCTGTTGTGGAATGGAGACAAACTTGGTTTTGCAGTAGTACAGAGAACTATGATACTGCCAATGACGCAAGACTACTGTACGTAGATACAGAAAGAGAAACGAAAAAGAAAAGAATGTGGTGATTAAAAGGATCGGGGCAGTGGGGGGGAAGCGATTCCATGCATTAGATTGCACATGCGATGCAGATTAGATCCATTCAGCACTGTTGTACAACAGTAGAGGGGAGTAGAGTGAATGTAGTAGCATGCACAGTATGTATTTGCGAGATGTGATAGATCGCGGGGAAAGAATGTGAATACATGGTTGGTGCATGCATTTGCAAGACAGGGACATGACTTGCATTGGCTTGCTCTGCTTTGCTTTGCATTTGCGACTGTGGACTCGTGGAGATAATGTACCAGCCTAGCAAGCTGATCCTGGATTGAATGCCTGCCGGTACGGTACTGTAATGAATGTATCGTATGTGAGAAAACAAGAGTGATAGCTCTGTTACCAACGAATTGTTTACCAGGGGCATCGATCGTACATTTGCAGGGTTGCATACGTCAGCTGCACCATTGACAGCTGGTCAAGGATATGTAAGCTCAAACTCAATGTCAGCTCCGGCGGTTTATAACCATTCATAGAGACCTGACTCAATAATACAGAGCAAGGCGTACAGTACCCGACCTCCAGCTACCTACAGTACCTCTACATAGTACACACGTACCTGATCGACCCCCTGTGAGCCGCCACATGAATTGCCTGGGCTAGCCTCGATCTTGGCAGTTGGCACGAGCCGTTTCTTTTTTAGGTCGGTACTGTACCTATCAAGGCTCACAGAGAGATCTGCGCGCCCGGGTATTTCCGCTGCTGGGGATGCCTGCTAAGGCCATGCTGTGTCTAATTCAGCCAATAGACAATTCGCGGAGTATTCCCGGTCAACAATGTCATATCATGTCATACCTCTATCCATCAATTAATCCATCAATTCATCAGTCCCCACTGTGAACAGCCAGCTACATTGCATCGAAACATATGCTTTATCACTGCTAGTAGTGATCGCCGCTATTTTCTATATTCTACGCTACTCGTACTAACCTCGGCCGAGTCATTACCGGCCAGATGCTGACTTAGCTTGTCACGATGGCTTCACTCCCATCCTACCAAGATGCCATCTCCCCCGACTGGCTGCCTTTAGTAGCCCCGTATATATCTTCGCAAGACTATCCGTCTTTGTGTCGTGTTAGTCATCGTTTCTGGCATATTTTTGCTCCGCGAATATGGAGTCGTATTCCACCACGCTCGGACAGAGTTATCGACCAGGATTCAGAATATGGTGAGAGAGTTTGTCTATACGAACTGACAAATCAATTAATTGCTTTCATACCCTCAAAGCATGGGCTAATCATCTTGGCTAGATTTACAATGGTTGTTTGGCTCTGTTCTCAATGGCCGAAGTCGGCTGAGATCAGAGACTGCAAGCCTCGTTCGAGCCATTGATGCTCGGGCCATTAGAAACACCTATTCGCTCAGCATGTGTACCAACCTGAATACTAGCTTGAAGAATGTCATAAAATCGTTGCCTGACTTAATCTGTATACTCATCGATGGTCATCAAGATATTGATCCATCCGAGTTTCTCTCTGGGGTCGGTCATCAGATCCAACTCCTGAGCATGGCAGCCTGCCCCCTACCACTATCAGCCAAGGTTGTTGCATCTCTTTGCTGCCTCGTCTATCTCGACCTCTCAGAAGTTCCAGGGTCTCTTCGCCCACTATTCCAAGATGGTCAACTACCCGAACTTCGTGTCCTCAAGATTCAAGGCAAGGAGGTTGATGACACCACCGTGGAGAATATAGCGGCTCACTTTGGGACTCGTCTATGGAGCTTGGACTTGAGCAACAACAAACTAACAGACCACGCGCTTGAGAGCATTGGGACCCATTCTTTATGGTCAACCGATCTTCGGACGGATGCCAACTTTGATGTTGAGGGTAAACTGGAATTCGGATGGACAACCCCTGACTTCGGAACCTGGACTCGCATTGCCGAGTCTGAATGGAGTGGCTCTTTCAGTCATCCAAACAGGCACCTCGTCGACGCGCCGCTGTATGATCTTCATGATACACAGCCCCAAGAATTTGTGCAGAAACGGCTAGACGGGAAGCTACCCGTCAAACCAGACACGGCTGACGCCGTATGCCGTGGCCTCCAAGGCGAGGACCCCTATTTCCCACCAACAAGCTTTCAAACTTCACAAGGAATGACACATCTGGATGTATCTGGAAATCAGATTTCGTCCCTTGGCGTTAGAAAGTTACTGACGTTGTGCCGTGGGTGCCTCCAGCAGTTTAGCTGCGACTCTATGATGATTATTCCACCCTCAAAGGGAACCATGGCAGCTTGGCCCAAGACGGCTAAACTCTATGGCTTTTATTCCGTGCATACTTTGCGGCCCGTTTTATCGTCGAACCTACGAGTACTCAAGCTACACCACTCAGTGGTGACCCAAATCCCTACATTGGAACTCGTGGGACTGTCGAGGATGGCCCGACTGTACATTGCTGAGAACTCCCTACTGCCGCGGGCTGAGATGGCCTTCCCCGAAGCTTTCGTCCCTGACATGAACCCACGCATCACCTCCCTAACCCTTACGCGCATTCCGCGACGTTCAAAAGGCCCGCTGATCAATAGATTGATATCCTTCCTAAAACTGCTCTCTACTCAGGAGCGTGCGCTTTTTGACATGTCATCTCGGCGGGGCCCCAGCGTCTTGGCCGGCATCCGTCACCTCCGGCTCGAGTTCGAGCCGGACTGTTACGAAAAGGATGCCTATATTGCAGAAGACATAGATGCTGAGGAGCTGCTGAACTCAGGTGACAAGGGGTTCAGTTTCTTTGATGACGACGCCCAAGAACACCCCCAGACCACTCAAGGTCTAGCTGTTTCTGTTCAGATACGGACCCCTACTGACTCAACCATTGCCCAAAAGGAGTTGGGCCAGTATGAGCCTGAAAATCTGGAAATAGACGTCTGGGTGGACGGCAAGTCCACTAGGGCCCAAGTATGGGTCGGTCCTAAGGACAGTAGCAACCCCATGCTTCAAGACTATCGGAAGCTGGTGCTGTATTACAAAGTGCATGATTGCGTCGGACCAGCGTCCCCTGCGCAAATACGTGCCGGCGTCCCCTCTTCCGCGCTTGTCTTTCACACAGCATGGTGTATGGCGATCATGCCTGCTGGTCGTCACATTGAGGAGCCGGCAAGGGCTGAGCTTGAGGGGATGGAGGACGTGCTGACTGAACTAAAACGGTTTCGTCTCGAGGGCAGGGCAAAATACCTCACGCTGCAGAGGGAGGCCGGCAGCGGACATGTACCGCCTGGTCCACCGCATGGATTCTGGCTTGGAAAGCTTGAGGTTTCGACTCACAAGAGGACGCTACGGAGGAAAACCGCAGACTATTGGCGATGAGCCGTGCGACTAAACTATTGCCCGGCGGAAGATATGAGATGCTCTAGGAGTAATTTCTATCAGAGCCACAGGAAACTTGACCCTTCGAACTTTCTTTGTCGGATATTATGGCAGATGGAGTGTTGGAAGTGGATTGGATAGACCCCTTGGTTTACTGCGGCAATGGATTATAGCGATCTGCTTTGCATTGAGTCTCATGATTATCAGATATGGGATACCAGCACATGTGCCGGTATACGGCATCGGCGTTGGCATAGGCCCAAGTATGGCCATAACTCCAGCACAAGTGGCAAATATGTGAGTGTCTTGGTTCTGCACCAAGTTCCAGGATCTTCAACCTGCATAATCATCTCATTTTCAGACATGATTAGGAAATTGTGACGGATTTCAAGGATATTGCGCTTTGATACAGTCCGGCAGACCTATTCACCCACGCCGTGGACACTGATAGGAAGCTTGAACTTGAACTATTCTCTCACCACATTCCATGATAGGGACTTGGTTTGCCGTTCGGTTGCTAGCCGATGCATGGGTTCCAAGACACTGACAGCAGCCCTGGCAACGTCACATCGCGGCAACGCGTGATCAAGGGTAGGGAAGCTCTTCATGATGCAACGGAGGGTCAATTAGAGGGTCCAATAAGTGCCTTGCATGGCGTCAAGAGGCTAGGCCCTCAGCTGAGAGCAAGGGGAAGAAAGTTGGCCTACACTTGGACACTTTCTGACGAACCCTGGAACATTGTGTGAGTGTGTGAAGGAATACATACATGTCCATGTTCGGCTTTGTGAAAAATGTCTTGCTTGCGTTATAGGCCGGCTGTTGTTGATAGAGTTTTGTGGCACACGGCACAGAAAGACGATCATGTCTTGAAGTGCCAGTAGTGGGAGAGTTTGTCAGCAGAGGGTCCGAGCTTAGATTCTGACCGTTTCATTAGAACGAAACCTCACATTTCTGGCTTAGAAGCTGGGTTTGCTGTCTTTGAAGCTATTCCCACCTCTGGGTATGGTATAAAGGCGCTAGCGCACCGACCCGAGCCGTTAACGTTGGCTTGCGAGAAGGTTCACGGATAACTTCTTAAAGAGGAATAGAGCCGACATTTGGGTTTTGCTATTTTTTTTCTATCTCTCTCTTTTTTTTTCTTTGTCTGTGAGTAAAATTCGGCATCTTATTCGTAGAGACGGTTCCTCGGTCTAGACCACGTTTAGAACTAACTGCAGGATGTAGAATAACGGGGACCTAATCCATCTAGACTTGCTCCGTGTTTCTAGGCGGTCTGATTCCGCGTAGGACTAAGTCAGGGGCGTGCATCGGCATCGCCGCGGCATACTCATTTCCATTCAATATTATTTACAAGTTCTTGAGGTGGCTGCCTGAGACTCAGGGATTTGTTGACATCGGGGAGTCGGGGACCTATAACGACGCGCCGCTGTTCCCGAGAGGTTGGGACTGACGGACGCTCCCGTTCCTTGCATCACGTCGCATGGCATTGCATGGCATGGCTGTCTAGTGAGCCGGATCCTCGGGACTTTCGGGGTCTCTCAAGTTGAATTATTGGTTAACTAGAGCTATCATCGAGATCATCAGCAGCTGGATTTGTCAGGGGTTTCTTTTGCCTTGTTTTCTGCTCTTCTCGGCCATGTCACGCTTCTTGGCGATGCATGTAATTTAGCAAACTATTGATATCCTGCATATTCCTTCGGCGAACAATGCATGAACAGTCACGGGTGAGAAAGGAACTGACGTCGTGTGAGCTGATAATACGCCGAACCTTGAACTTGGCGAACGGTGAACGAGGCAGCGGAAATTATGCTCCGTAAAAACAAACCTCTTACAATACTCAGGATAGAGACTTCAGCACCGCTCATGACCGGTCACAAATCTCAGTGCTGACTAGGTACAAACTGCAAGACAAGCCGCAATGGAGAAGGATCAACATGCCGACTATTCCTCCGCGCCACAATCAGCCCATTGATCGTCATCATCATGCCCAATGCCCGATTATCAGAAGTATCCCGGTCCAGCTGTCCTGCTTGTCCAGCTCGCGTGGAGCCGGGCGCTGATCCCGACCAACGGCTTTGAGTAGACCAAATCTCGGACGCAAGTCCGGGGATAGCATTGGTATGTATGGAGTAGATTGGCGTTACTAGAATAGAATAGAATGACAGTGGTATAGGGTAGGATTATAACCATAGACAGTGTATAATCATAATGGTATATGGAATAGAATAATATAGCAAATAAAATAGAGGTGGACTAACAAAGGTATTTGGAGTAGAGTGACAATCATATACCGAGTATAACACCTGAACGGAATGACCACAATTCGTTTCAGCGTGATAATCTCGAACAATAGGGTAGCAGTGAGGGTGAAGTTACAAGGCACTGGGGGCATGTTAGTGATAAAAAATACCGTGCCAAGTTGCTTCTCAATTAGACCTCTCGTTCTTGCATATTTGTTTTATTTTCATTCACTGGTAGTTCCATCTGTATTAAGTCTATTAAGTAAATTATATTTGTTTATATAATACGATTACAATCAAGTCTAGTATTATCGCAGCTCGAGCTGGTCTAGTTGCTGCAACTCTTATCTATCTTTTCTAGCGGCAAGTTCTGCAAGGACTTAGACTCAAAAACTGCCTTTACATATAGCTTATAATAACCCTGGGATAAAGAGAGTGTCATATTAAGCAAGAAGTGTCTCGTAAATGATGATAAATAGAACGATAGCGGCATCTCCTGGTCTGCTTCGTGGACTTGGACGGGTGATCAAAACTAAGTCAAGCTGACTTCTAATGCTATGGTTGAGATTGAGGCGAAACCACGCTGATTTATAAAGCACCTAGGCTTCCTTAAACTGGTCTGGCAGCAGTCATGGATTTGTTTCAAGCTATATATAACCTTCCCACTAGTTCCTCTGATGATGAAGACTATGAACATGAGTGTATAATCTGGCTCGGGCGATTCAGCGCAGCAGGTCACGTTGTACGCGACGGTATGATAGCTATTGGAAATCAAACAAGGGCGGTCATGGTCAGATGAAGGTTTTTAGCTTTGTTTCTAAGTTGGATATCAACAGCTTCAGCGGTGAGTTAGTTGACTCCAAGGATTATTTCATAGAGAAGCACTGCGTCAGTGTTACCTACACCTAGCAGAGTTTAGGGACAAGAATAAAGCCGGTTGAGTTTAATGCATGCTGTTTCTAATACAAAGAACTCTCTTACTTGTGTCAGTGACTTCGAGAAATGAGCACGGGAGATATCAGACTGTTAGAGGATGGTTGTTTCGTATGCCTAGCGTCCTGTGTAGACTTTGATCCTGCTGTGTGTCCATATTAGGTCTAATAGCTAACATGAATCAGGCTCATTTAATTCTGAACACTTCCATGTTGGTATTATTCATATCTGGACAAGTTTTCGGGAGTCTTGCTGTTTGAGCATCTACTCATCATGCTTTATGCTCCAACCTGGGTATTAGGGATATTTTCATTGGACCTATATATAAAATTCTTTTTATGTTTATCTTATTGTTTCTAGAGAGCTTCGTACTTGTGAACTTCATGATCATAATGTTTCAAGTACCATTACTCCCATGTGTTGCACATTGCAGAATACCCTAGACATGTGTTACTTTAAGTTACATATACGCAACTGTCTTGTATAAATCTGAGTGCTATGAGTTGAGTCTGCGAGAAAATACTGTCTATTCTCCAATATTCCTTCCATTTCATAATCTTAATTGCTAGGCATGTGCTTGTAGCTTAGAGTTGTAACAAACAGCAAAGTCAATGTTCAAGAAAGCAAGTTGGCTTTGAGCGACAAAGATGTTTAATCTTTTGAGACAGAGCTGAATCTTAGACGAACAATTGAGTTTGGTACGTTTCTGGTCGATATATCTGAGCATCGGGGCACTTTGAGTTAGACTGAGGCACTCGAAAGAGTGTTATGCTTATTTATAGTACGGTTTAGTTATATGTAGTAAGTCTGTCCAGTATGTGTACTCAAAGTCCGAACCCTATATAGCAATTCAATTGTTCGATCCAAGGTGTGAGCTGCTGTGTCTTGATTAGAATACAAATCACCAACCGACACCACCCAACTCATCTTGGCAGACATCACGTCGAAGAGAGTTACTCAGCGCTAAGACTAATCCCTCCGGCAAAATAAGAATCATATGGATAAATAGCACTATCAAGCCCTTTATGGGCCAGAGTTGGTGGCATTTGGCGGCAGTAAGCACGTTTGCTGACTGTGTTTGAGACTCTGGGCTCTGCTTATCCGACATTTTACTCGAGTAATATCTCGAGAAAGGCCCTCAACCTCGGGACATCCGATCATAATCTTCGGACTTTTGGCTGATGCTGACGGGATTTTATAATGGCCAGCGGTCTTACGTATAATGATAGCTGTGAGACCTTCTTTCGCGATGAAGGGTTTTAGAGAGTTCATCGTGGAAAATGATGGTACGGAATAGAAAAATGACTTCTTTTAGGACGCTTGATCGTATGCGACAGCAGCTTTGTGGTGAAGTTGCACGCATAGACGATGATAACTCTACGACGATAGATTCTTCGAGCGGAGATGACACAGGGCATGTTAAGAAAGAGACAGTGCCACGCAAAACTCAACATAATGGCTCAAACATGGCCACTGCAAATATCGAGAATCATCTGCTTCGACTGCCCGCGGAACTTCAAGTAATGATCCTGCAGCACCTCACATTCGGCGAAGTCGAATCTCTGCGTCGGACATGTCGTCTTCTGCGATATATAATCAGCAAACCCTTTGTCCGCGAGGTCTTCCCGAGCATTAAGTTCGAGCTGCTCTCAACATGCTATCGCTGTCTCCGCTACGATCCGCTGAGGGATCATCTTATCCACGCTGACGAGTCTGACGCGAGATATCCTCTAGCCAACGAATGTCTCGACTGTGTTTCTTCCAGAGGAGGTTTCGTCGTGGGTCGTATGTACACCCTTGGAACGTTTGCGACAGTATGTGTGTGTAGATACTGTGGATTTCCTGTTACGTCGGATGCTGCGTGGAAGGAGTATGAGTTCCATCGGACGTGTTATAGGAGATATCGCATGATCCTTCTATACTATTTCTTGGTCGGATGTGCGCAGGCTACGATCACTATCGTAGCAGCGGCGCTGTGCTGGAGGTATTATAAAAAGGAAAGGCTGGTTGTTGCACCTACGATTGTAAGTGGCCCGAAACCCGAGAGGGAGTGTTGTGCTGATCAGTGTAGGTCAACTTTCTCATGGCGTGTTGGGTGTTTTCCTTGAGTATGGTAAGAGGAACAGAGCTGAGGACTTATCACTGGTCTTTGCTCCTGGAAATGGGCATCCTAGGGCTTTGGATCCCTCCCCTTACCAGTGTTGTCAGGGCTGTTGAGCGAAGACCCGAGGGAGTTAGATCATCAGACATTGCAACAGTGTTCTTTATTAGCTGCAACATGTAAGTCTACCATCCCATTGGAAAGCGATATGTTGACGAAGTCAGGCTGTTTCGCTTCCTAAACGTCCTAGGAAACACTCTCCTTGTCTCCGAATACAAGCTCTGGCGCCGGCACATACCAAACCAGTCGAGACCAAATCAAATTCTCAACAAAGTCATCACGTTTCTAATCTTCTGGACGTATCCACCAAGCATAGAGCAAAAGTTCCCGGGGAAATGGTGGTTTCCAAGGCAGAATCCTCAGGCAGCAGGCGTTTGACACGGCAGATCAGATGTGACATGACGCGAAATAAGGATAGTCTGGGGCAACGGGACTTGGAGTCTGGGGTAGATCCGGAGACACGGAGAGAGCGTGGCGGTGACAATCTCGTCTCTATTGGCCACTGGACTTGCAGTTACTCCCTCTTCACAGTTTTCAAATGAGATCAGATCAGATCTTCTTC
This sequence comes from Fusarium sp. NFCCI 5145, assembly GCA_033439405.1. Taxonomy (NCBI): domain Eukaryota; kingdom Fungi; phylum Ascomycota; class Sordariomycetes; order Hypocreales; family Nectriaceae; genus Fusarium; species Fusarium sp. NFCCI 5145. Next base: position 54,384 of record JAWDHB010000389.1, read on the forward strand.
CTGTACTGCATCTGGTCTAGGGATACGGATCTTGCATGATTCTGGGGTGAATCTTGGCTATGCTGCAAGTCAGCTTCAGCTCAACAACTCAAGTATGCGCCCACGGGAGATTGATCTCCGTTGCTGGGCACAACATAGATGGCGCTGCTGGTTCTCACCAAGTCAACTTGCTTGTTTCACGGAGGATCTAGACTTCGTACCCTTGACTTGAGGAGATTATGTCGGCGAGGCAGCTCGTTAAATCTTGCTCATTTTTTTACAAACTCCTGCTATGATTACTTGGTACAATCAATGCCTGTCTCCTAATTGGGACCCTTCTTGGTGGGTGTTTCGGTGTGATTGCTCGCAACTCGGGGATCACGGAACCCTTGGCTCTGATCACCACGTTCAGCAACATTGCCTCCTCCCTGTCCAAAAGCGCCCTGGAATGACTGCCGAACTGACTGGCCACCACCACTGCTGCTGCTATTGCTGCCACCCTTGTCCTTGTTATTGCTGTCGTTGCCACCAGGTTTGTCCACTACCGGCTGGTGTTGGTCGTGGTGCGTCGCATCTCTCCTGGTTGGCGTACCGTCGTAATTGCTAGCCACTCGCGTGTCCTTGGTCTCCTTTCCAGACCCATCATCAGTTTTGGACCCTCCAGTGCCAAACAAGCCGCCCAGCATTCCACTGGCGTGAGAGGTGCTCGACGTACCGGCCTGTTTCTTGCCAGACATCTCGACTGAAGTTCTAACGTTGGAGCCGCCAGCACCAACTCCGCCGCCTACTCCACCGCTGGGGAGCTTCTCGAGAGGTGCTGTAGTTCCCTCTTTACGGTCTGGGTTGACATGGCTCAGCTCGTGCCCGCCTGTGACGGCATTTCCTCCAACACCAGCACCGCTGAGGCCCTCGGCCCTTTTGGCCTCGGCGCGGCCCCTGCGATCTTGCTCAGGTGTAGTTTCGGGCTTAGACCTGTTGAGGTAGTAGACGCCTGCACCAAGGGCAGCTATGCCTGCTGTGATAGGAACTGCAGCAGAACCTTGTTGGCCAGCGCCGAAAACTGCCTTCATTGTTGGATTATTTTAAAAGATATGATATTAGAGCGGTTAAAACGGATGTTTAGGAGTGCTGTGATGGTCAATGCAAGATCAATTGGACAATGTTGAGTGAAGAGAACAGATTCCAATCTTCTGTTTATTTTCTACTGTCTCTGTCTGTGACGTCGTTGATAAAGTCATGACGGATGGGATACTCATGATGACACCATAGACTACAGCAGAAGTGTAAGTCAATACCAGAAACAGTAATATTTCAGGGACCGGAAGAAGACAAGACTGATTATTTATCGACACTTGTGAGCTTTTCAGTAAAAGAGAACGCCATTGTCAGTTATAATCACGATCAAGTTACGAAAATACGATTGAATAGTCATTCATTATGATCGAGTCGAGTTGAATAACTGGGCCAAGTATTGTCAATGACGGCTTGAGCTGGTGTTAATGGCCATTCCACGGGCTTTTATTCCTCCATCTTCCGGCCTTAACTTAACCCCAGACTCCAAGTACCGGTTCTTGGCTGGCGCAGCAGGGCACTTTTAGCGACAGGGCTAAAAGGCGGAACCGCGATTTAGCGCAAACTAAAACCTCGGAGCCGCAGTCAAACTGTTTCCCCTCATCTCAGGGCGTTGGTGCTGCGTTGCGTTGCAGGGGGCAAGGGACTTGAAGAATCTGGGGCAATGGGGAAAGGGAACGAACTGATCAGACTGCGAACTTCCTTGGCTTTGATATGATGATCAATGCTTGAGAAGATGTCCTTTTGTAGTTGGAGTGGAAACGAGGTCAGCTGAGGTTGGCTGTGTGCTTTGACTATTGTTGGTATTCGCATTGCTCAATGTAAGACACGGCATATTATATAGACTGTGAATTGGAGAAAGGCTGCATTTGGCGAGTCATTCAGTCCAGCCGTTGAAAGCATAATTATATGCAAACATAGAAAAAGAAGCGCCCAAGAACGTGGGATGTTCTGTGTCGGACTCAGCGCAACTAGTCCGAACTGTTAACAGTTAGGCTACCTACCTACAGATAGACTGACACGCATCATAATCGACCCATCAACGAAGCTTTCCTACTTGTATATACGTACCCTGCCACGTTGCAGTTGATGAACTCTCATATACTTTGTACATCCCTCGTGTATGAGATCTCCACCCATCTGGCAGCGGATCCGAAGTCCTACATACATACATACATACCTACTTCATAGGCCACCAGCACGGACGGAAGTAGTACAAGTCCGGGGCCCCGGTGATCTTTCGAACGTACGTAGTATCCATGGACTTAAAAATCTCTTGGTAATTTAGTAGATCATGTTCTCCAGACTGCCATTGCAAGGCTGTCTGCTGTAGTTATCCCATTCTTTGTCTCAGTCACTACATCGTCCTCTCATCACCCGGCTGGCCGGAGAATAACAAAAGCTAATCAATCTTGGCTCTCGATCTGATCTACCCTCAACTAGCAATTGGTACGATGCCCCAATGAATCCCCAACAAGAAAAACTTGTCCCCCCCGCATGTATCGACATCGACGGTGAGGCTGGCCCCAGCCGGGCGAAGGGATCGTGTGGAGATGTGCATCTGGGGTTGAACTCAACTCCAACTCTGGCTGGCCTTAGCGCTGCCAATCTAATTCCTCCCCCGCAACCTCACACATGCAGGCTGGGGTAGGAGTTGCACTTTCGCTACGAGAGGCTAGGCTCGTCTCGTGGACGCGTCGAATCGGAGACTTGGTTGCTTCGAGTCTTGTTCTCCAACCTCTATGAATCTCAGACATGCTTGACTCGTCTCCCGGCTGACACGGCGCCAACCAACAAGTCCATCCTTCTGGACGGACAGGCGGCTGATCGTCGCTTCAGACTTGGACGCTTTGATAATGCATGTACCGTTTGCTGCTCCTGGTCTCCTAGTGGTGGATATCTGGGCTCGATAGACCTGGGGAAACAAAAGCAACGCGAACTAGAACTAGAACTGTAGCATGGCGCCGGATCAAAGGGTGGCGCCCCTGTTCCGTGCCAATCTGGGGGACCAGGGATGGCTTTTGAGCTTATTGTTATTGTTTTATCGTATATATAGGAGGGAGCTTTGGCCTGATATAAGTCTGGCCCTGTCCATGTCAATTACCCCGTCTTGTCTTCACCACTCACCAGGATACCCATAATTCGACTTTGGTTCGTTCTGTATAAATCGACTCTTCTCCTTTTCATTAAGCAAGAAAGTCTTCGATAGTATCTTCATCCTGGACGAAATCACCATCACAATGGCCGCTACAACCGAGCACAGCGAGCAATTCAACGAGAAGCACGATGGCCTCAACGGCTTCGACCCTGAGGCTCAGCGCCTGGAGTCTCTCAACAGACTGCGCACAGCACAGAGTGTTCAGATGAGCCCCGAGCTGTTCGAGAAGCTTTACCTTTCTCCTATGAACAACGTCAAGGGAGATCTTCGACAGACCTTTGGAAACCCGACTCCTATGTATGCCATCTTTATATCTCTTTTCGAGTAAATGTTTACTAACATTACTTTTCAGTGCTCTTGTTGGTTTCCTGCTCGCCTTCACACCCCTGACCTGCGACCTCATGGGTTGGAGAGGTGCTGGTGGCAGTGGTGCCGCTTCAAAGTATGTTCTTCACCAAAATCACCCCCTTAGACACGTCTAACAAACTTCTCAGCGCTGTCTATGTCTTCATGGGCGGTCTTCTTATGCTCGTCGGTGGTATTCTCGAATGGGTCCTCGGCAACAGTTTCCCAGCCTGTGTCTTCTGCTCTTTTGGTGGTTTCTGGTTCTCCTACGGTGGCAGCCTCATCCCTTCCTTTGCCGCCTACGCCTCATATGCTCCCGCCGATGCCACATCCGCTGCTGAGGGTCTTGCTACCCGTGGCTTCAACGCCAGTTTTGGTAAGTTGAGACATTCCTATCCTATGCTTGATGTTCTTGTACTAATAGACTCTAGCCTTCTGGTTGCTCTTCATGGGTGTCTTGTCCTTCATATTCCTCATTTGCGCCCTCAGAACCAACGTTGTCTTCGTCATGATCTTCTTCAGCTTGACCTTCTGCTTCTTGATGATCACTGCTGCTTTCTGGGCTCTTGCTGATGACTACACCGGCAACGCTGATCTCGCAAAGAAGCTCCTCGTTGTAAGTTTTCCTTGGCTTATCGTCTACTTGTTTTGTAGCATAACACTAACACCAAAATAGGGTGGTGGTGCCTTTGGATTCGTTACATGCATGTCAGGCTGGTACATCCTCATCGCTGTTCTCTTTGCCATCGTCGACTTCCCCATCCAGATCCCTGTTGGTGACCTGTCCACTGTCATCAAGGGACACAGCGAAAAGCAACGCCGTGCTTAGAGCAGTGTACTACTATCATACATAATAAGGAAAAAGAGGTTGGAAGGATGATACACACACTGGGGCATCTCCTTACTGGCGTTGGTGATGGCGTTGAATCAGCCAACAATTGGATATGGGTGGCTTCTTGTCCGATGTTCGGACCTTGAGATTCGAGCTCAATTTAGTTATTGCTTAAGCACAAGGCTGATATGTGCCCAAACTTTATTAGCGAAAAATACACAGTGTATATCATGACATCTCTCCCATGACTCTGTATTCTTTGACTTGTTCCTCTTGTGAAGAATTACCGATACTAGCGTGCCTAAATGTAGCAGCAGTAACAGGAGAGTTCTGATGGTCTTGGAGCTAGAATCTCACACCCCTGGCGAGTTTATGACTCGAGTACTGCTACCAAATACGCCACAGCTTGCATATACTGAGGTTGTCATTCATCCACAATAACCTCAAGCAGCCGTCAAACGCCGGCGTGTGTTATAGAATGGTGCGTTCTATCGTTGGGATTACGACAGCTAGAAAAGTCATTGTGAGCATCCAGTTCGAGCGACGCGATTTGGCAACGCAAGCAACCTATGTTTCCATGAATTGGCACCGAAACGCAACATTGTGAAATGCAAAATTTGATTTTTAAATGTCATCAATACAAATAGAATCAATCTCTGAAATCAACCTCAGCTCACACATATGTAACTCAAGACTCAAACACCGTGCCTCAAGGAGACCTAAGCAACGCCCTTCTTCCTAAGCAGAACCTTGACATCGTCTCCATACCTCTCAAACCCAACATTGAACCCTCCGCGTAGAGTTGGCACTCGAAACTCCTCACCAGGGGCAGCCTCAATGTCAAAAGTCCGAAGCATCGTCGCCACCACCGAGAAGACGATGTCTGTGCCAAATACGCGACCAGGACACATGTTACCAGCAACCCCAAAGGCTCGGACTTTGCGTACGGCGCTGCCGGAGACTTCACCAGCTTTGTCGATGAAGCGAGAGGCCTTGAAGACCGCGGCATCAGGACCCCAGTTGTCGACGTCAAGGTTAGACGCGCACATTGGAAGCATGAAGATCTCGCCTTGCGGAACAGCGATGGGGTCAGAATCGGGGAGGTTCAGCATGAAGTCGTGACGAGCAATTCGAGCCACGCCTGTCATGTGAAGACGAAGTGTCTCGTACCAAGCAGCCATGAGCCAAGGACACTCAGTGCGGACGTTGGCAAAATCCAAGCGAGGCTTGTCTTCTCCTTCAACGTTCTTGAGCTGTTGAACCTCGTTGAGAATAACCTTGGTCAACTCAGGATCCGTCAAGAGATGGCGCGTGAGCCAGACAGCTAGCGTACTGGTAGTTGCAAGAAGACCTAGGGCTGAGACCATCTCAATGTGATAGTAGTCCGGGTTGGTTTCCCAGTTGGGGTCACTATGAGCCACGACATTGATGCTATGGGCGGTGGTTTGCATACGGGCTTCGCGGTGTTGGAGATGAAACTCACGGAGTCTGGCGAGGAGATACTTGCGAGAGTTCCATGCAGAGTTCGCTGTAAGCCAGGCGAATGGTCTTCCGAGTGTATCGAAAGTCTCGCTGAGTTTCCTTGATCTTGTTAGCGTATGTGGTAGATGGAAGACATAGGAATGAGCTTACATGAACTCATTCGAAAAGTCCTGATCCATACTCCAGGGGTTAGCAACTCCCCAGACAGCACTGGCAGTGGCCGAGACAGCCAACTCAAACACCCAACGCCCAACAAGAACTTCACTTGTTTCAGGCATCTTCATGACGCGATCCCTGATATTGGTGCTGGAGCGCTGATTCAAGGAAACAATGTTCTCAGCGTGACCAAACTTTTGCTTGTGCAGGGGTTGAGGGTTGTATCCAAAAACAGCCTTGATAGTTTCTTCTTTAAGGCCAAATAGCCGAGGACCAACGTAGACAAGAACTTGAGCAAGACCCGTGTCGTTGACATGGCGGGAGAGAACTCGATCCATGCTAGGATGACACACGGTGATTCGTGCAAAGGGGATGTTGATGGTGAAGATTGGTGCAGTAGTAGATGCAATGAGACGGTTGATGTAGCGAGTGCTGTCAATGGTTAGACCAAAGAGATGGCCCAACCAGGGAACTACACCAGAGAGGCGAGGGAGGTTGGAGATGGAAGGGGTGTCATTGCTAAAGGACTTTTCTTTCAAGGGGCTTGAGGATGAAATATAATGAAGCAAACGGCGGGTCAATGCTGGAAGGATGTAGGCGGCCAGAAAGAAGAGTATGAAGGCGGGAATGAGGTTGATGGAGAGGACGGAGATGGGACTCATGACTGGAGTTTGAAGCGTGGAAGACATGATGAGTTGAATCGGTACTGATAAACAAGATAGGAGGGTTGACTTAGTGAAGTAGATTATATGGCCTGATTGCTCTGGAGGACCTCTTTTCTCTCAAGGTCATCTCTTCAACTTATACAACTTCTACTCCAAGCCTTCGTCAACTCCCAACACTCTCATCGTAATCAACTGGAGGTCTCGACGCATGTCTTCAACGACCAACCTCAGCCGTGAATAGCTCCGAGGGTCTAGACTAGCAAACCTACATATCGCATCCTCAGCTGCATCTCCAATAACACACGCAATCAGCTCGATCTGTTGGAGGCAGTTCCAAGACAACAATCTACTGAATTCTGGAGCCACTGATATCTAAACAACACTCGAAGACCCAATGAGATGTGCATGTCATCTGTGTTTGCAGCTATTGAGTTTTCAAGATATTGCTGGAGTGTCGTACATGCAGTTGGTTTTTGTTAATGGGCAGCATTTGTGAGGGTGTACACGGCGATAGCCTCACTCGTGGGCAACCCAACAAACAATCCAGACTCGGCCATGCCTTGGAAAGAGGCAATATCTCACTCAATTAGCCCAGAGTGATACCGGTTCTTCTTGCATGAACCGCTATCTCTCACGTATTCTGAGACAAGAAGTTGGTGGCGTACTCGATTGAGGTTTGGGCCACTATTGATGGTGATAACAGGGAATATACAGTGAGGGTTTCTCGAAGCTATTGCCAAGGCTAAGTGAGGATTCTCGGATCATCACATCGTTATAAAGCATGTCTATTACCCTGAATACAACGGCGTGAATAAATTGAAGTATTAACTAACTTGGTCAATAAGCTTCCTGTACCTGAGGCCAAAGACTCGACTATCGTGCCCCAAAATGACGAACCAACCAAGCGATTCTGGAATTTCTCCGATCATCGACAGTGTGTAAGCAGCCCTATCTGCTTTTAGACTATGTTGGTCCAACTACCTGGTTCCAGGTTTCGGATCGGTCATGTCTAGTTGGTCCACCCATCCCTTTGTTCTTAGCTAACTAACCCATGCAGATATATCGCCCGCCATCCAAGATCTAGATCCGGAAAGTGAGCAAACTGCATTTCGGATCGGTGCAACACCGGCCGAGTACAACGAGAATAGGGCCTTCGGGCGCCGAAGAAGCAAGCGAGTTTATTGCCAAGTTTTGTCGGTGAGGTGGTGAGGTGGTGAGGTGGTGGTGTATGGTTCAATGCCATGATTTGACTGAATGCGTTTGTTATTGTTCTGCAGCTCGCACGGTTCATATATAGGTCATGCGCTACTGCGAGAATTGAGATCGCAGATGACTTCTGTATCACCGACTCATCGGGATCATCGACGACATCTATCACATGGGTTAGTGAGGCTTATAACCAACGGTGGCGTCAATGTTGACTCCTCAGCGGTGCACGATCCCTATATCTTTGCCCGCTTGAAAGGACGATACTCAATGGCTGAAAAACGGTCTACCACCTCATTGGATACTCTAATAGCCATACCAACGGTTTGTGATAACGGTGAGTACGTATAGGAATGCTGTTGGATGTGGATGCACTGGGCTCTTTTTTAGGTACGCAAGGGAGACAGGGCATGAGTTGACAATTTCCGGTACAACGACAACCTATCATGGTAGTGAAACCGTTCCACAAAAATGCCTTATACTATTAGTATTCTGGATAGTTATCCATGCAACCAGGTACTCACCTACACAGATAATTTGTTACTAAGACCAGAGGGAGTTCCCTTTGAAGCGAATATAAGGGGCGGCCGACTAGGGACGTCCCGATGATATACCAGCACTGCAGTGTTCTTCAACAAGGAATCCAGAGAAGCCAAAGTTCCTGTACTCTTTGCATTGAAGCTAACAGTTCAAATTAAGACACCAGCCTCGAGGTACAAAGCAACAAAGGTTTCTCGTCATTCATGATCATCAAAAAGTCCCCCATGCCCTTCTATACAGCTCATGCATAAAACACTCATATGCCTCTTGCTAGCAGGACCGACTTCGTACTCAAATCAGGTCTAACTCAAATCATCGTATCGGAAGGGTCATATTCCCGCCACCCCGCACACGTCGTCGTCCACGGCCAACGCCGATGAAGCCTCCTCCAGAGCGAACCTCCATCTTCCTAGCTAGGTTGTTCAGCTCCTTCAACAGACAACATGCCGCCACGACCCGGAAACTCTCTAGCTCGCCAGTGCCATGATACACAAACGGAGCCATCTCTTTCCCGATACATGCAACAGCTACACACGCCCAGCATAACTCGACGACATCCTCCCTCCATCGTGAGGGGGTTGCGCCTGTATCGGTGGCTGTGCTTAGGGTCTCTGCGCCATCGCCCACGCCGCGATCACGAATTTGCTTGACAATCCATGTCATGATACGATCGATTTCTTCCTTGAGTTTGATGGATGAATCGCCCTGGCGTCGTGTCTGAGCACCCCGTTTGTTGAGAATGAAACCGCAGAATACTTCGACTTCTGTCAGGCATGTGCGTGGGTTTTCCGAAAAATGCCACATCTTGTCGGTAATAGTCGACTCGTACCTAAATGGGTGAGCATATTTGAATGACGGAAATCGTGCGGTCAAACTTACAGGCCTCGGATCTTCCATGCCTCCTCAGACCTTCGTTTCCAATCAATGTCAAGATTATACTTGGCCACCTCTGTTTCCACAACGGTTAACAACTGATCCCAAACTGATGGACCGGCTGTGTTGATACTGCGATGAATGTCCTCATCCCATATCTTCTTCTCATCAACATTCCGATACAAATAGCCGAGTATTTTCTCTGAAGAGTAATACTTTGTTTTGTAACGGGCCATGCCGTCATCGGCGTTATCGTCGTCATCTTCCTCGTGAATGTGATCGATCGCTCCCTTATCATACACCTTGAGTGGTGGTGCTAACGCAAGGCTTGAGGACATGTTAGTACGGTCATTGTCAATCACGAACAAAGATTCTCTTACAAATCAGGCCGGAATCGCGGGTTCTTGGGTAAGGCTTTGATATCAACCGGGATTCCTGTCTTGGAGAAGTCGACTGCTGTAGAGTGTAACCCCGCTAGTTCGACACAATCAGAATGAGTCGTGCCCTTCTCATGATAATCGGCCAAGACCACATGTCTTGTGGCAATCATGCCCAAGATATCAGTCCGCATGAAGTCAATAAAGAAGTCAGCGATATCTTCAGGCCTCACTGGACGATCTAGTGGCTTTGGCTTAACTCTCGGGTAGTCGGCTGGTCCAAAGTACCTCTTGGGCGTTGCGCCCTGGTCCCAGATGATGTTGTAGAGATCACCGTCAAGATCTCCTCCGCTCAACATACTTGGTAGGTCACGGTCGCCTTTTTGACTGAATATGATGCAGTTCTGCAGGCTCCTTAAAGGATGTCCCAACGGAGGGGTAACCTGGTTGACGATTTGGATATCACCTGGATGAAGGGCTGGCGAGCGTGTGACTATGATTCGACCATCACTCAGTGAGGAGTCGACACGTCGACCGCTGTACACGTTATGTGTCTTGTCGTATGTGACATAGACCTGACCAGCTTCGAGGAATCCCGTCTCATCCATGATGCCGAAAAGGGTCACTCCTTTATGAACGGGAACTCGTGCCTTGTGCTTCAGCAATCTCAATTCTCGCAAAACGACGTGCTCAACAGCCGATTTGAGAAACTTGTCTCGACGGTAATCAATTCCCATTCTCTCCAGTTGCTTGACTAGCTTTGGTAGGCCCATGTTTACACCGATCGCTTGGTACTCCAAGAAATGGCTCGTATTGGTCGCGTGGGACGTGACATTGCGCAGAATATCAAGTGCGTTGTTTTGGAGTTCGAAGAACCACTCATCAGGCGTCCCCATATCTTCCAAGATCTTGATCATTTGGCGGTTCAACACAAGCCGTAGAGGTTTGGATGACGCGTCACAAATACCGAGTTCCTTGACGTCGTCGCTTGGAAATTTCATCATGGATTCTTCTCGGATACAGAACACTTTTCCCTTGAGTCTGGTGTCCAGGGAGAGCATTCCCTTGCAGCCACCCCATCGAATCTGAAGGCATGTTGGTACGGCAGCTCGCATTGAGAGATAAGGCCAAATCTCCTCCAGCGCTTCTTGGGAAATCGTTCCAACGCCATCACTGAATACGCGGGACCCATCCTTTGACTTGACATCTGGGATTCTCTTTGGATGAATGTTGGTCTCAAAGATTGGGACTGCGTATGGCGTTTCTGAGAAAGCTTGACCGATGCGTGCTGCACACTTTGCTGGCACTCTAATCTCACTGAAATCACCGAGGGCTTGCAGGATAGCTTCGGGAGTTTGGCGTTCAAAGTTCGAATCAGTAAATGGCGCAGAAAACCAGGCGGAGTGAGATCTAAGAGAAGAATGCGAGAATCCTAGGAACTGGTACTTTCTACCAGCGATAGCGATTCCCTCATCCATGACGCGTCGGAAACGTGAATAGATCGGTTCGTTGTCGACTTTTGGGTGAAAGTTCAGTTCCTGGCCATCCTCTTCGCAGAAGATGACGCGCAGGAAGTAGTCGTTGTTCTCGTGATACTTTCGCAGCACTCTGTTCTTACTTTCCGGATCAGGACCGGACAGAAGAACACGCGTAGGAGTTACCAAAGCCTTGAAGACGTAGATTTGGTGGTCTGGTATCTGAGCTCCATAGATTCTGTCTCTCTGGGGGTTTTCTAGTCGGGCCTCGTACTCTCCATCCATGATACTGGCCATGATCCTGACCACATCCAACTCGTCGGGATCGGTACCGGGACAAGGGTAGGGGATCTTTTGGAGGAGGGTTTTCATGGCGCCTGTAGTTACGGGGGCTGCGACTTTCTTCTCATTTGCATCCGCTATGACATGGTCCAGAACCTCCAGGAGGTCTATACCGCTTGCCGGGTTGATGTAGTTGTTCCATACCAGAGCTTGGACTTGGAATAGAAGGGCGAAATGAACATTTCCTGATATTCGTAGGCTCTTAGCCTTCTCTGTGAGCTGCTGACGACCAAGGAAGTGGTTGCTTTGTGATTCCATGTATTGCTCCGGCACGGATGGAAGGTCGTGATAGGTAATAGCAAGAGTATCTCGGCTCTTGAGAGATCGCAAGACTTCCTCCATGAAACCTACAGACATGAAGCGGATGCGATAGACGAGACAGGATGCTGAGTATTCTCGAATCAAACCCCATTCCGACAGCCCTTGCACTCTTTTCCATGTCTGATTCGGATTGTCAGATGCGGAAGGTGTGTACATCTTGGGTGGTTCGGTTAAGACCAATGTGAGGGAGCCATCATTGCGACTGGCGATGAGGTCTTGAATGGTATCGTTATGAAAGTCGATACGGTTTCCACCTTCACTGTGAACGGTTAACCACTGCGGCATGAACTTGCCAATGACATTTCTGGGAAGAATCAAGCTATTGTGTTCGACAAATGTAAGAACATTGTCAGAACCGCGAAAGGTGTTACCACCGCAGCTGATGGCGATGATATTGAAAGGTTTGACTGGAGCTTGGCGGTCCTTAGCGGCGGCGGTAGCTGGCTTTTGCTTTTGCTTTTTATCGCGTTCGTGCTTGAGATGTGCGATCGCATGTTTGTCAAGTGGGCGAGTGCTCAATTCGACGAAGACGGCGGTCTTGAGAATATGAAGACGCGGGGTATCTTTCGGTTTATTGTGAGGTCTGAAGGGATATCTCGGGTTTACATTCTCTTTTTGCTGGTCTTGATGCCGTCTTTGCTTGCCATGTCTGTCGAGAAATGCTTGGCCATCTCGGACTTCAAGAAATTTGATCCATGCCTGGGGCTTCCGCTTAGGCTTTTCGCAGTAGAAGTCTGTGATATTCAAAGCCTTCATGAGTGGAATGAGTTCACTCTTGAAGCTTTCTTCCGACAAGTCTGGAGGGACGTTTCGGCAGAGTACTTCCATCTTTGCGGGCGAGCAAGTGCAGCGACCCCGGGTGAATCAATGGTTTTTTTCCCTCTGAGTAAGAAAGAATTCGAATGTGTCGCAAGTACAGAAAGCAATAGAGAAATCCCGAAATCTATTAGTTGTGTTAGGATGCCGTTATGTGGCTGTTGGCTCTCCTCTCACATGTTCAGCGCACCCTTGCGGGCATAGATGCGGACAGCCGATATGATCAGCAAAAGTGTATGCAGATTCGACTTTTCAGAGTCACATAAAACAGAACTGCGCAGGCTGTGGAATTGAATGCGAATGTTGTATTGGATGATGTTGACGCCTCATGCGGGAGGCCGGCTGTTGTGGTATATCTCGATATGTACTGTGTTGAATGAAGAAGCGACGGGAAGGTGATGCCAAGGCTACATGGGGGAAGGAGAGAGTGAGGAAACGAAGAGGTCAATCACCAATACCTTCTTAATGGCAAGAGCAGTGTTTGCTCCTGCACCGCACTGCACCGAACAGCACTGGCAAACAAAAGTAAAGACAATGGCGCCGCGAAAGGGTAGGTTGGGCTTATGTACAAGGTTCCCTAACAATACATAGCGCAATTCTACACCATCTGCTGTTAGATCCACAGTATACCTATACAAAGGCTGGTGTGAGAGCGGCTCCTGCCGATGAGATAGCTTCTCGGTGTACGGAGTGTGGACCCTTTATTCACGGTGAATCTCGGTGGGTTCGGTCAGTGGCGGGGTAAACATTTACACCTCCGGCATCAAACATTCCCGATTCTATCTGCCGAGCCGATCGTAAACTCCCGCTCCACCTGCCGTCATGTAAATCGTTCTTCCGGAAGCCCTCAGGGCGCTTTATAACAACGGAAATACTGCTCATTGAGTTTCTCTTCCTCAATTACAGCTATCTATTCCACCATCATCACCATGTCTCCTCCTGGTAACCTCTACGTCACGATGCAGCCCAATCCTGGGCTGTCTCTAGACCAATTCCACGAATGGTATAATAACGAGCACGGCCCGACTCGTCTACGGCTTCCCCAGATTTTCTCCAACGGTCTTCGATATAAAGCGACTGATGGACAGGAACCTACATACCTCGCTGCCTACGATGTGACGTCTATGCCACACCTCGAAACCGAGACCTATCTGACGTTGCGAGCAAACCGATCTCCCCGAGAAGCCGAGACAATCGGCCAGGTTGACGTGAAGCGATATTTCTGGGACTTGGTCAACTCTCAGGAGTCTGAGAAATTCACGCCCTTGGAGAAGCTGTCTGACGAAGAGGCCGAGGGGCTTCGGACTACTGCGGTTACAATTGAGCTCAAGGACGTTGAGGGAGCCGAAGAGGAATATCAGAAGTGGTTGGTCGAGGAGCACATTCCCATGTTGGCCAAGGTCCCTGGTTGGTTGCGCTCGCGCGCCTTCAAGACTTCATACCTTGAGGAACAGGGCAAGACAACTTTCCTTGCGCTTCATGACTATGCCAAGGAAAATGGCCAAGGTGGAAAGGAGCATAAGGCCTCAATGGACACTCCTTGGCGTACTCGGGTATTTGACAATTATGTCGCTTCCAAGGGCCGAAGAACATATTCTCTCTTCTACGTCTTTGGCCCAGCTCCTCGAGAACTCGAATCATTGTCAAAGCTTCCGTCAACAGCTGCTTTCACCTCCCCCGACTCAAAGCAATCAACCACACCTGGTCCTAATGCCGCTATCAACTCCTTCATCACAACTTCAGACTCTCTGGTCATCCCCTACCGATTGGAGGGCAACCCCAGTCCCAAAGCCCCCACAGTCGCATTCACAAATTCATTGTTGACTTCGCTTCACATGTGGGATCCCGTCGTAGAGATTCTCAAGCGAGAGCGGCCTGACCTGCGGATTCTTCGATATGATACACGTGGCCGACACGCCGTGCCCCAACCTCCTGTAGCTGCTACTGTGGATCAATTGACCGATGATCTTCGAGAAGTGCTTGATGCTCTCCGCATCACGAAACTGCATACTCTGATTGGCGTTTCCTTCGGCGGCGTTACTACCCTAAGCTTCGCCATCAAGTACCCAGAGCGTCTCGAGCAGTTCATCGCTTGTGACTTTAACCCAACATCAAGCCCTGCAAACACTCAAGCATGGAAAGACCGCACAGCCCTGGCTGAGGAGGACGGTGGAAAGGGAATTGAGAAGCTTGCTGGACAAACTGTGCAGCGATGGTTCCATCCCTCTACCAATGCCGAGACTGTTAAGTGGATGACAGAAATGGTTGCCGCCAACAATGTTGAGGGCTTCAAGTACAGCAACACCGCCCTTTGGGATTACGATCTCAAACCTAAGATGGGCGGCTGCAAAGTGCGCGGTCTGTTCGTTGTCGGAGAGGAAGATGCAAAGGGAGCCCTTGTCAAGGCTATGGACGCAAGCAAGGGACTACTTGGTGATAGCGGTGCAGAGTTGAAGATTGTCCCTCAAACGGGCCATCTTCCAATGTCTGAAAACCCCCAGGCTTTCTGGGAAGCTGTTCGAGAATTCTTGTAATCTTGAATAGGAGATAAAGGAATATAGTACAAAAAACCTCGATCGGGGTTCACAAAAGAAATTAGATGCTCCAACTATGCCTCGTCTCCCTTCTCCTTAACAGGCACGTTTTCATCCAAACCATACTGCGTATCCAGCTCCTTACGCAAGGGGATATCCTTCTCAAATAGAGAAAGCAGAAATGCAAATCCGCCAAATGCCACAGAGATTATGAAAACCTTTCGCAATGAAAGCATAAATACATGACGGATCTGAGTCTGAGTCGCTTCGTCAAACTGCATAACAAATGCTCGCGTCGCACTCTGGTAAGAATCTCCTGATCTGAGTACCTCTCTCGCCGACTCGTTATCGATCATATACGAGTACTGATTCGTGTAGGAGTTGAACACAGTTCCTGCAATAGCGACGCCCCATACTGCTCCAAAGGAACGAGTGAAGCTCCAGTTTCCTGTAGCTGCAGCTTGGTCGACCTCATCAGTGGAGGCTTGGAAAGCGGGAAGAAGCGTATTGAGAAGGAAGCCGGAGCCGATAGCTGGAATGAATTGTAACAGGATCCAAGCTGCTGGAGAACTATTTTCATCGAGAAGGGCCATGAGCCCAACACCCAAGCTCATGAGAAAGAAGCCTGATACATGCAGCATCTTGTATTTGCCCCATTTTGTGAGAATGACGGCCGATAGAGCAGCACCGGGGATGGCGATGAGAGCGATGGGGAGCATTTGGACTCCTGACCTTGAAGGGGTGGAGAGTTTGACGGCTTGAAAGTAGAGGGGGAAGAAGAAGTAGCACCATTGGATAAGTAGCATGTTGAGAAATGTGTTGATGTAGACAATGTAGGATGTACGGCCTGGGAATAGTCTGATGGGCATGACAGGCTCAGAAGGGATCCCAGAGCCTTCATAGACGACGAACCCAACAAGGCCGAGAAGTCCTATTATAAGGGGGGCTAAAACCCGTGCATCAGACCAGGGATGAACGGGACCTGCCCATGTAAGGGCGATGAGGACCGAAACGCTGGATGCGATGAGAATAGCATTGCCTATATAGTCGATACGGCGAAGCTTATCCATCGTCGATTGTGTTTTATCGTATTGGAGGTTGAGGAAGAAGTATGTAACGATAATGGCAACGCCTCCGATGGGGAGGTTGAGGTAAAATACCTGAGTTCCGGGTCAGCATAGATCATCAGAGACCGTCAATAGGCTTACCCATCTCCAGGTTGTGTTCTCAACAATGGTACCACCGAGAAACGGCCCAACTGCGAAACCAATAGTCATCACGAGAAGAAGAATGGCGATATAATTCCCTCTGTACCGAAGAGGTACCAGATCTGAGATGATCACGTCGCTGGCCATGGTAACTCCTCCAGCACCAACTCCCTGAATAGTGCGTCCGGTGATCAGCATTGCGCCTCCGTTTGCGCCGCCTGCGATACCACTCCCGAGTGTGTACAAGGCGAAGATGACTATCATGACATTTTTACGGCCCCAGAGATTGCAGAGTTGACCGAATAGGGGCTGGACGCAGGCCCTGTAACATGGAAGTTAGCACTCGGGCATGGAGTGAAAGGGAAGGCTTACGTCGTGAGGAAGAAGACATTTGTGACCCAGATATAGCTAGTCCCAAGATTGAGACTTTTGACGATAGTTGGAAGAGATGTGATGACAACAGTCCCTTCGAGAGATGCGAGGAGTGTTGCAAGGACTAGAGTAACCATAATCATCCAGAAGCGATAGTCTCTGTTGAAAGGTGGTGGCTTTTTCTTTCCATTAGTGTTACTTTGAGCTTCTTCATCTTCTTGGACCGTTTTTGTCTGGTCGGACGAGTTAACAGAGGGCGGTGATGGAGGTGTTTGGTTAGATAGTCCAGCCATATGGGGCTTGATGGTGTCTTTCATCTCTGTAGCGGTCATGTTGAAACCTACAAAGTCAATAGATCTTGACACTACAGTCACATTTTCAGAGGGGGAACTGGATTATTTATAAGATTTAGCATCTTTTGAATCATGCATCTTTTGAGATACATAATAACTAGTTAGTAGGATGCGTCGGAGCCTTTAAAGCGCCAAGAGTGGTTCGGGAATTATAGTGCTGACATAGTCTACTCTGTAAAAAAGGATAACCGGTGGCTTATGTGTGATTTCAAGCTGACGTTCGGATGCTTTTAGCAAGACGCGGCGACTCTTGTCCCGTCTTACAGTTCGTAAAGTGGGTGTCTGTCTCATTGGACGCGTATTGATTGATTCTACCTAATAACTACCCACGTTGGTAGACAGGGATAGTAATAATTGCTAAGGTACATTTACTAAAATATCATCCGAACGGTGTTTGCAACCATTCGACGCAAAAGAAAAAAAACGATCAACAAAAACAAGTAAATGCAAGGAAGACAAAAAAAATAACACCAATCGACGCAGGCCTGATTCGAACAGACGCCTCCGAGGAGAATAGATTTCTAGTCTATCGCATTAGACCACTCTGCCACTGCGCCTTCTCATTGGGTGATGACTTCGTTTTGTAGATGGCTTATGTAGTATTGCTGCGTGAAGTTTGATGTAGGTAAATCAAATACAGAGCTGAATGGTTCAACACAGAGTAACCCATAGTTCCATGCAATTTTGGTTATTTTGTTTCGATGTATACCTCTAGTGAACAATATCCGGAACGACCTTCTGTTTCTTGAAACTGGCAAGCTCAACTGATGGATTGAATTCCTTTCCTTTGGCAAGGACTGCTTTCTTTGGTTGTGACTGGTTATTGGAAGGGGAGTGCGGCATGAGATCATCGTCAAGAGGTTCGTTGGGCTGTGAGCTTGTCCTCCATGGACCGTACGCCCGATTCGATCGCAGTCCCATGTTGGGCGGATAGTACTCTTCAGCTGGCTGGCGAGCGACGGCAATGCTGACGGAAAGATCCAAGATCGCTGGGATGATGGCCATCTTTTGGGGGGGGTTGCCGACTCCGCAGAATACGACATGTTAGGGGATTCAAATAGTTGACTTGATGAACACTGGGTGAGGGACGAGTCCATTTCCATTTCCATTTCCATTTCCATTTCCATTTCCATGTCATAGCTTGGATCTTGGGAGTGAGGTGGGTAAATTGGGGAAAGCCATGCAGAGTTTCGCAGTAGAATTGGGTTGCTTGAGGGTCAGAGTTGGGCCGCATTGTGTTTGGCATAGTTCTAGAAGATAACAGGAAGCAGCAGCGGTGTTGGCGCTTGATTTGGTTCATGGTGTCCTTATCAAACTTAGCATCACCGAAAGCCTGGTCTTAGAGTTATAGTTCCTAACCTTTTTCTTCTGCCACTCCTTGATAGCAGCAGGGCAGATACCCTTCTTAATCTCCGCGGACAGCCGTGAGGTATTGCGCTTGGTATTGGAATATTATAACCCACCCATTGCACTTCGTAGCCTTTAGATCTCCCTCGTAAGATCTTAAAGACGTGGTAAAGCCGGAGTCCTGGATGGTCGGCACCTTCTTGATGACCTTGGTAAAGTCGGGACATCTGGACTTTGCACTAGAACAGGTCATATAGCAATGCCCTTGGCCAGGTTCGCCAGGTGTGTAGTTGATCGCGGTGTATTCGCTAAGGTCAATGGCGTTTTTGAAGGCTTCGAGGTCGAGTCTGCGGCAAGAAGCATGTGGTGGTTCTCGGGGCGAGGATTCAGTGTCGAAACGAGACATCCTTCGTCTCGGAGTCCATTTGGAGGACATGGTGGAATTGGTAAAAGGGGCGAAAATTCTTCAAGGGTAGAAATCTTCCGACAATAATAGTAACTTGGGGTCTCGGCGGTGGTCGAGGTGGTTGAGGATCAGAAAATGTTGGTGGTTGATAGACTGCTGACCTTTCGCTTGTTGTCTCTACTCGACGTCAGTAAGGCTTGCATCTCAAGAAATACTGTGACTTACCAAGGATCTGGTGATTCGACGGTGGAAGACGCAGGTGCATAATCATCCTGAGCCACAAGTTTGCCAGAGAGTGATGGTTACCTCGAAAGCGGTGGGTAGGGATATTATCAGACTGGATGTTGTAGGGAACTGTGGGAAATGGATGCGTCCCCAAAGTCTGGTTTGAGAGATTCTGTAGCTGCGCGTCGACATGAAGAATATCGGCTTCAGGATAGCAGTACCTAAAACGAACCGACTCATTTCTGGTTAGGACTCAGAAGTGCTTAGGGCAAACTTCTTCATCAAAGTACTGCTGATTAGTGCATGCAAAATGCCGGAAGCTTGGGAATTGTAGGATAGGTTCGAGATCTCCGCGTTGTTGTCCGCGGCCTGTCGATGTTTCTTGTACCATAAGACAATTTCGTTTTCGGGGGTGGAAATCGTATGAATGACCCAAGATCTTTGTTGAGATGAAAGGAAAAGCAGGATTCCATGTGCGATGACGATCTAGATATCAGTCGGTTTGACACGTTGATCATCCAATGAAAGAGGTGATTAGTGTCTGAGCCGACGTTTGAGTGCGACAAGCCTGGTCCCAGGGACTGCTCCAAGTCACCCTGGATCTTATCATTGAGGCTTACGCTGGGATATATCTTCAGCTGGAACAATGCACTGTTGTGCCCGAGAGTTCCTCTTATTCAGTCGTCATAATGGTCACATTGCGTTCCCTGGCGAAGTCGTAGTCGAGTCGATGTCCTAGGGTTTTTGTTAGGTAACAGAAAGATAGAAGACTGTTGACTAACCTAAAGAGAAGCCGTATGATGAAAAGTGGCCAACAAAAGATGACCAGAGAAGAGTAATTGGCGGTGCTGTGATGGGGACAGGAGGCCACCTCGTTGCCACTCAACCCAGAGGGTTGCGGTGAGACAAGCTTGTCCCTGTCTTCCTTCTTCTTGGTCTTGTTGTCCTGTTTCTTCTTTCTGTGAAGAATCTGTCCTGCTTCTTCTGTCTGAGAAGAATCTTCATCTTCCGGTGATGCTCAAGAATCGACGAAAGAGGCCACTGATCATCAGCGAAAGGGTGAAGACACTCTGACAAAGACGAACAGACCAAGAAGAAGCAGTACAAGAGCAGAAAATGGCTACTCGCAGGAACATAACAAAGTGCCCCAGCGCTACAGCGAAGTAGCCCGGGGCGTGATAATCTAAGGAGCAAGAAAAAGAGTGAAGTTAGGAGGGAGAGATGGAGGGTATTTATTCAACTTGAGAGAGGGATCGATCATGTTGATTTTCAATCACATCATCATTTCTAAATTTGAAAAGAGAAAAGAGGCAACTTTCTTCTGCCCTCCATCAATCTTGCACAAAGTCAATGCTTGATGCATCAGACCGACGGTGAGGCCCTTCTCACCGTCGAAACACCCAACGCATACTGCCGACGGGAATATGATACATAGGTACCTACAAACAGACACTCGTGGAGCAATCAACTTTCCAACTCAGATCTAGCAAATCACAGCTCAATATGGCATGGCAACCTACCCACCCATCTCATTTCACAAATGTAGTAAACCCCGGCCCCGCCAGTCTAGTCTTCCGGGAAGCTCCCGTCCCCCACACCCAAAACCCTCCGATGGACCCACAAAAGCCTCCGAAGCCCGGTCGGTCATTTCCCAACGGCCCATCAGCCAACTTCAATTGAAACTCAGCACCACCAACCAACACAAGCAAACAAGCCCAACATGCATACTCATCCAAACCAAGTCCGCTCAGCCTGTGAGCGCTGCCGGAAGCAAAAACTCCGTTGCTCACGGCCCAGCAACCCCTCATCCTCGTGCGCTCGCTGCACCCGTCTTGGCCTGGCATGTCAGGCTGGTCTGCAGCGACGCGTCGGGAGACCGCCCAAGAAAGAAATTGTGCTGCGCAAACAAACTGAGGATGATATGCAGTTTCTCCAAGGCCTATTAGACGACACCGCGTGGAATCTTGATCCGTTTTGCGGGTATTCACCTGAAACTCTCCCGTTTCCGATGGAGGCATGGCCAGCTGTCCAGGAGCTTGATCCGCCAGAGCCTTTGCAGCAGATCGTTTGCCCGAGCGGGCAGTTGTTTGAGAGGCTGTCAAAACTCAACGTTGATATCCACCGCGGCTGGGAATTTGTGTCAGACGTTGCTGACGATGCCCGGTTCAACAGCTTCGTCTGCATGGATCGCCAAAAGCAGAACGGGTATCAGAATATCCAAGCCGTGTTGAAAGCGATGCAGGAGTACCTTGTTGTGTTGAAAACACTGCATCGGCAGCTTGGTACACGGACTGTTCTGTGCCAAGGCAGAGGGCCGCGTACCAACAGAATGATGTTGTCATTGACGGGAGATACGATATCTCCTGATTCAACATCTCCATCATCATCGGGTGGAACAACGCCAGCATCCGGAAGCACTACACCCGAGCATCCTCTCGTATTCGATTCAGCCACCATGTTTCTAGTCATATCCTGCTACGTACAACTCGTTAAACATCTTGAGGTCATAATCCGGATCATAACCTATCATATCTCCGATCCAAACCAGGATCTCACTGATGCAGCACCCATGGCTTTCGCGGATGTGCTCCTGGTTGAGCCGTCGACACAATTTGTCCTCTTTTCCGAAATGTTTGACCACATCATAAGGCAGATGAATCTTTTGATAGGTCTTCCTGGTCCCTGGTCAGCTCAAACCGCTTGGACAGGTCTGTTGACAAGCCAACGGTATAGGAACATGTTGAATACTGAGTTGGGGGACGTTGAGAATGGATGGACAACCCGGCCCAGCAAACTGATGGAGAAAAACAGACTTGCTAAAGGGTTGCTTGATGAATTGAGCATGATGGGGATATACTGAGCATATTCTAACGAGCATATATCACCACTCAACTGAGGTAATCATAGAAAATACTTTCATGTCGTAGGAGCGAGGCGCAAGTCGTAGGTTCTAGGTTTGAGGTATCCGTTGATCGGATAAATTATACTCTAGGCTATTCTAATCTTTGTATTGATAATCAATGACTGACCACTCGGTCTTGTTGTGCACCGCCCATCCTCGCGTAGCATCAAATTGCTAGCATTTGTAGCCGAAGTCCAATCCATAACCTCAACTCCTCGCAGAAGCCAAATGAAATGCATGCAAAGCCATTATAGGGGCATGGAAAAGTTGAAATCGTAGTTGTTGCTACCGCATGCGTCAAAAACAAATGGAAAGCGGACCGTCACATCGTATGGAAGGCGGTCGAGGATAGGACTTGGTCCTGGCTGTGTCGATCCATATCGGGTCCTCCTCAAAGTATGCTCCTCGCTATTAGCTCTTTTGTTTCGTCCTTTCTTGACAGGTGTCACGGGCGCTTTTTTTGGTTCTATTGGTGGTTCGACGTTCCATTCGCATGCCAAAATGCCAAATTCGACCTTCTCTGGGCTTTTGTGGTTGCTCAGCTTACTTGTCTTGGCGTACTTGACAAACTGTTCCTGTAGCCATGATTTGACTTGAAAAACTCGGGATTTGATGCTCCAGTCTTGCTCATTTGCTTCGAAGTAACTTCTGTTTCCGCCCTCAAACTTGCATGTTCCAGGTTTTGCTAGTTTGTAGTTAGCGGTACGCATGTCAAGTCTTGTTCATTCGTCACTTACCCTTTGCTTCAGTCGGAAAGCCGTAGCGATTAGTGACAGCCTTGGGATCATACTTGCGTAGAATAAGATAGTCGACAAAGTAGAACTGCTCCAGGTTGGGAAGATATTGTGCCAAAAACCGGTACAGGTGCTTTGGGTAACCGATTCTATCAGGATTATTGTGAATCAGGCCACAGCTTGGACATCGTCGGGCCGATGATTGCCCATACCATTTGTGGCAATATCTTACTGCGACCTTTCGAATTTGATCGAGTCCCGAGCAATGCAGGCCCCTATGGAAGCGTATACTGTCTTCGTAAACTTCAGGAGGGACATATTCAAGATATATGACATCTGAGAAGGAGTTGAGGCTAACGATCCGGCCATTGTTCAACTGAAAGGTCGTGGACCGATTTGTGAGGCTTTTGGCTACAGACGCAGCCTCATTACATGTAACGGAGAGTTTGGCGAGTTGTTGATGGAGGTTGGTGTAATAAGAGATGTCGGCTTGAGGAGTGGGGTAGAGAGGTTTCAGTGTACCGTACACTTTTGAAGTTGGACGTATTTCTCTTTTGACCTCGAGCGCCACCTGGTCAACATTTTCATCCTCATCATCGGAAGTCGTATGGAATAGTTGCGGTTCTTTTAGCCACCATTTTCCGAGTCCTGTAGAAGGATGCCAGTCGGTTTCGATCTTGAGATAGTGCATGCCAGGAGTGTCCAGGGTACTTTGCCATATCTGGGTGCGGATCTCGGGTGGCAGGCGGGCAAAGGGCGAGAATGTGCGGCAATCTTCGGGTATCTCAAATTTAAGGGGAGCTTCTGTCGTTTGAAGCGTCGCAGCTGAAGAAGAACCGGCATGTACTGGTTCCAGAGGATGTTGTCTGGTGGTGTGCACTTGGGCACTACCAAGGTTGGGAGCACTCATGATAGCTGGCTGTGGGCCATGCATGAGCTCATCGATATCCCGGGATCATGAAGGAGGGGTAAAGATCGAAAGATGAGCGAGCGAGAGACAGTGACGCAACAAAGATGCGCAGTGAAGCTTGAAGAAGAGAAGAGAAAGTGAATATACAGAGTATCGATGGTGTTGAAGAGAACAAAAATGATGGGGTGAAGTTGAGTTGGAGAAGTAGAAGGAGCCTCATGCCAGCCCGTGGTCAAAGAGATCAGCGGGGAAAGACCGGCAGGCAGTCACACAGCCCAGACAGCACTGGCTTGGAGAAGGAGCCCCTGTAGCGTGTAACCTTCCAACGCCAAACAGGCAGCTCAGCGCCACAACGCAGCCGCTATACACGCTGCCTGAGCTACAAACGTGCTACGGCTAATATCCATTTTATATTGCTTCCGTCATTTCTCATATCTTTTGCCTGGAATTTCATGGCAATCCATTTGCTGTCGTGCATTATTTCCTACGCTGTGTGAAGTGATTCACCGCATTTATCCTGATGAATTAACACTTGGGGAGATGCACCAACCGAAGCACGCCAACACCTTGACGGGTCCGTAGTCATGTTGAGTTGTCAGGTGAGTACCTATCAAAGGTTAACGTAAACCCAACTTTTTTCAATAGCTAATCATATTTCCCTAATGGAAATTATGATACATGACTTCCAATTGAGTTGGTCCAGGGTATCAGTCTACCCATTTATTCTACGAAGCGACCTGTAGGCTACCTACCACATTCACAGTACGGTTAATAGAGCTCGCAATCTATCCTTAAGCTTGCGCCATTGTTAGCTAAGAGCGTCACTGATTACCAAAGGTCGAAAGACAGGCCAATACAATTGATAGAATTGATAGAATTAGAAACCATAATAAATACTTAATCACATTCTATGGTCTGGGTCCTAACACGTCAACTCTGTCACAAAGGAACCATATCACACCTTCAGTATCCAAACTTTTGTCCAACAAGCTCCTCGCTTAGCCTCCACAGCTTCTCAGCTTCGACAGGGTCGCGAGCCCAAGACTTGACAGTGTCGACGAAAGGATCAGAGACTCTCGACTGCACTAGATAGGCACCATTGCTCGCTATTCAACATTAGCATAATGTCCCGCCCATTGCGGTATAAATTTCTTTCAGCTTACCCTTGATGTTGGGGTCGAAAGCAGCGAACGCATGTGTCGCAGCACCAACTTCGACAGGGACAGGGGGTGGATGAACCCATCCCTCCGGGTTACCTTGTACACGATGAGACTTCGCTGGAAGGTTTGTTAGTCGCGAATATTTGAACATGTCTGAGGGGACGCACTGTATTTTCCGAGATCAGCGTCAACGGTAAAGTCTAGGTGTGTCCCCAGACCAGTTGTCAGGATCATGCCAGGGTGAAGACTGTAGGATTGAAGACCCCGACCTCCGAGCTTTTGGGCCAGAGATACAGAGAACAGCATGTTTGCAGTCTTGGCCTGACCGTAGGCACTCCACTCATTGTAAAGTTCGACATCCTACTCAAGTCAGTACGGTTCCAGATAAACGATAGGATAACTTACACTGAAGTGAGGGTCGGCGAAGCGGACAGGGCCAAGGCTGTGGCCAAGGCTCGAGACGTTGACCACACGGGGTGACTTGGAAGCAAGGATCTTATCCATAATCAAGTTGGTGAAGAGGAAATGACCAAGATGGCAAATGGCAAACTGCATCTCATAGCCATCCGTGCTCTTCGTGAACGGAATAGCCATGACACCAGCATTGTTCACAACAACATCAATGCTGGGCACGTCACTCCAGCCATTGACCTCCTCAGCAGCCTTGCGCACCGAAGCCAAAGAACTCAAGTCTATAACAAGAGAGCGGGTCTTGACACTGGGGTTGGCTTTGGTGATAGCTTCGGACATCTCCTGAAGCTTGGAGGCGTTGCGACCAGCAAGAATGAGAAGCTCGGGGGATTTGGAGGCGGTTTCTAGGATGAAGGTTGCGCCGAGACTGTCGGGAGTCACACCTGTGGTGAGGATGGTTTTGCCCTTGATGATATCGGCATACTCGTTGACGAGGTCGTTTGTGGTGGTTGAAACGGTGTGAGGAGACATGATTTGTTGTTTTACTGGTGATTTATAAAGTGAATAAAAATCAAGCAGTGTTTTGTAGAGTGTTGTTGAGTAGTTGTTCTGAACTGTGAGTGTTGATGATGACGAGAATTGCATTCAAGTGGGAAGGTCCCACACAATTTATAGGCTGAACCATCTTGTAAACGCCGAAATTGATGTTGTCGAGATTCTATGTCTCGCACCAACAAAAAAAGGTGCGGGTGTTGCAGTATATCGCAACTGGCGTCAGCCATCGGCGTTTGGAGAGGCACAGCAGGGCTGCGGGAAGGATGCTGACGCTTTTTGCCATGCCCGAAAGTCCGTCCAATCGTATTGAGCTACCTAGATTGATATTCTCGGATTTTGCAAGGGTATTAACGCCGTTGCAGGTGATCTGCATCGATTAGAAAGCAAAAATGTGATGGATAAGGGAGCCTCAAGGAACTGGTTGACTTTTTATTAACTCCGCGCGATTTGGTTGAGGGACGCTCATTAGTTGGACTGGGCTTGAAGTAAGAGCCGAATTTCTGGCTAGTCCTGGCTTACACTTGAGATAGAGTCTTGGTTAGTGAAGCGATGGGACATATCCTCACTGACCCAGACAATAGATAGGTAGTCATAATCGAGATGCAAGAACACCACCCTATCTGAGTTTAGAGAGAATTATCGTTTCTTATTCAAAAATTCCTTAATCTCGATGAGGAGATTTAGCCCCTATATATGCATTGAAATCAAGTCTATACCAATTCTTTTGCCCTTGTAACCTGGGTGTCCGTTTCTAATCCCAACGCCAAAAACCAAGGTCAGAAGCCTCTATAGATACATATATTCATCCCATCATCATACATCTTTCACTCAACTCTCATTCCCAGATACAACCTCCCACTCTTGTAACACCGTCGGCTCCTGCACCGCCCGTCCCAAAGTCCCACTCAGCCAAGCTCGACATGCCTCAAGGTGCGCATACTCTGCGGCATCGTAGCCCCTCAGGCTCTTCATCTTGACATCTGCAAGTTCCAGCAAACTCCGACCAGCTGCATCACGAACATGAACGCATGCACCACTCTCGACGAGTTGTTTAACGGCCAGTTTGTGGCCGCAACGAACGGCGATGTGCAGTGCTGTCTCGCCTGCTCTGTTGCGAGCATTCACTTGTGCGCCGTATTCGATGAGCTTTCTTATGATATCGGGTCCTTTTTTGTAGTCATCGTCTTCGGGAAGATGAGCGGCAAAGGTCATGAGCGGTGTGTTACCGTAGATGTCGTAGTGGTTTGGATCGACGCCAGCTTCGAGTAGGTTCGCTAAAAGATTAAACCGGAGTTCTAGTCGGTCGGTACTCGAGTCTAAGCCCTTCAAGGCCTTGTCCTTGTCCTTTCTGCGTTTTCGGTCGGTTGGAACCCCATCCTCATCGAGGTAGTATTTTTGCGTGATACTTGGTATACTGAGCGTGGCGGCTGCGAGGCAATGTAATCCATTGCGACCTTTGGGGTCTTCCAATCGGGGATTGTTCTCAGCCTCGTAGATAGATTTTAGAAATTGTGTTTCCTCCTGGATATCATCAATGTGATAAGGATCTGCGATGCTGTCTTGTCGAGACATTGGTACCGGCGGGTCGAGGTCCATGGCCTGAGTATAAGCCCTGTTTATACCCATGGTTGGTTCGGGAATGGCTGAGTAGGTAGGTGTCACGTTAAAAGCGTCCCTCTTCTGGTAACTCGTAGCGCTACATAGCTCGAGCATATGGTTTCGGAGCTCGGGGGATGCATCCATCAAAATTAGAATGTGCGAGAACGACCGCCCGTAGTGATCGCGCGCGCTGAAGTTGAATCCCTTGCAGGCCAGGACATCCAACAGCTGCTTCAACAATTGCTGATTTTGGGGATGGAACCAGCGACTATGTAGTACATGCAGGAGTGTTTGACCAGCTGTATTCTGCACATTGAGTACATAGTTGCACTGATCTAATAAAAGTGCTTGGAAAAGCTTGTCCGGCAGGAATCGCGCCGCCATGAGATGAAGTGTCGTGTGACCAAACTGATCGCGCGGATCAAACGAACCACTCTCGATAGCAAGATTCAGAGCGTTGACGCCGGTCTCGGTAAAGCCTTGTGCTGTTATCCAGGCCGGTTCCTTCATCTCATCCTTAGGGCGACAGAAACAAGCCCTTTTTAAATGCTCCTCGGTCCCAGGAAAACATATCTGCTGAGAGAGCTCGTCGATACAGAGGAAGTTTCCGGGGAGGTAGTAAGGACCCATGGGCAGATCACCCGCTGCATCGCAATCGTTGAGCCAAGAGGCAATGCTTGGCTCTTCATCTGAGATTGGCGACAGACTAGATCCTCGGCGGTTAAGGGGTGCCGTATATCGTTTTATGAGGCGCTTGACTGTCTTCACGTATGGATGGGAATAGCCCTCGAGTAGATTATGTAAAGTTCCAGTGGTGCCTTCTGTCGATGTAGTCATGAATGTAGGTCGATGTAGGAAGTTTCGAAAAGTGCTGTTCTCTTCTTGCTGTTGTTGCATCTGGATTTGGGCGGGGGATCTGTTTACGGGAGGTTGTTGAGGGTATTGGTTGAAGGGCGGGACTTCGAGCGAGACTCTGGTGCCGGGATCTCTAACAAGATGCGGCGTTGGGATAGCATTCAAAGCTGGAATAGGACCAGAATTGGGCTGCGTTGGAGATGCGAAGGAGTTGTTGGTCGAACTGGTGCGTGTAGGAGATAATGCTAGTTCTTCTAATCGCCGTACCATGTCGTCTTCGGTTCTGGGATGGAGCCATCGCGGCTGCTTGTTGAGCATCGCATTGAGGGTCTTGTGAGCGGAATCTTTCCTATAGAAATCATGAGCATTTATTTGTCTCAAGCGCAATGTACCAAGAGAGACATACCCAGGCGCAGGGGTGTCGGGCGATTTAGCATGTACGACAGCCATGATCTTCTCCAAAGGAAGCGTTGTATAAAGATAAAGCCGGGAGACTTTTCGTCGCGACGAAGGAGTCCATAGCGGCGGTCTGCCTGTTGTGGTGTTATTCGATCCGCTAGGCGAAGCCGACGATATCGGAACTTGGAGGTTGAATGGCGAAGCTGCGTTATTGTTCATTGCGCTGAGGTGAGCTTGTATCGTTGTCAATGAACGACAACGATAGTGGAAATAAGGCAACGCTGATCAATGAGATAGTAGCTGATGCAGCCTCGCGTTAAATGTCAAAAAGCGCACGAGGCTCTCATGATGCAGACACAAACACGGGAATTGCAAGCTTATAAGTCAGCTCCCTCCTGTTCGCCAGGCCGAGATATAGGTCGCTGGAGGCAGTGAATGCGACTCTGCAGCGTCTGGATGAGGTGGGTGAAGGTGGCCGCCAAAACAGGCCGCGGGGCCACTATGACCAAATAGCCTGGCATCACACACTGGAATGGGTGCG
Source organism: Fusarium sp. NFCCI 5145 (assembly GCA_033439405.1). Taxonomy (NCBI): domain Eukaryota; kingdom Fungi; phylum Ascomycota; class Sordariomycetes; order Hypocreales; family Nectriaceae; genus Fusarium; species Fusarium sp. NFCCI 5145. The sequence goes on from JAWDHB010000389.1 coordinate 83,533, forward strand.
GGTTGCTGCGCCTCTTGATGGCACGCAGGAGGCCTGTTCGTAATGGGTTGTGGGTGCTACAAAGGGATGGTTGTGTGAGACACGATGTGCTGTAAATGGATAATTTGAAGAGCCAAGTCCGTAGGAACTGAATGCCGTATTCCCGATGCATTGACATCCATGCTGAGAGGTGATCTGAAGATAGACGCGAGATAGTCAATCTATCTCAGGACGCTAGAGTTGACAACTGCACGGATCCTAGTGAGTGAAAGTTGTAGTTCAGTGGAGGCCGTTACAGTCAGTAACGGTTGGCTAAGCTTCTGCGACCAACAGTTGGCCATTTCAATGACTCCACTTCAACGCCATCACGTCAACTGTATCAATAATTTAATCATACCGGGACAATTATCATGAACTCGCATTCAAGCACAACTACAACCGAAGTCATTCATCAACTCACATGGAACCTTGGTTCACTTCCCTGACATCAGTGGAACATGGATAGAGGCGCAGATGACGGCTGTGCTTACTGTGGCTCCAGACACTAAAAGCCTTGCGCCACACCAGCAAGGCATTTCGGCAACACCATCATGCCAAGTACTGGATAGATATGCAGCAATACAATAGGTTTTGGTGTCTCTTGTCTCAGAACACTGGTCATAGGTTGGTTATAGAATATTTCCGATCAAAGAGAGGAAAGCTTTTCCCATTACCACTCAGTGGTGGCCCAGGTAGCCCGGTAATGAGCTAACGGCGACAATACCACCATATCGCATCAGAAGCCAAGTCAGATATTTCCTTATTTAACTATCGAATAATTATTATTTAACAGGAGCTTACTATTTGGTTAGCACAACTTTCCGGCATCCCTTCTTTGAAATATCTCATCCGCCCTTGCATTAGTTCGTCGCCTTATTAGTGAAACAGCCGCGCCAAATATGCTAGTAGACTACCTATCCTATGAAAGTCATCCGACCTCGACAACCAGTAACTTACAATCATCCACCCCTCTTAACTTAGAGATATAGCCATGTTAACCCGTTTGGCGGTGAGAAATAATTCATACTTACGTAGTTATCATTCACGACGCTATTTCGTTCATGTCTGGTGTCTTGTATGGAAGTTTAAAGCCATCGACATCACCCCACCCTCGTGACAGCTAAGGTACGTTCCTGACTATGTCATCGACCGAAATGTTGCGGAAGAAGTGATACTATTCTTGAAGCAATCACTTGCATCTACCGCGTCACATGGCTCCTGTTGTCTCTTTCTGAAGAACCAATCAAGACTATTCGAATTTTCCGAACCTTTCTATCTAACACCCCTGCACAGTCTATGTCCTTTGACAGTAGCCATATCCCTCCCTCCCTTGACAGACTTGACAGCGTATTAGAACACGATCATCCCTTTATCTCAGCTCCGTGTTCCTTGATTCATTCTTTGTTACTCTCAAGCTTCTTCCAACGTCCTCTCACCGATAATTCATTCACACCGCAATTAAAGCCACACTTCTATCCAAAACAAGCCATTTTCTAGAACCCTTCCACAATCTGAACACTCACCCCTCTTCCCGCATTCCAGAGAAGAAACATGTCTCTCCTTCTTTTTCAACGGCCGCAAGCCACATGTTTGACTTTCGCCAGTTCGGATGGAACGGTCGCCGCTTTCTTTTCCACCCCCCTTTGTTCTAGCGTTGTTTCACACCAAACGAAACGGCGGAGATAAACTTTGGAATATTGTTATCACATGGAGACACTAGTGATCACAAAGAACAACGGCGAACGACTCGATTTCACGTGATGCAATACAACAGCTAGATTGACAGTGTACTGAGTTGATGGGGCAAAGTATAGCTTTTAGCCACAGGTCTCAACTGCAAACAACACATCGATTGTCATTGTAGGTACTATTGAGTTGTAGTTGTGCCGCAAAATTGGAGTCAGGACTTCGATCTTTCAGTCAAAGGGTGTCAGGTAAGATATAAGCAAGCATTTCAAATTCACAATTCTCATTTCAAGTCTTAGTTAGAAGACGTGTCTATAATTAATGAGATGGTATCTTCAACAACAGATTACACAGTATTATCCAAAATCATAACCATTCTGCTACCACTACTTGGCAAAGCCAAGGTCGTCTATCATACTATGTACATAGTGAAACTTATTATGTTGTAAAAAATAAATGACAAGGGAAGGCTTTATGTTCCATGATGCATTTACAGAAGAACGGCAAGGACACCGGCGGCAGCGACGGCCATCTCGACACCAAAGCGAGAAGCACCGGCAGTGACCTCGACAGCGGGGGCAGTGCCAGTGGGAGCGTGGTAGGGGAGAGTGGCAGAAGGCTGGCTGGCCTCGGGAGCCTTGTAGCCACCCTCAGGCTTGGGGGCAGGAGGAGCAGCGTAAGGCTTCTCGGGCTGGGCAGGAGTCTCGGGCTTGGGAGCGGGAGTCTCAGGCTTGGGGGCAGGGTACTCAGGCTTGGGAGCAGGGTAGTTGGGGTGGGCAGGCTGCTCGGGCTGCTCAGGCTTGGGAGAGACACCGGTAGGGTAGGCAGGAATCTCCTTGGTACCGGTGGCGTAAACGGTGGTGTGCTCCTTAGTCTCAGTGGTGACAGCGCCATAGGGGCAGTTGGGGGTCTCAGGACCGCACTGGGAAATAGTGTAGACCTTGGTGAGGGTGGCAGTCTTGGTGGTGTAGAGAGTGCTGTAGCTGGGAGGAGCGTAGCCAGTGGGCTTGGCGTTCTCCTCAGTCACAGGGCAGACAGTGGTAGAGACAGGAACGGTCTCAGTGGTAACAGAGCCGTAAGGGCAGTCCTTAACCTCAGGGCCGCACTTGGTGACGGTGTAGACCTTGGTGGAGTAGACAGTCTTGGTGGTGTACTGAGCAGGAGGCGCATAGCCGGTAGGCTTGGCGTTCTCCTCGGTGACGGGGCAGACGGTGGTAGAGACGGGGTAAGACTTGGTGGTGACGGAGCCGTAAGGGCAGTCCTTGACGTACGAAGGGCACTTGGTGACAGTGTAGACCTCAGTGGAGTAGATGGTCTTGGTGGTGTACTTGGGAGGAGCATAGCCAGTGGGCTTGGAGTGCTCCTCAGTCACAGGGCAGACAGTGGTAGAAACGGCAACAGTCTCGGTGACGGTGTAAGGACCGTGGGGACCGTTGGGGCAGTCCTTGACATAAGGAGGGCACTGGGTGTAGGTGTGGACAGCAGTGGTGTAGACAGTCTTGGTGGTGTAAGGGACGGTAGCGCTCTCAGTGCAGGTGGTGGAAGCACCCTCGGAACCAGTCTTGGTCTTGGTGTTGACGGGAGCAGTCTCAGTACCAGTAGGAGCAGTCTTGGTGTCAGTGTTAACGGGGGCAGTCTCGGTACCAGTAGGGGCAGTCTTGGTATCGGTGTTAACAGGAGCAGTCTCAGTACCAGTAGGAGCGGTCTTGGTGTCAGTGTTCACAGGAGCGCTCTCGGTCTCGGTGCCAGTAGGGGCAGTCTTGGTGTCAGTGTTGACGGGAGCAGTCTCAGTACCAGTGGGAGCGGTCTTGGTATCAGTGTTCACAGGAGCGCTCTCGGTCTCGGTGCCAGTAGAGGCAGTCTTGGTGTCAGTGTTGACGGGAGCAGTCTCAGTGCCAGTAGGAGCAGTCTCGGTCTTGGTATCAGTGTTGACGGGGGCGGTCTCAGTGCCAGTGGGAGCAGTCTCGGTCTTGGTATCAGTGTTGACGGGGGCGGTCTCGGTACCAGTGGGAGCAGTCTCGGTCTTGGTATCAGTGTTGACAGGAGCGCTCTCGGTCTGAGTACCAGTGGGAGCAGTCTCGGTCTTGGTGTTGGTGTTGACGGGGACAGTCTCAGTACCGGTCTCGGTGTCAGTGTCACAGTCCTCCTCGGTGGTGGTGGCAGTCTCGGAGGCAGCAGTGGTGGTGTGAGCGGCACCAGATTCGGTAGTAGTACCAGTAGGGGCGGTCTCAGTCTTGGTGTCAGTGTTGACAGGAGCACTCTCGGTCTCAGTACCAGTGGTGGTACCAGTAGGAGCGGTCTCGGTCTTGGTGTCAGTGTTGACGGGAGCACTCTCAGTCTCAGTACCGGTGGTGGTAGCTCCGGTCTCAATGCCAGTAGTGGTTGTTCCGGTCTCGACACCAGTGGTCTGAGTGTTGGCGGTCTCGGTGGAGGAGACAACCTCGGCGCTGGAGGTGGTAGGAACAATGCATGTGCAAGCGTCCTTGACAGCCTCAGGGTCATTACCGCAGGAAGCGGGAGGGCTGACAAGTGAGTACTCGACGCAGAGGGTGTCCCGAATTAGCTGGACATCCTTGTAGCACTGGTCGTCGAGATCGCAGTCGCAAGGGTCTTCAACAGTGATAGGGACGGGGACGACGGCAGAAGCCAGGCCAAAGGCCATGGCCATAACAGTGGCGCTCTTCATTATGTTGGTAAAAATATACAAATTCAGTAATGAACGAATGGACTGCGGTGGAACTCTGAAGAGTCACTTATATTCCGCGAAGGTTGAAAGATGAGAGAGTGACAAGAAAAGAAGTGGGAGGGAAAGTATGCAACGAAGGTCGGAAGCTGGTGTTTATATGCAAGAAATATCCAACTGCGCCTTGGTCCTTTCATCCCTTCCCCTGCTTCTTTCTTCCCCATCTCACTCTCTCTTCTCATCTCTGCGGGCTGCCTGGGCTGTTGGGCGTGGCCGACCCATCTTCGGATTTGATAGTGTGCCTAAGCTTGCGTTAGTTTAGTGCGCTATCGAAAGAGCCGGGCTACGGACCCATGTGAGCAGATGGATCTGGAGGAAGACTAAGCCATAGCAAGGACCATGTCGGTGCTGTAAACAACGGGCTTGGCCGTGAAATCGCTGTGTTTGAACAGGTCGAGGTTAGGGTGAACGGTCAAAGTTGTTAGCCACTTTGGTAATTGCGCGCTGAGTTGGTCCCCACAGGGGGGTCCCCTGACCCCTGACTAGATTGTGGCTGCACTAACCGTTCTAGGTAATGTTAGCGCTGTCGCTAAAGGCGCTCGCCGAGAAGTGCGGTGGAGCGACTTTGCAGGGATTTGTTCATCCGGGACGTTTACAAACATTTTACCTTGCAAGGCCTAAGGCTGTTGTTGGCAAGTTAGCATCGATCGCTGGGTAATAGTTTGTTGTCGGTTGCCGCACCAGAGAGACCGGTGCTCTGGGAAGCCAGGGCGGTGTCATTTTTTGACATTCAGCTCGGGGCTGGACCCGACAGTGTACGAAATCTGGATGCGAACAACCCACTATGGTATGAAATATCCTGGCCAGCTGAAGTAGTCTATTGCTCTTTAGCTACTACTCACGATAGGGGTATCAGAGATTCATTTCCCGTACAGACCTATACTGCCACACTATCTCTCCTTAGCAGTCGGCAATTCAGTACAATTCAATGGCTCGTATTATTCCGTAGCCTCTGTCGCTCACTGCATAAGCATCAAAGAAGCTTTGTTTATTTTTAGCGTTCCGCTTTTATCGTCTTCTCCGTAGTCAGATGGAGATGAGAAAAGTCAATAACCCATGTCTGTTTTGTTGATGAGTCGGCGAAAGACCATGGTTACCTTACCCTATGGAGCATCAACCCAGAGAAGCAGCCCAGAGAACCACAGCTTCCAAGTTTGACAGCTCAACTCCCCATTGATCGTCATGAGGATCTAGATATTTGCATTAGAATCTCATCGATCGTGATAGTAGGGTTGTATTCGTAGGATCATCAGCTAAGGGCCCGAGGAAGCCGAGTTGGATAATTACTTCCTTGGAAGAAACCCCTCATGCTGAGTTTTCCTCTCCACCAACTTCCGTCTCTGACGTATTGTCTATTCCATTGTTTTTCCTTCTCTTGGTCTGCAGGGTATATCTAAGACAAGAATAGTAGTATTGTTTCACTGCTTGGAGGTTCTCTGGTCCTATTCAGGTCCTTTCATCCTCATACACTACCGTTTATAGCATTGCACAGCCTTCATCTCCTGTTCTGGTAACACACTACACCCCAAAATGGCAATCGTGTGTGCCTGTTGATGCCTACCAATGGCCATCTCGCGATCAGCAGTGGAAGTTCGGGTACCTGACAGCTTGCAGATATTAGCGTCCGCAATCTCCAAACAATGTGGCCGACCTGACAAAGAAACACTGATGGCCCAACCAAAATGCTCTACCGCGTCATTGACTCTATAGGCTTGCATTAACCCAAGGGGGAGATTAAAAAAGGATGAACCCAGTTGCCACGAAAAACGGGCATCGAAGGTGGTGGCTTTGAAGAGTGAAAGAATGGAAGCGCTATGGGCGTGCAATCTTCGTCATTCGCGCTGTGGCGGTTTCTAGAGTCCAGTTGGCGCCGACACTTCACCCATTTGGGCTAAGCCTTGACACCCACTTGAGCTGCACATGATTGCTGTACCTGCATGAGAAAGGGTGTGTTTTATGCATTTGCACAAAAACATCGTTTGTAGGTAAAGGGGCAGAATGGTGAAGACGGGTGGCTGTCTTATCACCGTACTATCTGCGACGACTTACAACGGCAACTGATGGGGACCATTTCGGTGATAATCCATGAATTAACAGGTCCCATCGATCGTGAAAACGTCAAGTTTCAACTTCAAATCTCTCGATAAACAAACAGTCAATGCTTCGGGTGCATCGCAGTGATTTGCAAATTCTCCAAAATCTAGGCTATTTCATTGGACCTTCAAAGTCCTCATATCCCTGCCCCTGAAAGTTGTGCTTCCATTCCCTGTTCATAAGTAACACATCATATTAATACACTACGGCGTACGGAGTACTGTACTTGGAAAAAATCTCGGAATACGACGTACAGACCCATGGGGTGACATACTGCGCATCAGGGTCCAGAGGATCTGAGTTATCCTTGCTCATTACCACGACTCTGATAATCCATCTCCTCAACTGAAGCTGAGTCAATCATGCAAGCCTCAAAATAAAAGCTTCAGCGGCTGCGGGAGATGACTCTCCACTCCCGCTGTGAGACAAGACAAAACAACCCAATAAAACAGGTTCAATCGGCTCAAGCCGCATTCCGGAGCAAAATAACCTCATGTCGTGTTCTCGATTGCTTTTGCCATAAGCGCAATCCACTTCTCGTTCTTCTACACCAATGCTGCCCCTGTCACCGGAGACCATTTCTCTTAGCGCACCACGCCAACAGTGATAGTTCCACGCAGCGCGTGAATTTGCTTTCCCGCTTATTGGTGAGCTTTGTGTTGGCAATGTTCATTATGCAGTATCGAAAAGGGGAATGCAATCGTCAAGATGACCGCACATGGTTTTACAACGAATTCTTCGGTGATACCAAATACCTGCGGCATTTCAGACAGCATATGTTAGCTCTGATGAAACACTGACTTTTACTCTCAGTCCATTATGCAGGGCTCAAACTCCGTCGTATATACCGTAACCAACAAGAAATATCATAATATCCACTGTTGCGTCTCTCGCTCGCCGCACCAAACCTTGCCACAAGAGGAGCTGAGAGGAAGCTCTCATCCCATCCCCGATTCTTCAAACAGGGCAGGGGAGCCCTGTTGCCGTGGCCAAGCTGAAGACAGGGGTTGTATGGTCGAGCGCTGAACTATCGATCTTGGGAATTGATAGTCTTTCGAGCCGGCAAGCTTGGACAAGCTCACGTTTATTCTAGGTTTTTGGGCTGCGCTTAGGAAGTTAGTATTTTTATTGCGGTAGATTTGGGAAATGAAGCTGTAAGATTGTTTGTTTTTGTTCAGTACGAGTTTGTTGATGGTGTGTTACTGTCAGTGGTCTGGCATGTGGTCAGTGGTGAGCTTTGGGTTAAAGAAGCAGGCAGACCCAGCAGTGTCGTCTGCTGTTAGTAACCGTCCTGCTTCCTGATATCCATCGCCTTGTCAACTATTTTTTTTTTTCTTTCTCTTCCGGATGCTGATCCGGCATCCGCTAATACCAGTGATGTTAATCTAGCTACAGGGATGGGCCCGAGAAGATCATCAGAAATGCTACCAAAGCACATTGCTGAAACTCTCTACTATCTACTGTACAATACCGAGAACCCAAACATGCCTTGCTTCATGAATCACATACTCGTCATGTCGACTGCACTTTCACATGCCTTACGCGTACCGTGGGGTTTCCGTTGCCTGCTCTATTAACTTAACTCTTAGCTTCATTACATTACGACGATGCCACACAAGTTCCCAACGTTTGGATCCATATACCATACTCCCGTCTCCGTTCAGAGCTGATTTACTCAGCAATATGTCACTGTCTGCTGCGAACTTGATCTCCTGCCATTCTTACATGTGCTAAGGGGGTGTTTATGCCGTTACCTTACTCCCGACATTTGGACGTTCAACAGGCAGGCTTGAGCACGACGATTTTATACCTTAGCCCTAGGATCATGGCGCTAAGAGGGTTCAGATAGAAGACATCACCAACTCTCAGTAAAACTACGTGTTGCCTTCTAGCGATTTGCTCGCTCGCCCTGGATGAATTGATGTCTAAAGTGGATTTTCTTGATATAGATGTCTCGGTACTTATAAATGGGGCTTTTGACCGTTGGAATGTTAGTTTTCGAGTCCCGATGCACTGGAATGTTGATGGAGATCAAGGTTTGGGGCTTCAGCCAGGGCACAGTGAGGCTCTGCCCACAAGTTTCAAACGTCTTCGAGAACATTTCTGGTATAATATAGTGCATACTTCGACGCTATCAACCCATCCCTGCATGAAGGGAAATCCATTGTAGGAGAGAAGTTGATTAACTTGACATTCGCCTAGGAGCCATTTCTAACTTCGTATGAATGCAACCAACTTGGCATCCCAGAGGAGAAAATAAAACACAATGCATTACAAGCGTGCATCCAACGAAAGTTACTTAGTTCTTTCTTAATCACCCATTGGGTTATCTCAGTCTTTGCTTTCTGGATAGAAATCCTTACACATCACCAAGTTTTACTTTCCATGCTCGAGTATAGGGTAATGCGATACGTATATTAAGATAACGCAGCTTCATCATTTGCTGTATTTATTATACGTGTTAAATCAAGGTTAGGTACTTTATAACCCAAGTCCTTATATGAAATCGATCCTATGATGTCGTTATTACTAGCAGGGACTTTGTTTCGATTTCGTCGCTACCTATACAACACATCATCTGGAAGGATAGTGAAACACTCCTCGTAACACAAAGCTAGCCCGACAAAATATCCAGGAAACATGAAAGCAGAGTGATTATTATTATTTGAGTCGATATGTGTAAACCTACAATCAATACAGGCCAATACAGGCTCTCTTGTGAAGTTCTTTATTGTCCTATCAATGATCCGTTCCTTTCTCGAGGGCTATTGAGTTGGCTAGTCTGTCAAGATTCTTCTGCGAGTGTCTACCAAATGAAAAGAACCTCCGGCCAACCCCCAAACTCCGAGATTTTGTCTTGGCTTAGCGGCAATTAACTGGTGGAAGGAACATTCAGATGTCCTTGGTTCAATCCTCTTCATGGCGACCGCTGTGAAGTTACGGCTGTCATCACGAGCGTGGGGCAACATCACGAGAAATTATCTTCTATGTTTTAAGCTGACCTCACCCTGAAACTTGCAGAAAAAGTCTTTCCAGGCCTCCAATGAGGTGAGAGAACAGGGGAGCGTAAGATGACTCGACCGACTTGCCAATTCGACCTTTCACTTGTCATGATGGCCGTTTTGAGTTGAAGATGTGGCGCAGCAACTTTCCTCCCTTGCGCAAGGAACTATCTGTAAAAACTAGCTCAAAGGCGCAAAACTCAGGCCATAATAATATCCATCAGGTTAATACATCACTTGAATCTCTAAAAAGGCGCAGATTAAGAGCCAAATGGCACATCAAAAGCCTCTATAGTGCTTGGTGCCTGGTATCTGGGGGCCGGCTGAGCCACTTACCCCTAGGTATTTACCCTGGCTCCCTCCCTCTTGTGGCTGATCCAGATGTGGTCCACCCTGATTTGGGTTCTGCGCATTTGCGAATAGAGTATCTGAGACGGGTTGTTCTCGCCAACTTGGTCTAATTCTTCAAGTTCAAGAAACGGAGGAACTCTGGGTGTCTTTCCCTGCGGCGCAGTTTCGTTTCAGTTAATTTGCCACCGTCCAATTGAGGCTTTCATGGTGGTATTGATGGCCTGGTGGCCGACTTTTCCCTCTACGCTTCTGCGCGAGATGATGGGGGCCGTTTTTGCTCGTGCGGGCTAGAGTTGAGATGTTCGTGATGGTGTTTTTACAGTTCTAGGATTCTCGAGTCCCTTTCTGCGTGTTTTTGACGCATAAAAGTTGTTTGAGCTGTTTAAATAGAGTGAATCTCCTCCTAGAGCTGGATTTTGGATATCATCATCAATACAATACATTCATTGTCCGTGAACTTGCAACTCCTCTAGCTGAAGCAACACTTATCCCAGCAACTCAACCTCTGAACAAAGCAATTATTCAACCAACCAACCAATCAGCTTTAGAACCAACAAAGCAAACCAACATGTCTTCACCCGCTGCCAACCGGTAAGTTAATAAACTAACAGATTAGGATCCCTCAACTAACTGCCATCTCAGATCCTACAACTCTGCCTACAGCAACAACTCACATGGCTCGACTTACACCGGTGGCCAGGCCACTTCTAGCGGCACCATGGTCAACCGGTGGGCCAATACCCAAGACCCGACAGAACGATTCTACACCACAGGCCAGAGAACCGGCCGGGGAGCCCTGGCAGCAATGGAAAAGACTCTTGAATTTGACAGAGCATTTTACAGAAAGAGCTGATTTTTTATGAATGGATATTTGTTGGATTAGAGAGCAAAGGGTACAAGGATTGAATTGTAGCCGTGGATTTAGCGTGGCGTTTGGATAGACAGAATTGCTGCCAGTTTTTCGCTGGGCATTGTACAATAGATTTGGGCTTTCACCTCTGAATAAACATCACCGGCTTTACTTCACTTCAATTATATCCGAATTGGATCAATGTGTGCAGGAGGTGAGATTCTATTCAAAGTTGTATCTTATTGGATGACATTTTCTGTATGAGCGAAGTCCTAGATATGGAGTAACGAATGGAGGAGGAGCACCTCGTCAGCTTCACCACGTCTTGGCTGACTGCAGCCTAATTCTCTTCCCCTCTTCTTACAACTCATGACTATCACCATTTCTCGTCTCTTCATACTGATCTGAATTGAATTTTTAATGAAAAGACATTTGATATTTGTTCTTGATTGAAGAATTCGATTAAAGCCACCCTCTTATAATATCGGGCTCCTTGTCTTTGTTATAGGTCTAACTTGCCAAGCAGCATGTCGGACGAGCGACCTTCATCAGCCGGAGGCAGTGACATCGTGGTTATTGGAAAAGACGATATTAGCAATTATAATCCAGGCAATATCTTGCCCCAATCCGAAAACACCATCGTTAAGATCCGAGAATGGCTGCGACCGACAGAGTACAACATTGAGAGCAGCGAGTATCGCAAGCATTTGGCATTCCATCTCAAAGGTACTGGAGAATGGTTGCACCACTCAGAGAACTATCTGAAGTGGCATGATAGCCCAGACCATGGCCTTCTCTGGATCAAAGGCGTCCCGGGGTCAGGAAAGTCCGTGGTTGCCGCCAGCATGATACGCAAACTTTCTCAAGAAGAAGTCCCTGTTCTCTATTTCTTTTTCCGACAGATTGTAGATGCAAACCATCGACCTATCAATCTTCTTAGAGACTGGCTTGACCAGATCCTCATCTACTGCCCCCAGTTGCAGGCAGTTCTGATGGTCTATGTTGAAGAGTCTCGGTCGCTGGACAGCGTATCGATCAATGAACTGTGGAGACACCTCAGAGAAGCTCTGGCATCCATGCCGCGAGTTTACTGCGTTGCAGATGCCCTGGACGAAATGGATGATGGAAACAGTGGGTTCATCACCCAGATGGCTGAACTTGGCCACTGTAATAGTTCGTCTATAAAAGTGCTGTTGACCAGTCGTCCAACTGCAAATGTCGAGTCCGCAATGAGAGGCATCAAGTCTCTTGATATCAGGATGGAAGAGAAGCTCGTGGATGTCGATATTGCCACATATGTTCGGCATTGCCTGTTAAGCACTTCAATCTCCGACAGTGACCAGCAACTTGTCAAAGAAGCTGTGCCTGGTCGAGCCAACGGCTTGTTCCTTTACGCCAAATTGGCCATGAAAGCATTCTTGGAGCCAGGCGCCGACATTGAAGAGACAATTCGCAAGCTTCCTCTCGATTTGGATGCCATGTACATAGGTATCCTGCAAGAACACGCCCGGAGGTCGGGGATTTCGGAGAAAACGCAAGTGACGATCCTACAATGGGTGACACATGCCACCCGCCCTCTTCGATTGCTGGAGCTCGCAGACATGCTGAAGACGGCTGATGGGGTCAGCGATTCCTATAGCTTGAAGGAAAATAAGGATCTGGTAAGGGCTGCTTGCGGTCCTCTGCTTGAGATTCTGCCAGATGAGGCAGTGAGCGTGGTTCATCACTCGTTGACTGAGTTTCTGATCGGGACATCAAGAACAAAGCATCCTCCCGTTTATCCCATATTGGCTTCATCACCGACACACTATGATCTTGCTATTGTCTGCCTTAATTATCTCTGCTCTGGCTGGCTTCGAAATGAAACTCTGAATTTGGACAGCCTTCCTCTGGACCACACCCGTATCAACTTGAAATTGCCATTCGCTGCGTATGCCATGGCCAACTGGCATGTGCACACTGTGAGATCCAAATGGAAGGGTTCAGTCAACGATATATTGACACAGAATATCGAGAGGTTCTTTGGCGATATCAACGCGCGAAACAACTGGCTGAAATTGTATTTCAAAGGCCCTGATAGGGTCCGGACTGAGGAACAAGTCAAATTACTATCAGATCTCCACTTGGCTGCGTTGTGTGGCCTCACAGCATGCCTGCCAGCCCTGGTAGGCCGCCTGGGTCATGATATTCTAGACGCACGAGATACGCGGGAAAGAACCCCCTTATGGTGGGCTGCTTCAAGCGGCCATGCGGATGTCGTCGACTTGCTTCTGCAATATGGGGCGGCACCTGATATTCCTGACAGTGACAACTATTCACCATTGTATGTGGCGGCGATGAATGATAACTCTGAAGTCGTTCAGCTGCTCGTGGGAAAGGGGGTATCCCCCATAACTATCCACCCCAAATATCAAGGGGAAGATACATCATTGCTAGTTGCAGCTGATTACGGTCACGTCAGGAGTCTAGAAGCGATGCTTCCGTTCTGCGATGCTCATTCAAAGAGGTCTGCGCTACGTCTGGCCTCAATGCAAGGGCGTCATCTCTTTGTCAAGCGTCTTCTTCGGGAGCCTGATGTTGACCCTAATGATAAGACAGGAGATGAGACAGCACTATTTCTTGCCGCAAAGCACGATAATGCTGAGACAATCGGGGTACTGATCAGCGCTGGAGCAGACACTTCTATTCGGTGCAGGGTGAAACCTGACCATTGGACCCGGTCGAAGCCTGAGTTTGAACACCCGTGGTCGACTGCCTTAATCGAACTTTTTGAGAGACAGTCTGTATTCATCGCTAGACCATATATTAGCCCCCACTACATGACAGATTTGGACTGTTCAAAGTTCGACCACGCCTTGACGTTATTGATTCAAGCTGGCGCCGACGTCAACGAAAGGGATTCCTTAGGCCGTGCCCCTATACACTCAGCACAGTTCTCTTATAAGCTAAGACGCCTGCTTGAAGAGGGCGCGGATCCGAATGCAGAGACAAAGGATGGAAGGACTGCACTCCATTGCCTCCCGAAGGTCAATGATTTGGAATATCTGAAGCTCCTGGTAGAGCAGGCTCATATGGACATCAACAAAAGAGAATACTGCAAAGGCATGACACCTCTTCTTTCCGCCATTCGACATGACTCAGATCTTGCTATCTCAATGCCGAAATTTGGCTCCGACTGTACGGCTACCGATATCGAGGGAAATGGCTCTCTGCACTATGCGTGCTCTTATTACGAAAGAGTATGTATTAATGGCAAAACCGACAATAAACTACCGAAACTGATGAGAGCTCTTCTGGAAGGTGGCGCTGATCCGAGACTGGCAAATTGTGATGGAGAGACACCCTTGCATATTCTTGCTGCCAGGGGTGGTTTCAGCGAGAACGAAGTGAGGAAAATTCTTCTCGATCACGGAGCTGATATTGAAGCTAGAGATGCTAAAGGAAAGACACCCTTGTTTCGGCTTATAGGTAGATCTCCAAGGCCCATAAACATAACCCATGAGATCGAGGGTTTCACCAATGCTTCAGCAAGCCTGGATGTACGCGATAACTGTGGCCGAACCCTTCTTCATGAGACTATTTACAGCACTTGTTCCATGGATCTTGTGCAAAGAAAATTCACCGAGACATACCAATACTTCTGTGATGCTGGTGTGCCACCTTCTGAGGTGGACTTTCGCGGCAACACTCTATGCCACGAGCTGGTTCTCGCCCCGAGCTGCACACATTTTTCAGGTGCTGCAAATGCGTTTTTCTCGCTTTTTAGGAAAGCTGGGTTGGACATGGACGCGCCCAACTACACTGGCACGACTCCTCTCCATCTAGCTTGTCAGATGCGCCTTGATGGTGAACACAAGTGCAACTACCATGCGAAGGGCTGCTTTGAATGGTTACTGGATCACTCATCAGATCCTAATGTGGCAGATAAAAAAGGACTGAGAGCCATCCATTTCGCCGCTTCCACGAACACTTACACGGTCAATCGCTTGTTGCGCGCCGGTGCGGATCCGTTTGTCGCAACGAATCAAGGCATGAATGCTCTACACATTGCCTCGAGATGCAAGAGAAGCAGTAGTCTTGGACTTCTCCTTCAGCGCATGACTGAAATAAGCCCCGAAGCCAAGAAAGCGGCCCTTAACCAGAAAGACATTTGCCAATACACTCCTTTGCACTACGCCAGCCGCTCTGGTATAATCGAATCCGTGCTGCTCCTGATCGAAGCTGGAGCAGACGTCAACCCAAGTTTTGATACATCCCGAGGGACAATTTGTAGTGAGCCATGGTACCCTCCAATCCTCCAGTGCGTCTTCTTTGAGCGTGAACAGCAACTCTGGAAGCGAGGACCTTGGAGCAGGAAGCCTCGGGATGATGAGCGGCAATTTTGGATGGATATAGGTAAGCCCTTAATTCCTAATTTGGCAATTGCGGCTGGTTACACTGTCGAAAGCCGTGAAAGGCATTTTGAGGAGCTTGTTTCGGGGCCTCATCTTGAATTATTTGATCCGGTTTATGAGTCTTCGCGATACGACGAGATCATTAAAGCTCTACTTGCTGCAGGGGCAGATGTGTTCCAAGGTTCGCATGGCTCAGAGTCGGCTTTTTATCATGCGATGATGTTTGCAGCAAATGAACAGGAGGACTATATTACGAATCTACTGTGGAATTGCCGGGACCAAGTTGGAGAACTAGACTTCCCCACGCCTGTTCATGTTGAGATCTCTGAAAGCAGAGCCCGCCGCCAAGCTGAAACAACAGCGTTAAGCGAGGCGTTCTTATCACGCGCAAAAGAAACAAACTGGAGGACAGTTGGACGACTACTCTCGAAACGTCACTTCTCTTTGATCACAGAGATATATAAGGCTGGGGCAGATTATACTGCTGTGGATGCCAATGGGGATTCAATTCTGTCGCGGTTAGTTGAATACGGATTCTACGAATTGGTAGACGATTGTTGTTCCCCAGAGGATGCATCAAAGTTCGACGATGCCCAGCAGGTTCCAGACCAAACCACCACTGAGTGGAAGCTTGAGCCTCTGCTTGTGGTAGCTTGCAAGCGCTTTTCTCCCAACATGGAAGTCATACGTGTCCTGGTAGAGAAGAAGGGTGTTGATATCAACGCACGAGGTAAAGGCAGCCTCACTGCCCTTCATGTTCTGGCCAGAGGCACGCACTGGTGGCAAGTCGCTCAAGCCATACCGTACCTGATTTCCAAAGGCGCAACTATGGAAGCTCGAGACAACGAAGAGCGTACCCCACTGCTTTATGCTCTGACGGAGAAGGGCTCATTTCTTACTGCTGCAACGAAGTTGTTAGTTGAAAACGGCGCTGATGTAGATGCTGTTGACTCAAAGGGAAATGGATGCCTGAGTACAGCAGCATTCGATGAAGAGATTGTTCGACTCCTCGTAACCCATGGAGCAGAAGTGAGCCCAAAAACTATTCTCGTTGCGATTAAGGCTTGGAACCCAAATCTCTTGACTATTTTGTTGTCCAGTCCTAAAATTCCGAACTTAGTAGCGTCTTGGAAGCTTACACTGGATGATGTAAAGAAGCTGAATCCATGTGCAAACCCTGTGGAAATCGAAATGATAAGACAGGGTCATCCTTTGCTCTCGGCCAGCTCCAAATGGTTGGTACCTTGCGATCCGTCAGAGAAGAGTGTGAAAGATGTTCAGAAGGAGCATATGAAGGCTTTCCTGGCGGCTGGATTCAGCCCCTATGATACCTTCCCAGTGGCCGTTGACAAGGTGCGGTTGACATTTAGACCCTCCTCGCCCACTTCTATAGCGAGTCACGCATGGCACAAGAAAGATTCCAGAGTTGAATCAATCGCCCAGTTCAAGACTGGTCATGGTAATAGGATTAAGATACCCATTATGGCTGATAGGATGATTTTGCACCAAATTCTCAGAGGTAGCGGTCCTTATGAACCCATATTGGACTTACCTGATCTTGATCTGGAGCTTCGTGATGGCTCTGGGGAAACTCTTCTTTTGGCTGCTTGCCAGCGAGTGTCGACGAGAATACGAGGACAAGTTCCCATGGAAGGTGATGAGCTTTTACGGCTCCTGCTTGACATGGGAGCAGATCCATATGTAACGGACAATTACGAAAGGAACGCGATACATCACAAACTGGGATCTCGCGACTTGGACGATGAAAAGCTGAAGGGGCTCAATCATTTCCGAAATGCTATACCGGCTCTTATTAACCAAGCGGATGCTGATGGATACCGACCGCTCCATTATGGTCTAGCAGAGCTGGTGCATGGGCAAAACAAAGATTCCAGCCCACGGACGCAGGGGCACCAGGCTGAGCCAGCCTGGCTTGACTACATCCTCTCACAGGGAGCAGACATGCTTGTTACTGATAGTCTTGGCAACAATGCGTTGCATTTCCTCGCCTCTGGCGTCTTCAAATGTTTTAACTCTCCTATAGACAATACCCGAGGTATTTTTGAGCGCTTCTTGAAGCTGGGATTGGATATAAACGCCCGAAATAACGCTGGCCAGACGCCAGCGTTTTTTCTTGATCGGGGGTGCTTACGCAGCGAGATCGATGAGGTGATGAGTTGGTTGGATGAATTGGGAGTGGACTGGCATGCAAAAGACGAGAAACAGAGGACAATACTTCATGAGTTGGCAAATGATAGTGTATATCTTTTCGAGGCCATCATGGAAAGAGGAGTTGATCCACTGGCTGAAGATATTGATGGACGGTCAACCCTGGATTTGGTGACGGCGTATAATAACAAGCTGATTCTGGATCTTTTTGATGGGGGTGATGAGGATTGAGGGGTTATGCCAGAATTATCACGCTGAGAGGAATACTGATAGTTGGTTTGAGATAGTTTCTTTGGATGTTTGCTTCTGTAAACTTGGTAACTGAGGGGTGATGTGAAATCTGCTTTTTCTTCTGCGAATGGCCTCATCGACGTCACTACATGTTCTGCGACCAACCACAAAAACTCAATTTCCAAAAGAGAAATATTTTCAGGAATCGATCGTTCTTAGAAGCAGCGATGAGGATTGGGATCTTTTTAAGTCGATTTATCTTCTGATATATAAGTACCTATGATTCTATTAGAAGAGCTCCCAGTAACCAACTCCAAGAGGGAGTAGCACATGTTGCTATCAGATAAGGACCCAATGATTGTGCCAAGTGATAGTCATGCCGAATGAAACTCTCAGTTAGCGAGACCTGTTTGTTATTATGAGAGAGGTCAGTGCGATTAATGCATCAGGTCAGAATTGGTGGTTGAAAGGGGGGGAGACTGGTAGATTGACCAATGGAGGCTCAGACCACCAGAGTGAGCCCATCCAAGACTGCTCCAGAATAACCTTAAAGCGAGCATAAAATGAGGCCATTTCAATAAATGGTCATCCTAAATCCATAGCATGAGGTGTTTCTATTTTAAGATAAGGTCGGGCGGGACGAGCCGATCTCGTGGGATCGGACGTTGAGGAGGCAGGTGCGTGCGGCCTCATGCTCATGCTCACTCAGCCTTATTTCAACGACACCTCATGATGAGATTATAGATTCCACTAGAACAAATAAATCAACATGGCCAAAATTTGTTGGTTTATTCTGAATGTAATCTAGATGCCCACATGACAAAGATTTCTGCAATTGACCATCAGGCGTCGTTGGCGCGGGGTATGGGTAGCTTCACATTTCAATCATGATGAACAAAATAGGTAGATATAAGAGTCCACAAACTCCCAGTCTATAATTTCAGCGTAAAAAAAAACTATTATACAACCTTTCGGCGGGGTATCACCCGTCTGCTGCCCATTAATGCGGAAAGGTATCACAGGCAAACATGAGTCTAACACGAGCATCCCCCCTCCACCAAAAGATCACTTTTGTTTCCCAGACAGCGAGAGCAAATCTGGATGTTGTCCATAAGCTCCTGCCAAGCTGTTTGGCATTAACAGCAGCTGTTTTTACAAGTAGGCCCAGCTCTTGGGCACTACTTGGGGCACGGTCCCCAGACTTTTCACATCACCTCTCCCGCTCCCCGGATCGTTCGGAATTCGATTCTAGTCGTTTAGGCAGCGATTTCGACACCACCGGTAGCACCCATAGCCTGTCGTCAGGGTTAGTGACGATGTTCTCAATGTTAAGTCAAGGGGGCTCAAATTGACATACCTTCTTCAAGTCTCCGTAAATAGCAAACTGTCCGGCGGTGAGGGTACCGACCATGAAGAGACGGGCACCGATACCGGAGTAAGAGCCACGGAGACCGAGCTCCTTGCCGATCTTGATGAGACGAGAGACAGTGCCCTCACCGGGCTCACCCTGGGTCTTGTTGATCTTGGAAAGCATGGTGTCGGCGGGCTGAGAAACGATGGCGGCGGCGAAACCGGCAATCAGACCAGAGCCAAGGTTGGCAACGGTCTGCATACCGTCGGAGAGATCCTTCTTAGGGAACTTGCGGAAGACAGCCTCAGAGACCTTCTCGTAGACGACGAACTTGGCCATGGTGTAGGGGATCCTGAAGGGAATGTCAGTTTACCACGAAGCAATTGGGCGGTAAGACAGCGGGGATACTCACTGCTTGAAGAGAATGGGTCCGAAACCGGCGTAGAGAGCACCGACACCCTCGTTCTTGACAATCTTGCCGAAGCCAGAGACGAGACCGCTGGCGTAGGTGGGCTCAGAGACGAGACGGATACGGGTAGCCTCAAGAGGGCAGAGTGCGATATCGGCGAAGAACTCAGCGGTGGCGGAAGAGGCCAGGTAGACAGCAGTTCGGTTCTTGGAGGCGGTCTCGTAGCCGAGAGCGTCGATCCACTGCTGCTTGAAGAACTCGTAACCACCGAACTTCAGAGCACCCTGGAGGAAGTAACCGGCGAAGGTAGGGCCGACACCAGTGAGGAGAGCACCAGTACCCTCATTCTGGACAACCTGGCGGAAACCACCGACGAGACCGCGGTTGTAGGTAGCGGGGTCGAGCTGGATACGGGTCTTGACGCTGTGAGTCTCAATGTTAGTTATCGCCTTTTTTTGCTCGTTTCAGTGCCCTTTTGCTTCTCGGCAATCTCTATCAAGGTTTGCGGTACAGACAAGTGGCCATCTCGGGCCAATTGGTCTCCGGGACAGCCGCGCACCGCACCGCAGCACCTCTCAAGCAATTGACGGCGAAAAACTTAGCGCAGAGGCGGTTTGAACATACACATCGACGGGGGTGAGACCACCGTGGGTGACGGAACAGCAGACAGCACCGGCAAGGGCGAATCGGGAGTAGAGGGCGAGGCCAGACTTCTTCTCGGGGGTCTCAGCCTTGATGTTCTGGACGACGGCGTCGACCTTTGCGGAACCGGTAGAGGCAGCCATTGTGAAGGATGTGGTTGATCAGACGAAAAAGACTGAGGGGAGATTTAGGGTGGAGTGAAGAGGGAAGAGGGAGAATGAGAAAAAGGTTTTGGTGTTTTACTTTTGAGAGACTTTTTTTTTTCCTTGGTTCGGTCCCGCGCCGGCTGGGGAAAAATAATGCCTCCTTTGCGTCCATTTTTTGAGCTCGGGAAGAGTCGGATAATCGGCGCCGGCGAATGCACGGACCGGGCCAAGGGGGAAAGATGCTACGCAATGTGTGTCCGTTAGGTAACAAGCCAGTAATAACCCACTGTAGACACAGCGACAGACCCGGGGTAAGAGAAGAATATTGGGGATCTCCCCCCTGTCGTGTACTGTTAGCCGCAAGAAGCAAGCAGGCCAGTGACGTTATTCTATGCCTCAAAGAGCAGTCTTTCAAGGTCTTCCAACTGGATACCTAGACTATCTCCAAGTTGCAACATGTAACCTGATAACACAACTCACTGATATTTCTCAATCCCGCCAAGACCTCAAGATCAGTCACTTCTTTTTTAAATCTCTTCATCTTACTCATCCAAAATGCCAGATCTCTAATTTAGTATTCTCACACACTGGGCTGCCCGAGAATTCCTCGGCCGACCCACCAGTAACTAACCGTTGCTCGCCAACGTGTGCACGGCATTGGCTGGATAAGATAAGTCAAGACAGGTTTTTTTTTTTTGCGTGCTTTCGGGGCTGGTCTTTTTGTTTTGTTTTATTACCGGGATAGCCAATGGATATTTCGCGATAAGCAATGACCAGCCTTGAATTTTCCTCTCCGCCCCTGCTTGACTCGGCGTCGGAGGTTAATTGACTTCACGGCAGTGGGTTCTTCTATTTCGACGTCATAACTCATCTCATGGTTGTTGCTGAGGGATGTTTAGATCAACGAAAGAAGTCTTTTTTTATTCAAGGGTCAAAGTTTCCAGAACTACACATACACAACTCACCATCTTTTTCTTCAGATGTCTTCCCTTGATAGCCACTTCGGCATGCCCCTCCTGTATGTAATATGCAGCTCTCATAGGTGCATCTCAGATCAATCGCCGACTTTACCACCTTCAGCCGACGCCGAAGCCGTCTCACGCCCCTAGCTCCAGCCATGACCTTGTTCTCTTATCTCCGATAAACTGAGCTTCCTGTAACCTTCAGCAACTATTTCTTTTATTAGATAAGGGCATAACTAAAGAAACACCTTTGTATGTTGTTAATACAAGTCTAGTAGCACTCTATAGGGGAAATGAAGATACATGCAATTCTAATGCTGACTGGCGTATAATGATCTTCGATTTCCTCGGGCCAGGTTAAGAATGCAGTGAAGTTGACTGCCTGCATATTAGGCAGAATAAGCCTCAGGGCTTGGGCTCAGATTGTCCCAGTGACATTGCTCATCGTCCGCTACATCCAGCATGGCTTTATGCAAACAATGCCATACACTCTGCCTGGAACTCGAAAAGAATGAGGGGATCGATGAGGAATTCGAGGCTTCTTTTCGTCAGTGGTTCTGGAAGCGACAGTTTGCTGGTGACCCAACACCAGAGACGATACCGCAACTCAATGGACTTGTACATTCTTCTTGGGTTTCCTTTTGCGACTCTCTTGACGAATACTGCCCTGTTTGTTGGAAATCCTGGCGTGGCATGAGATCGTCGGCTTCGGCTGCCTATCGCGATGAGCCACGATCTGAGTTCTGTCTCTGGGCGGAATCTGCGGCGTTGCGGAAAGAAGTTGAAGGGGCAGGACCAAGTTTTTGGGATGTGAAGTTGTGCTATCGTTGGAAGACGATCTACCCTATTGATGGCGGTGTGTACATTAAAAGAACGTCAAAACAACATTTTCAAGGTGATGACTCCAAGTACCTCCGTTGGTGACCGCTACTGACCAGCCGTTATTCTAATATAGACACCGCCGCTCAAGACCCTTTGGAGGACCATCTCGCATCTCCCAGAACTTTCGCCTTGGTTAAAAGCTGGCTGTCACAATGCTCAGAGCGCCATTCAGGGTGCAGACTACGGGAACAACATTCTCTGAACAAACTCAGAGTGCCGACACGACTGATCGATGTCCAAGGCAGTCAGTCCAAGGCGTGGTTCTTAATCGAAACCAAGAATCAGAGTCAAGACTACTCAAAGTATATCGCGCTATCTCATAGATGGACGGACCACACGCCTAAGCTCCTACGAGAGAATTTCACGTCTTTCGAAAATGGCCAGTCTGACCATACTGTGCCACCTAGCTATAGAGATGCTTTTACGCTCTGTCGCATGCTTGGTATCAGATATATATGGGTCGACTCTCTCTGTATATTCCAGGATTCTGCAGATGACTTTCTCAGGGAAGCTGCGACGATGACGGATGTCTATATGAATGCCATCTGCACTTTCAGCATATGCTATGAGTCCTCGCTCGGCGTTCTTCGCCCTCGGAATCTCAATAGTATTCCTCGGTGGTCAGCTGCAGAACAAGAGCCGATCATCGAGTCTGACAGTCACGCGTTTGTGCTGGATCCCCAAGAATGGTCTTCCGCTGTTGTTGAGTCTCAGTTGAATCGAAGAGGATGGGTGTTTCAAGAACGACTTCTATCACGCGGGATTCTATATCTAGGCAACGATAAGCTCTACTGGGAGTGCGACCACTTCCAAGCCTGCGAAAATGAACCCCAAGGGTTTTATCCTTTCTTTGAGTTGAGAGCCCGCTGGCCAGTCATTGGTAATGAGTCAAGGGCGGGGTTCTGGAACAGACTCATCGAAAGCTATATGAAATTGGACTTGACGTTTGAGAGAGATAGACTGACCGCGATTTCGGGAATTGCTCGGCTTTTGCTCGGTCAGACCGCCGATGAGTACATTGCAGGCATACGCAAGAGCAACTGGATATATGATCTCCTTTGGTACCCCTGTCTGTTGATTCCGTGGGGGGTGTTCAACCGGCATCCTTATGAGCCTATTCCTTCGTGGTCATGGGCGTCGTGCCCTGGGCCGATACAATGGGGTCTCTGTCGATACGAGCTCGATCCTCCTCAAATCCCAGAGCTACCACAGGCGTCACAAACCATGAACCCTTTGGCATACCTTGGCGGCAGCAGTCTCGAACTTCTAGGGAATGATGTTTATGGATCACCCAAGTCGGCAACACTAGAGCTGTCGTGTCTGCTCATCCCTGCTCAGGCGCAGATTGATAGCAATAGAGACTTATCCAAGGCGTGGAAGAGTCGTCCTGGTCACTGTCAGGAATATCTCTACCTAACATACGAGCCGTCGGATGGCTTCTCCATCTCACAGCGGTACCAGAGGGGTATTCGCGATGGAATGTCACTCATAAGGATCCCTTTTGATACTCACAACTTGTTTACTCCGACCTGCTTTCTGCTGCCACTTATTCACAAGGGGTTTGCCTTCGGGGGATTAGTGATTCAAGAGCGGCTGCAAAGTGTGGATTCTCGAGTAAGGGAGTTTGTCCGTATTGGGAGTTTCGTGGAGTCAAATAATACGGGTAAAGAAAGCTTTTTAGGGGTTATCGTACACAACACTCTCGCGAAGCGTGTACCTGATGGTGCTACAGGTAGTTTTGAGTCAAGAGTGCGCGAGTATGCACAAGAACAGATTGCAGCCTCTAAATTGTGGGATCAGGATCGCTTTATGGATAAAATACAGGGTGAGTGGACTACTATTTCCCTTGTTTGACGGAATAATTTGGTCGATTAAAAATCAAGTGCCATATGATTATAATATAGTCTTTACGATAAATCTTTCTTTATTTAACTCGCCCAATTGTCCATCTAATGGATTAATCCATCATTGATCTAGTTGTAGACAAAGACTATTCTTACATGCAGCCAAAGCTAAGAACCAGTATGTAACTAAAGTCTCGCTAATATCTGCTACTTTTTTTAATTCAAGACAGTTCATAAATTCACAATATCATAATGTAGAGGTAGATACAACTTACTTACACCTGTCGCCAAGCTTTGGCCTGGGGCTAGAACCGCGGTGCAATTCCGCGTGGGGATGAGCGATCTTATCTTATCAGCCAAAAAATATCCCAAATTTTCTTCCTTTAATATCAAAGCAAAGAAAGCAATCCCCCACTCCGCTGAACATCAACATCAACAGCGAAGTCCTCGACGTCGCAATGGTCAAACGAAAGGTCGCTGCGCTCGAGAAGCTCGATGCTGACTTGTATGTCAATTGCGGGACAATTCTGCCTCTTTTTACGCAATCACTGACAATTTTTACAGCGCGAGTCTGCAGCAGAAAATCCGTCGCGATCCAAAGTACGTCGTTTATTTTCTCGACAACAGCGGCAATCACTAATACGAATCGCTAGATCTTACAAGGAGGAGTTCTTGAAGCAATTGGAACAATATGAGGCTCAGCGCGAGATCTTCCTCGTCTCTCCCTCCACTGCGACCGCCGACTCGGTCGAGTCTTTCCACAACATTATCGATCTGATCGCTCACGTCGCCGATTGCTACAAGGAAGAGACGGCGACTTTCCCTGACGATCTAAAGGCTATTCTCACACAGCATCATGTTATTCTGCACCCCGAGCTACGGGAGAAGATTGTAGGGAGTCTGGTCCTGCTACGACGAAAAGAAGTCATCGACTCAACTAGCGTCCTGACCACGCTTTTCCCCATCCTCGTATCGTCGCCGAGCAAGACTCTCCGCGAAACCCTGTTCCAGAAGATCTTGAGCGATCTGCGAAACTCCAACACGAAATCTATCAACCATCCTCTCAACCGTACCGTTCAAACCGTCCTCTATAACCTCATCACCGCCGACCGATCCTCCCCACGAGCGATTTGGGCCATCAAGCTCACCCGTGAGATGTGGAAGCGACAGTTCTGGACCGATGCGAAGCCCGTGGATGTCATGAAGGAGGCGTGTCTCTCTGACAACGAGAAGGTTGTCGTTGGTGCTGTTCGCTTCTTCCTGGGTGGAGATAAGGAACGAGAGGAGCTCGAGGACGAGAGCAGTGATGAGGAGGTTGATCTGAGCCAGGTTAAGCATCAGATGGGTATTAACAAAAAGACCAAGAAGTCGAAGAAGGCCTACGATAAGGCTGTCGAGAAGGTGAAGCGTACCGAGCGCAAGAAGACCAAGCCTCATCCTCTTAACTTCTCAGCTCTCCACCTCCTCCACGATCCTCAGAACTTTGCTGAAGAGCTGTTTTCGAAACATCTGCAAAACACCAAGGCGAAGCTGTCTCTCGATACGAAGATTTTGGTCACTCAACTGGTTACCCGACTTGTTGGTCTACACAAGTTGACCATCGTGGCTCTCTACTCTTGGTTTATCAAGTTTCTTACTCCGCGACAACAGTCTGTTACTTCTTTCCTGGCTTCCTTGGCTCAGGCGGTGCACAACTTGGTACCCCCTGATGTTTTGGAGCCCCTGCTCCAGAAGATTGCAAATGAGTTCGTTTCAGAAGCTTCGGCTGCTGAGGTTGCGGCTGCTGGTCTGAACTCTATTCGCGAGATTTGCGCCCGTCAACCTCTAGCCATGACCGACACCCTACTACAAGATTTGGTCCAATACCGTAAGAGTAAGGACAAGGGTGTCATGATGGCCGCCAAGGGTCTTTTGTCATTGTACCGAGAAGTCGGCGCCGAGCTTCTGAAGAAGCGAGACCGTGGCAAGAATGCCACCATCAACTTGAAGTCTGGTATCCAGGCTCAACGCAAGTTCGGTGAGGAGGATGCCGGCGGTATTGAGGGTCTGGAGCTTCTGGAGAAGTGGAAGGAGGAGGAAAAGAAGAAGAAGCGACTTGCCAGGGGTCTTCCCGAGGACGCTGCTACTGATGAAGAGGAAGAGGAAGATGAAAACAAGGATGATGAGTGGGAGGTTGCCTCTGATGACAGTAGTGACTCTGGTGGCTGGATCGATGTGTACCACTCTTCTGATGAGGAGGGTGACGAAGACGAGCCTGCATCAAAGAAGCAAAAGACAGAAGAGGAACCCGTTATGGATGAAAGGACCAAGAAGGCTCTGGAGGAGAAGGAGGCCGAAATCGACCGCATCTCCAAGCTCGCCACCACGACTATCCTCACCCCAGCCGATCTCGCCAAGCTACAAGAACTCCGCATGTCGGCCTCGATCGACAAAGCAATGGGCAACCGTCGCAAGCGCCAGAAAGACCTTGAAGACCGCCACCGCGACGACGGTCTAACTGCCGAGCAAATCGAGGCTCCCGCGCGTCTGCGAAAGCTTACCAAGGAAGAGCGTGTTGCACTTGCAAAGGAGGGCAAGCCAGATCGGGAGGAGCACAAGAGCACGCAGGCGATCCGCAAGTCCAAGATGCAGGCGCAGGGCAAGAGTACGAGTAATAGGGAGAAGCAGCGCAACAAGAACATCTTTATGACGATGGGTAAGGCGAAGAGTAAGCACAAGAGGAGTTTGGTGGAGACGAGAAAGGTGCTCAAGAGACATGTTGATAGGAGTACTAGAGGTGGAAGAAGGGCGAATGGAACATAAGGGGGAGTTTTAACTTTGGGGTTGGAGATAGAATCACTTGTGCTATTGACACAGCGCGCATTAAAAGAAAATACTTTATTTTTGGTTTTACTTACCTTCCCTTGCCTTACCTATCTGAGGTACCTTACCTTTTGGATTGACGAGCCAGCCGTCGATCAATTCTGCTGCATCCGCTTGGTGGCTAATCTCGTCCCATAAGGATGCGTGTGAAGTGGTTTCTCGCGTTTACGGGACTGACAGTCTTCACAGGAGGTAGAATCCTCTGCAGGCGTGTTGGTGCAACCGGGAGTATCACATGGTGGCTTTTCGTTGGGGATGCCATATGACATGAGGGTGAGGATATGAGCAGCTTCAAAGTCCTTAGCAGCGAAAGTGTTGTTTCCTTGAGTGGAAGACATGATGGCGATTGTTGATTCGGTTACCGTTGGGGTCTTAGAATGTCAAGCTTTGGGATCGTTGTGTATCAGATGCTGAGATTGATGAGGCATGTTTGTTGACTGAGCTCGTGGGACTATAGATGTTGGAGATTTAGGTGAATGAAGCTGCTCCAGAATCGACATGCTCTATGTTATGTTCTATCATGGATGTTCTAAGAATGTAAGCGTGTTCAATGTTGGAGGTATTTTGGGGTTGAATGAACATGAGTCTGCGATTGTGTTCTCACAGGCTTCCATGCAGATTTCCAGAACACCTTGTCCTTGATCCTGTTCAGGGGGATGAATAAACTTTATTAAACCATCTTCCTGTTCACCATCCACATCATCAAAGTGCAGCTCCCCTTTGTCTCACTACACCTGAGACAGCCCAACCAACAGAACCAACCAACAAAATGATGCGATTAGCCACTCCAGTTTCTCACTCATCACAATACGAATCCATCTATCAAAAGCTAGTGTGCCAAGTAAATTACCACTCCGCATGGGGTCACAGCCGGTTAAAATGAAAAAAAAAAACAAGGAGAACAGTCCGATGATGGACGTTAAAATAGCCCAAACAAGAAGGCGGTTATGCATGTAAGTTTCTCACCTTTGGAGAAGCGTGCGTATCACAAGCTGAGGATTTAGCTTCTGGCTCGTGGTTTCATTTCCCCGCGTTCTGGAAATCAAGGAGATTTTGATCAAGAGATGACTTGCCGAGGTCTAGTGCCGGTTGACGACGCTATCACCGCCATGCTCGGCAGATGGGACCCTGGTCGGGGAATAACATTCTCATATGAGGTGAGGTCGAAGATGCGTGTACACTTGTGTGTCTGAATAGCATCATCGATGACTGATTGCAACTGACACGTCTTACCGCTTATCTATACTACTACCATAAGCTCATATGCATACAGCGCATCCTTAACCTAGATGCCCTCCTATTCGGCCCATGTTTACAACGATACGAAGGAAGCTCACAAGCCTGAATCATGTCCAAACCGACAACCCTTGCTCATCGCCCATAATCTAACCGAAACAAGCTCCTCTCCCCCGCAATCCCCAGGTTTTTCTCCAACACAACACTCCATATTTCCCCTTTGGGATTACACGCAGAACCTTATGCCACCCCATTTCTCGATGACGGCCGCTTCGTTACTTCCCCTTGCTCGGGGCTGCTCCAGCCGAGAAGGTGTAAATAGCTGCCTGCTCCCCTCGGATTCTTGAAACCTCCTCTTTTCTCTGTTGGCGATATTGTATTATCGAATCATCAATCCTTCATCATGGGTGCTAAAAAGTTCTTCAAGGAGCGCTCTTTAAAGGTCTCGGACAGCAAAGTCACCAAAGCAGCTGAACTCACGCTACGAGAATCTATCTGGCCCATTGCGCTGGTTACCGTCCTCTTCTTTCTTTGGGGTTTCAGTTATGGCCTCCTCGATACACTGAACAAGCACTTCCAAAAGGTTCTCGACATTGATCGTGCGCGATCGGCAGGTCTTCAGGCCGCGTATTTCGGGTATGTCCATCGCTGACTCTTACATGGCTGTTATATGATGGCTAATAATTGTCTCAGTGCTTATCCTCTTGCATCTCTGGGACACGCTTCGTGGATTCTCCGCCACTATTCTTACAAGGCTGTCTTTATCTGGGGTCTTTGCTTATATGCTGTTGGCGCATTGATCGCTATTCCGTGTATCAAGGCCAAGTCCTTTGCTGGCTTCTGCATGGCCATCTTCATCATCGGAAACGGACTTGGTTCTCTTGAGACTGCTGCCAACCCATTCATCACCGGTGCGTTGGTCCATTCATCTCAGTCTTGTGCGCATCCCTGACGTTCATAGTTTGCGGCCCTCCTCGATACTCGGAAATTCGCATCAACATCTCCCAAGCCTTCAACGGTGTCGGCTCAGTCATTGCTCCTGTACTCGGCTCATATGTCTTCTTCAATAACCTCAGCGATGAGGACGCGCTGGCCAACGTGCAATGGGTATACCTCTCCATTGCCGTCTTTGTCTTGATTCTGGCTGGTCTATTCTTTGTCTCCAAGATCCCAGAGATCACCGACGCTGGTATGTTCACAGCTCATTAGTCGATACTATTTAACTAACTAACCATTTCCAGATATGGCAATGCAAGCTCAAGAGACACACGCAGACGCCGATGACAAGCCTTTTTGGAAACAGTGGAAGCTCTTCCATGCTTCATTCGCTCAATTCTGCTACACCGGCTCACAGGTCGCCATCGCGAGTTTTTTCATCAACTATGCTACTGAAATGAGGAAGGGTACGTCGGATTCAGCAGGAGCCAAACTCTTTGCCGGTGCGCAAGCAGCCTTCACAGTCGGTCGTTTCTTCGGAACATTTCTCATGAAGTTCTGCAAGCCACGAAAGGTCTTCCTGGGTTTCTTGACAATGTGCATTGTCTTCATTGCACCGCCTATTGTTCACCATGGAAATGCTGGCGTAGCCTGTCTCTATCTCGTTCTCTTCTTCGAGTCTATCTGCTTCCCTACCATTGTGGCTTTGGGTATGAGAGGTCTTGGTCGACATACCAAGCGAGGAAGTGGTTTCATTATTGCTGGTGTTATCGGAGGTGCTTGTGTTCCTCCCCTGACAGGACGTGTTGCAGACATGCACGATGTTGGAGTATCTATGGTCGTTCCTATGATGTTCTTCGTGGCAGCCTGGTCATACCCCCTCGCTGTCAACTTCGTTCCATCTTACAAGAAGGTCGTCGACGTTTTCTACGAGGCGGACATTGGTCTTCGAGGACGTACCGTAGATGAGGAGTTCAAGGTCATGGGTGCCCAGCATGATGAGAAGGAGACAACTGCAACCGCGGTTTAGTGTATACACTTTCTAGGAGTACGTTAGCAGTCAGAACACCCCAATTGCAAAAAGAATCAGTTGCAAAAGGTTAGAGACGCTGTACAGCGCCTGTTGATGCGTAATCTGGGAATCGAACCCAGGGCTCCCCGACGTTACTCGAATGGCAACGGAGAATTTTACCACTAAACCAATTACGCTGTAAGAGAGGACGACTGATGACTCGCTGAAGCGAGTGCTGCGTAATCTGGGAATCGAACCCAGGGCTCCCCGACGCTGCTCGAATGGCAACGGAGAATTTTACCACTAAACCAATTACGCTTGTTGTTTGTTGAGGGAGTCTTTCGAAATGGGGTCCATATTCTCGCGATGCTGGATTTTGGTGGAGAGGATGCTTTTTTTTTCGCGTGGCGCGGGTGTGGGGCTGGCTAACGGCTCTTCGCTAGCCGAGCCAATTGCATACACGCTCAGTCGGTCTCTTGCGGCTAGGCTGAACTAGGCAAGTCATCACGTGTACGTACTTTGGCTGTCTGATACTGTACCAGAACTCTTCCTCTGTAATATTATGCCCATCTTGTTATAAAATCTGTAGGAGTTTACAAAAATTTCAGGGAAAATATCATGTATTAAAGACTACACATCCTTAGGGTCGGAAATTGAACAAGCTGAACTTCTTTGATTCCACATCGTTAAGCAATTATTGTCTCTCGTCGTGATCTATCGCATGATGAAAGCTGTGCTGCTGAAACAAACCACATAGTGACATAGCAGTCGCAAGAAACGTAGCGAGTATAGAATTAAGTTTAATGTTTGGAGTATAAAGATCTGCAATAGCTATAGAAGCTTTTTCCGCGTTTATTGATCGTTTCACGTTTATTTTTATCGGCAACTCATGTCCTAACACCCTACCCTACATTCCAAACGGGAGGTCAACTACCGATACCTTATTTCGAGTTTTATAATCTCCCGGTTTCACACCAAATAGAAACATCCAGTCGCTTACTCAACTGGCTGTCAACGGTGAGGGAAATGTCGGGGATGAGCTATTCATAGCACTTACTCTCTTCATGTGAAGCATCGGATGCTCCGTGTTGTCTCTCGCCTCAGCTCCTTGAAGATCGAGTGGGTCACCAAAGGCAATGTTTTTTCTAGTATTGATTTACATGCGGCGCGGCAAGTATCCGAAGAGCTCAGGTAAATCATAACATATCATTTTCATTATCGGCGACGAAAAACTCAGCTTGAAGCATTATGCCAAGAAAGCTGTCTTATTGTCTCGGTGACCCTTGAGAACAAAATCCATAGCAATTGTCTCAAATCTCACCCACAGATCATACAACACCACGCGGGTTAAACTCTTTTGGATACCGATAAGTCGTCCCCATCAAAATGCTGGAGGGAGCACGTCAGCCCCAGTAGCCAATCTTGCATTGACGTCTCACACGTGTAGAGATCTACAACTCTGATTCGCTACGCGTCAGAGCTGGCTTCGGGCAATACCCGCAGATCTAAGACTAAAAGGAATAAGCTCCTTGGCTTTATCCACGATAGAGTTGGGCAAGGTCCCGCTATCAAATCCCTGCCTGCAGCACTTCTCGTTTAGTGCACCGAGACTGAACGCATGGTGCCCGTTTGATTGGTCCGTTTTTGAGTTGTTGTTTCGAGGCTCGAGGCTTTGGCCTGATTGAGGTATGAGTCGCGTGCCCGTGCTTTTCGCCGTTGACGACTCTCAGCTTGTTGATGACCATGGTTGAGTGAGGATATTCGAGAGTCGTCAAAAACTTAGAGGACGAGTTATGAGAAGGAAGTAATTCAAAGAACGTCAACTTGAGAGCTCGTATATTCAAGAATGAGCAACAATATCCTCCCTTTCTTGGTATCAACGGATTATCACAAGCTGTACCAGCCTGTTCTGTTTCTTCCAGGATCCGTCAAGCCGTGGCTCGCCTATATCTTGGCATACAGGCCCCTAGCAGTAGCCATCTGCATCACCACTGAAGCTGTCGGTGACGCATTGGGAATTGTGTCGTGTGCTCTATCTACTCTCCCCCAAACCCATCGTATTCCCTTGCTGTGTCGTGTGCGTTATTTCCCAAGTTGTACTGATCAAACCATTGCGATCAGCAGTTACAGAAACACTCTGCGACGCTTTTAGCAGCAGTGGAAACAAGGTTATTCACAAGCTTAACTTAACTTAACTCCAGTAGTTTGTACCCGCAGCCCCAGTTTCTTCAACGCCTTCGGAGAGAGAGTCTGCCGTGCCAATTGGTGTATTTCCGTATCAATATGCTTGTCACTTAATGGCTAAAGGCTACATGCATGTTCCAACCCTTCTGTTTGCTCCAACAGGGAACAAATCACGCGTAGGTTACACTCGCACTTGTTGATCTGATTCTTGGCGTTGAAGTAGTCTGTGGCAAGCCCGGGATGCTAATCCTAGGCGAGGTCTTTTTCTTCGTCGGTGGAATCGTCTTGGCGATGTCTTGTCTTGGCTTCCTAGGGGCGTGGGAGCAAAGCGCCTCATCCCACGTAGAATTCTTCTTCTTATTCTCCACAAGCAGAAAAAACTTATATATACTATGATTCTCTCTCCTAGACAATGGTTCTCCAGACCCATCACACACTCTCCCACCTCTTCTCCTAAACTTCTATCTTCTGCACCGCAGCAATGGCAGTCTTCTCTCAGTACGACTACCTGTTCGCGGTAGGCACAATCTTTGCCTTCCTCGATGCCTGGAACATCGGTGCCAACGATGTCGCCAACTCGTGGGCTTCGTCTGTGTCGTCCCGCTCTATCAGCTACTTCCAGGCTATGATCGGAGCCAGTATTATGGAGTTCACTGGTGCTCTTGGTGTTGGTGGCCGTGTTGCCGATACCATTCGAACAAAGATTGTTGACGTTGATGCTTTCAACGATAGCCCTGCTCTCCTTATGCTCGGTATGGTCTGCGCTGTTATTGCTTCTGCCAGTTACCTCACATTTGCTACCCGCTTTGGCTTCCCTGTGTCTACTACCCACTCAATTCTTGGTGGTGTTTTGGGTATGGGTGTTGGTGCCCTTGGTGGCTCTGGTATCACTTGGATTGGCTACAAGAAGGATGGTTCTGTTGATATTCAGCAGGGTGTTGTCCAGGTTAGTACTCACAACTCCCATCCAAACAACCTCACTAACACACATTCTCCCAGGTCTTCCTTGCTTGGATCATCGCTCCCATGCTTTCCGGTATCTTCGGCGCCCTCATCTTCCTCTTCACCAAATACTGCGTCCTCCTCCGCAAGAGCCCCGCCATCAAGGGTCTTATCCTCGTCCCTTTCTACTTCTGGGCTACCGCTTCCCTCATTGTCATGCTTCTCATCTGGAAGGGAGGCTCTTACAAGGTCAACCTCACTGAGGAGCAGATCCCTGGTGTGATCGTTGCGGCTGGTGCCGCTTGGGGTCTTCTCATGGCCATCTTCCTTGTCCCCTGGCTGTACCGTGTCGTCATCAAGGAGGACTGGCAGCTCAAGGCCTACCACATCTTCCTCGGCCCTCTCCTCCTCCGCCGTGGTCCTGTTCCTCCTACTCCCGAGAACTTCCAGGGTGTTGTTCGTAACTTCTACGAGGGTCACCTTACCCGTGAAGAGCTTGATGAGCGCCGTGCCCAGCGTGCTGCTGCCCTTGGTGAGGATCTTGAGGCTGGCCATGACAAGAAGGCTGCCACTGATTCGGCCACTGAGGAGCCTGCCAGCACTCACCCCGAGCACAAGTCCATGGTCGGACCCAAGCCCGATGGTCCCTGGTACACAGGCGCCTTCATCTGGTGGGCTATCAAATTCGCCATTCTCCACGGTGTCGACAAGGATATTGTCTCTTCACAGAGCGAGAAGTCTGTCGTTGCTGGCGATGTTGAAGAGATCCACGCTCGCGCCACTCACTACGACAACCGAACCGAATTCCTCTATACTTTCCTCCAGGTCATGACTGCTGCCTCTGCTTCTTTCGTCCACGGCGCCAACGATGTTGCTAACGCTGTCGGTCCTTATGCTTCAATCTACCAAATCTGGCAGTCTGGTGAAGTCCCCGGAAGCAAGGCTCAGGTTCCTATCTGGATTCTCGCCTTCGGCGGTGCTGGCATTGTCATCGGTCTCTGGACATATGGCTACAACATCATGCGCAACTTGGGTAACCGTGTGACTCTCATGTCCCCTGCCCGCGGCTTCTCCATGGAACTTGGCTCCGTTATCACTATCATCCTGGCCACTCGTCTTAGTAAGTTATACCCCCGATCCTTTTCATTCCCAAGTACTAACCAGGTTTTCAGAGCTGCCTGTGTCTACCACTCAGTGTATCACCGGTGCCATCGTCGGTGTTGGTCTTTGCAACGGTGACTGGCGATCCATCAATTGGCGCATGGTCGGCTGGATTTACCTTGGATGGTTCATCACTGTGCCTACTGCTGGTCTGATCTCCGGCTGTCTCATGGCTTTCATCACTTATGCTCCCAACTGGAGCTAGAGTATGAGTCTTATGAAATGGAGCCAATTGAGGAAGACATGTTATTTATGATTTTTATGTTCAAGGCGTCTGGGAATACGATAGAGAATATACCGAATATGGTTAAGAGACAAAGAGACAGGTTACTTTATTAAAGGAATGGCTATCTTCAACGATTGAAACATTGTAACTGATCCCTTCTCAACCCGAAACGAGATACCGTTCAGGGTGCTGCATATTGATTATGCCTAGGTTGAGTGGGTCTCTTTCCTCTAGAGACGCTGGCCGTCAGGGTTGATATCTCCAAGCTTGCGCCCAGAGCATCCTATCCCTAGTGGGTCTTCTTCTCGCAGAGCTCGACCAGAATGACAATGTGGTAGTGACCACTATGGCACTGGTACTTGTCTGAAGCAGCAAAGACGAACTCGTTGAGTCCCTTCTCCGCAACAGCGAGGTAGGGGTACGACGTGTCGACGCAGATGTTCTGCTTCTCGGGATCATCGGCACCGGCGCCGCACGAAATCCAGACCCTGGCCTCGGTGGCATCATACTGGTGCTTGTCGTTGACATCCAGTGAGATGACAATATCCTCGGTCCTGCTATTCTTGTTCTTGACGACCTCAATGTGGAAGTTGCCGTACTTCTCATCACTACCACCAGCTGCGAAGAGCTTACCGTACACGGTGTTCTTGAGCTCATCGTATGTGTAAGTGAGATAATCGCCTTCGTGCTGGTAGCAGGTGTTGGGATGTGTACGTTCAGCGAAATCCTTCAGGGCATGAGAGTTATAACCATCGACACCATAGACCTTGACGGGTTTCCCATTGCACTTGGGAGCGTACCCGTTATAGAATCGACCGTCTCGCTTGGAGCGGCGGATGGTCTTGGACTTGTCGTCATCTATTTCGACGATCTTAGCAACGTCCTTCTCAACAGACTCTTCAATGGCCTTTTCGGCCCTGGTATCGCTGTAAGGGTCGGAACGCTTTTCTTGCTTACCAGACTTGGCAGAAGACTTGGACTTCTCAGATCTCTTATATCTGGACTTCTCAGATGTGCTAGGCCACTCAGATGTCGACGTCTGGGGCCATTCAGATGTAGATGTCGGCGGCCTAGCTGTAGTTGATGGTGGCCTAGATGTAGATGTCGGCGGCCTAGAGGTTGAAGTTGACGGTGGCCTAGATGTAGATGTCGGTGGCCTAGAGGTTGAAGTTGAAGGTGGCCTAGACGTAGTTGAAGGTGGTCTAGATGTAGTTGAAGGTGGTCTAGATGTAGTTGAAGGTGGCCTAGAGGTTGAAGTTGATGGCGGTCTGGAGGTTGAAGTTGAAGGTGGCCTAGATGTAGACGTCGGCGGCCTAGCTGTAGTTGACGGCGGCCTAGATGTAGATGTCGAGGATGAACTAAATGAGTTAGGACCCATAGATGAGGTAGACCGCCTAGAGGTTGAAGTTGAAGGTGGCCTAGATGTAGACGTCGGCGGCCTAGATGTAGTTGACGGCGGCCTAGATGTAGATGTCGAGGATGAACTAAATGAGTTAGGACCCATAGATGAGGTAGACCGCCTAGAGGTTGAAGTTGAAGGTGGCCTAGATGTAGATGTCGGCGGCCTAGCTGTAGTTGACGGCGGCCTAGATGTAGATGTCGAGGATGAACTAAATGAGTTAGGACCCATAGATGAGGTAGACGGCCTAGAAGTTGAAGTTGAAGGTGGTCTAGACGTAGTTGATGGTGGCCTAGATGTAGATGTCGGCGGCCTAGAGGTTGAAGTTGATGGCGGTCTGGATGTTGAAGTTGAAGGCGGCCTAGACGTAGACGTAGACGGAGGTCTAGAAGTTGAAGTCGAAGGTGGTCTAGAAGTTGAAGTCGAAGGTGGCCTAGACGTAGTTGAAGAAGGCCTAGAGGTTGAAGTTGATGGCGGTCTGGAGGTTGAAGTTGAAGGCGGCCTAGATGTAGATGTTGACGGAGGTCTAGACGTAGATGTCGAAGGTGGTCTAGAAGTTGAAGTTGACGGAGGTCTAGAAGTTGAAGTTGAAGGTGGCCTAGAGGTTGAAGTCGAAGGCGGCCTAGACGTAGTTGAAGGTGGCCTAGATGTAGTTGAAGGTGGTCTAGATGTAGTTGAAGGTGGCCTAGATGTAGTTGAAGGTGGTCTAGACGTAGTTGAAGGTGGTCTAGATGTAGTTGAAGGTGGCCTAGAGGTTGAAGTTGATGGCGGTCTGGAGGTTGAAGTCGAAGGCGGCCTAGATGTAGTTGAAGGTGGCCTAGATGTAGTTGAAGGAGGCCTAGAGGTTGAAGTTGATGGCGGTCTGGAGGTTGAAGTTGAAGGCGGCCTAGATGTAGATGTTGACGGAGGTCTAGACGTAGATGTCGAAGGTGGTCTAGAAGTTGTAGTTGACGGAGGTCTAGAAGTTGAAGTCGAAGGCGGCCTAGATGTAGATGTTGACGGAGGTCTAGACGTAGATGTCGAAGGTGGTCTAGAAGTTGTAGTTGACGGAGGTCTAGAAGTTGAAGTCA